>JAAIXI010000250.1:1156348-1756348 GCA_013403645.1 Heliconius nattereri | reverse complement strand
TATATATATATATATATATATGTTTTTGAGATAATTATTTCGAATCATATTATGTTACTTGGTGGGTGGGGAATTGGGTGATAATTCTAGACTTTATTGTTTGAGTTGTCAATAGAGATTCTTTTTCGAATTCTACGCTTCCCTTATTGTAGTATAGGCAGAAATGACTTAGTGTCAAAACTCTCCAAATTCGAGAACATAGTATATCAAGTTACGGAACTCAACGTACTTTAACTGCCAAACGAAAACAAACAAGTCCTTTACTTGTTACTTTGTGTAGTTAGGTTTTTGTAATCCTATTAACATTCCTATTGTGGCGCCTGCGAGGACTTTCCCATACATGTTGGATTATACCAAATTATCTATATGAATGGAATATTGGCAGCTGGGGGATATATTGAATTGAAATTGAAAACGGCTTTAAATCTATTTCATTATAGTTATTAATACTAAACAGATTAACTATTCTAAGATTGAATTTAGTTTTGCCCTTTGTTATATTAGGAATAGAATATCCTTTGAGTTTCTTTACTTAAAATCTAACAATGTTAGTGGTTAAATTGTAATTTTCGAGTTTCGTGGCAAACCAACAATGTTTATACGTAAAATCTTAGTTTATTTAGCCATACATTTCAATTGTGCCGGTTGAGCGCAATTAATTTCCGTTGTGTTAAGTGGAGAAAACACGAAGGAAATAGACTAGTAAAAACGAGATAACATTTGGCAAAATTGCCTTTCCAGCAAAAACAAAATCCTTGAGATTTATTTTATGATATAATGTACGGAAACTAGTGAAATATCAATCCGTTCGTTTACTAATCTACAGTTCAGTTCTTGGTTTGTGGCGTATTGAGCGTGCCAGTCGAGCACAATTTACCTCTCCGATGTCAGGTTGTTTGGAGAACACACAAATAACAATATTTTACAAGACATTGGTTTATGCAAGTAGAATGAAACCAACACGTCTGATTGTAAACGCGACGGTTGGGGGTTTTGTCCTTATTCTGGGAAATTTATATACTTAAATTATTTTCATTTTCCTGTCCGATATAACAAACCTCATTTTTAAAGCTCCATTCAAAGCAAATTGTTTTGAATACGGGCGTAAAATGGCAAAAATTGTCTTGAAACCAAGTTATTATTACCTACGAGGGGACCTATTATTAAGACGCTCCATTACCGACTACCCGCTTTAAGTTTCAAGACTTGTGCCACCCAACAAGTGGCTTAACTGACCAATACCGGAAATACCGCTATTAAGATAATGAATTCTTCATTCCTCGCGTTGATAATTTTGGTTGGTTTTATCTATGTTTTTTATTAAAAATCATTTCTTCCTACTTTACACTAAAGTATAAGTTAAAAGTATACTATATAGTAAGGTACGAGTAACTTTATTATCGCAGCAAACTTTTAGAAATAACAATAAGGCGTCCATATTTTATTTTAACGCCACAAACTTTTCTACAGATTTTATTCAGTAAGTTAATGAACCTTTGTGATGTCTATTTAACATTGTTACCATATTTTTATGTGAGTTAGTATTCTATTTTATTTTAATTTACTACAATTTTTGTGTAAATTAGTAAATTTTTACCACTGAAATTATAAAAGTATTGTATTAGTTAATATAATGTAAAAAAAAATATCTTCACGCTGTATCCCTTATACAGCAGGGTAGGCGGAGGGAACCTCGTCATAAGATACTCCGTTCCCCAATTTCTGCCGATTTCTGGAGGCATTGCGTGTTGAGTGGCAGAAGTCACCGCCGCACTTCGCCTCGAAACCAGAGCGAAGGAATGGAAATATAAACGTAAATAAATAACTTTGTGCCACTGCGCCAAAGGTCCCAGCAATATAATATAGCAGGTACTTCACCAACTACATGTATTAAATTAGGACAATGTAACGCCAACATATTAAAAAGTCATATTAAAAATTACTAAAGTGCGTTGAGCATGTATAAAACAAACACAATTCAGTAGATTAAATAGATATTCCTATAGTGAAACGCGCATACCTACGAGCAGGTGGCTAGTAGCTTTACCAAATGTCCATGAGCAAAGTAAAATAGGATGAATATCTAAGCTTGCCCATCTATTATTCGTCTCACGAAAGTTACACCCGATGAGTCACCCCTTACGTTTTTTAACTCGACTGTTTGGAAAATTCTAAATTTAGGTCCTTCCAAGATATATGTAAAACCATTTTTCAATGGAGGTACTGTGTATATTTATCGATATTTTGGTTAAAAATAACATTCATTGATAGCAACGAATTAATTACACACACACATATGTATATATATATATATATATATATAGGAAGGCGGTAAGTACGGACGCATGGCAAGTGCAATTTTTCCTGTGTCAATTCCAATCCCGTGAGATTTCTGAGAGCTCCAAAATTCCTCTAGCTTTCATTATGATTCCTATAAAAATCGGTTCAACTGATCCAGATATTAGCCAAGATAAACATAAAAACAGATAGACAGGCGAACAGGTAAACATATAACATGACAAACATTTTAAAGATCACTGTTTTGGGTTCAATTACATAATATATGTACATCATACATGTAGAAATACAGAAAAACAACAAATCTCACACTTTATTTCGTTTATTTTCTATATATTTCCAAACGAATTTAATTATGAACGAAAGTAGCAAGAAAAAAATTTCGAATACCGTTATTATTGAGGCCCCGAAGCTGAGCGAAAATACACCGCCGTATGTTGCTGGAAAATAGTATTTTGTTTTAGTTCTCCTATAGCAGAGTAGGCAGAGAGAACCTGATGTGAAGACATAATTTTCCAATTTTCATCCACTATCATTCTTACTAACAATTGTTATATTCTACTATGTAAATGTCTTATACAACATAATATATGAAAGTGGCCTTCATTAATAAAGCATTGTTTCAATTATATTTTACAAACATATGTTAAGCAAAAAGTTTAATAGTTGATTAAAACCAATATATCAATACTTCTTCCTCTTATTACTTTTATAGTACAAAATATAAAAATATATTACCAATAAAGTAATTAAAATCAATCAACAACATTTTCTTGTAGCAATTACACGTAGACTTAGCATGGTACACTCGGAGAGCAGCCAACTCACTGACGTTCCTTCCGTGGCTGAAACATTTCGTAAAATATCGTTCAGTTCTATAATATTGCTTCTATTGTAATGGCGATTTCAAATCGAGCAAGGATATGAACGTATGTCCGATTATTGTTATAATTTTATTTATTTTATCTCTTATGGTCTTATGTTTATCCTATCCCATCCTATCCTATATCTTATAAAACAAAGTCGCTTTTCGTGTCTGTCTGGCGTTTCTAACTCTTCTTCTTCTAAACCACCCAACGGATTTTGATGTGGTTCTTACCATTAGGTAGAGTATTTCTCAGGGAAGGTTTATATATACTTTATTATTTGTACATTCTTATGTAAATTAACATAAATACGATAAATGTGTATAAAGTAATACCCGTTGAGACACTTTCGCGCATGCGCTGCTTTAATGGTAAGTACTACATGAAAATAATGTACTGGAATATTGTTACTCTTAATAAGATCTACAAAAAAGTCCCGGACAGCATATTCGTATCTTTTAAGAATAACCCGTAGTGATCATATTTCTGTCTAAAAATAGTAATTTCAATATATTTTTTATTGTGAGGGGATATTTTTCCATAATGGTATTAATCCTTCCTTCCTTCCGTCAAAATACTTTATTAATTGTCTACGTTAAACGAAGATAAAATTTGCTTTTTACACTATTTCGAAATTGCGAATAGTTTAAGAGAAAAACGCGAATAGTTTAAAAAAAAATTGTTAAAACATCACGCCGTTCACACATCAGCTATATCGAGTCAAGCTTCACTTATGCCTTACTCTCAGCATATAAATAAGTATATTAGTTACGTTGGCCATTTAATGTAGATCAAAACTGTCTTTTACTGTTTTTCATTTTAATAAGTATTTTAGAAGTTGTTACAATATCAAACACAAAACCTTGCTGCGAAACGGCTCGCCACTCGCCATGCGTCCCTCCACGTCCCGCGACGTTTTGCTTATACAAGCGCGTCCGCCGCGCCCGCCTGCCTTACACGCATCGGTGGCTCAGTGGTAGAATGCTCGCTTGACACGCGGGCGGGCCGGGTTCGATTCCCGGCCGATGCATTCAATTCAATTTTCCTCACAGGCAGCCACGTAGTGCTTGCTTTTCATCAGGGACAGAATACCCTCTTCAGCATCAACCACAAGCTCGAAAAAAACCCCGCCTGTCTCTATAGCCACGAAGATTTAGAGGCGTTTGCACGTATTGGATAATTGGAGTTGAATGTATTATTTCAGCGCGATATATTTGGTTTCACATTTTTTGCAGTAGTTATTAGTAGGTAGGTTTTTGTGTATAATTTCTTCCGTTTAAAAATAGTCATTTCACATTATCTTAAATGCTTTGCAAACATTTTAATTAATTTTCAATTATCTTAAGTGCTTTGTAAACATACATTATATGAATAATCCAGTAGTCAAAGCGGGCGAAGCCGCAAGAGGGTCGCTAATATATTATAAAGCAATTGTGACTTTATACATTGCATATTTTATTCCAAGACCAAATTTAATAAATATTTTCTTTTATTTATTTTGCTTATAATCTTATTGAAAGCTATCTTTTAAATTTGAACTAATTACAAAATGTATACATAGGTCAATTATATCCACTGACAACTTTAATATGCTAAATCCTTCTGGCCCGGGTCCAAACCTTCTCCGGATATTAACTGTCTAACCAAAGATTATGTTCACAGTAGCTTATGTTTGTATATTAGTTAGATAACTGATAACGAAATTACATTATTATCTTACATTAAACTATATGCAAACATTGAAAAATATTCTAAAAACTTAAATTAACTGTTACTTTCAGCTTCATAGCCGGACGGTAAGGCTTTTCATGTTAAGTCAGGGGGATTAGCGCGTCCTCTTTTGAATATTTAAATGGAAGAATATGTCGTGATATCTAATTCTAATGTATTATTACTTTTTATTTTGGGGAGTAAGCAGTTGGGTTTATTAGTTTTTATCGTTCCGGTGGAAAGGGTAGAACGAAGCGTCATAAACCAGGTTCTTTCGACCTACCATAATATGCGGATAGACAAATAAAAAGATGAAAATAACATGTTTTTTACTTATAATCTATATTTAAAAAAATTGTTGATAGTTGTCAATGAAAAAGTGGCCGTTGTGAGTTCAATTCTTACTCGGAAAAATGAAAGAACACAATGTTATTTCCTGGTAACGAGGAATGTGACTGCCTGTATCGCGGTCATCTGGAAAGGAAGGAAGGACTCTGGAAGGCCAGGTTCAGCCTCTTGAAATACTGTTCTCGTCTCTGGACTGGTGCATCCCAGTATCAGCTTGACCCATTTGATCGCAACGTAGAGCCGTTCAAATCGTTGTGAATCCAATGCTCTGTGAAAGGCTCAATACTTTGGCTTTGCGTAAAGACATCTTCTCGCTGTGCTTTCTCTACCGCATTTATCATGGGAAATGTTCTAGGGAATCTGTGTCCACTTTGAGGCCAGCAACGTACCTGTAGCTCCTCTGGTGTTGCACGAGGTCGTGGGCGGCGGTGACCACTTACCTACCATCAGGTGATCACTACGCTCGTTTGCCTTGTCTTTTTCCACAAAAAAAAACGCGGCGTTGAATTCGCCACTCAATTCGCAATATCGCGAAAATTTAGCGAGAAGTGGGGATCAGAAATGTCTTAACACTATATTTCTAGGTCCCTATTGTACTACTCTTTTTTTTCATTTTTTATACTACTCTTTTTTTTGACCATCCGTTCTGAGGGATACAGCGTGAAGGTGAAAAAGAAATAATACTCCCGTGAATTCGGTTCCACCGAATGCACAACCTGGCAAACTTTGTCTCTCTCCGCTACGACAGCCTTAATGAAAATTGAAACTAATAATTACCGTAACGAGTTAGTTAGTTAGTCGACAAAGTAATACAGTTACTTTGTGTCATATCTAAAAGATTAACAAATTAAACAGTTTTCTCTTACAAATCACTAGACTGAAATTAGAATTAAAAAGTACGTACAATTTTACTTGTAAATTGAAGTGAAGCGACTATGAGCTTTTCAGCCATATAAAAGTTTTTAGCGTTAAACTTTTAACGAATAAAGGGTGAAGAATTGGAGATGTACAATAGTAGTTCTTCTTTTCAAAGGTTTAATAGGAAACATTCCTTCACATTACAATAATGCGATTTTTTTAAATAATTAATTTATTGTTTAAACGCGCAACTTGAAAAGTGAAAAATTATTAAAATCGTTAAAGTATACATATGGCATTCACAGCTTAACGTTCAAAAACCATTATTTTTATTACATTTAGAATTCAGCTTTATACAGCATTTTCTAGCTCTTTCAAAATAACTCAAAGGCACTATTTCAAAAAGAAATCCCTATATGAAACAGTACTTTTATTTATAAACGTCGTCCGACATTTGGAAACTCGTCCAATTTGTCTTGTGAAAAAAAATAAAGCCTACGGATTATATGACCACTGCGGCGTAGAGAAACAGCGTCTGACTGTAAAGAAGATAGTTGTGGGTTTGATTCCCCTTCTCGGGAATTATTTATCATAATTTCTCATCTCTGGTTACACGACAAACAAATAAATGAAGCGTTCCGTCACTCAACATGTAATGTCTCGAAATTTTTAATTCCTGTCTCACTGTAGACAGGAATTAGCAATAATTTGTTATCTACTGGACCAACTAATGTCAAAAATTATCCTTCCTTCTTTAAAATAAAACTGTATACTTTTACTCGATGACGCTGTTATAGTAATTTTATTTTCGTCTTCTTTTTTATTTTATCCTTTAATGAGGAATGGTAATAGGTATGAAATAATGCTTCAAAGTTCGTTACAGTAAAGTTTATACGTAAATACACTAGTTTTGGTTTCATTTAAAACAACCAAGTATGATTTTATAGGCATTTGAAATTTGCAAAAATTTCAAATGCCGCTAACAGTCCCGCGGTCGGCGGTGACGTCACTGGTCTTACAACTCGCTAGTCGCCGGTGATAGTTACAAGATCTCGCGCAGTACTTTGTTTGTTTGTTACTTGCCTGTGCCAAAGTGTCAATCTAATTAATTAAAATGGTTGAGGGATTTGAAAAAAGGCAATCGGATTACCTACGCGTAATAGATGGATTTATGGTTGACGATTATTTATCGAATAATAGTGATTTCATCGCCGCAAAAATGCAAGGAGTAAAAATGCGAAGATAAGTTTTATTGTCTAACTAGTAATATTATGTCAATTTGGGGTATAGATAATAACTATCTTATGTTATTTTATTTGAAATTATTTATTAACCTAACTAGTTTTATATTGTAGGTAACGCTTTTTGCGGTAAAAGTACCGAACCTTTTATTCAAGGTCAAAGTAGTAAGATTGTTTATAAGTGAAAATAATATAATAATAACATAAATAAATAAATACATGCAGTAAGTTGAGCATGCAATTTTTTTTTATGTAGATTTTTAGTATTTTTATATATGTACATCTGAATAATATTTTTATTGTGATTATTGTAGATCGGCAAGAGAGAGTTATGGTCATGATGCTATTGCGTACGTATAAGTTAAAAAAGTAGGATATGTATGTATTGCCAAAAGTAGATTACAGCAGAACACCGCGCACGTATTGAACCATATTATTGCAGCTTAGAATGCAATGAAAAGACCAATAAGTTTATACGTAATCTGCGAAGATTGTGCCGCCAGCAGAGGTGACTGTAAACATACCATGGCATTTATAATGGGCTACATCGTCGAAGCGACGAGTCTTCAACAACTATAACCAAGTCTTCTTTCTCTTGTCATTAATCCCGGCGTATGTTGTCAGGGTCTGCATTCCTGCTTAACCTACTCCACTTTACACGATCTATAACGTCCTGAGTGGTCCTAGCTCCAGGGACAGGACAGACATAGCAAGGAACTTGCATCCGACATAGTTCCTATGCCGTTGCGCAACGTTGCCATACCATCTAAGGCCACGCTGTTGGAGCTTATCCGCTACGTCATGAACCCCAAGACTACCTCGAATGAATGTGTTACGTATGAACTATTTTCATTTCCTCACCCTGGTTACAAGAAAAAGCACGGCGTTGAGTACCGCCACTTAACACATTATGTCTCAAAATTTGGGCAAAAAGTAAGGGATTGAGTGCTGTAGCAATAGGTTTACTTTACCTATTCTGCAAAATATAGGATAGCACGGGGGTAATAAAATTTAAACTTACGTAACATTTTGTGGATAGAGGTGAGCCATCAGCGGCATAGTATTAGTCGTGATGCTGTACTTCTGATCTCTGCATTCAATATGACACTCGGGCTTGCACTCCATACCACCCTTTATTTTATAAGCTACAATTATAAAAAAACAGGTATATTTTACAGTTCCGTACATACTTCAAAACAAAGACAAAGAAAACTTATAGGATCATATTTTTGTCCGTGTTTATTACAATTTATTATATTTGTAGTTAATTTAATCTCCAAGAGATCATATGTTTGAATATTTGATATTAATTTCAACTTGATACTGCCATGCGAACTTGACAGATGGACAGCTAAATGATATTGACAGAGAACAAATTACTCTAAGGATACTTTTTTTTTCGTTTTAAGTACGGAACCCTAAAAATACTGTAAGTTAAAGTTAGATAACTTGAATTAAATATATCGCCTAAACAAAAAAACAAACATTTTATTCTAAAACTACTTGGACTTCGTTAATCTCACCTCTTATCCTATTAAGACATGCCAAGTCTTCGAAGTCGCAAATACGTGACGCCTTTTCTGGAACAATTAAAATAATGTTACACTAAATACATTTATTCTTCAAAAACTCAATTTTGGTTTACAGAGTAAATAGAGTTCAGGATAACATATCTGTTTCACAACTTTTTCCCTATTAAATTGTGTACGAATTCCATCCAAAGGTCCTTAAAATAGGTATGAAACCAAAAACTAAGTGTTTTGACACTTGGTGGACAGTTATTCAATAAAAAATGTAATTGAAAAAACATAAAACCGTGGTTAATAGTAAGTAGTACAATACGGTACAGTATACATATTATATTTTAAGCAATAAAGAAATGTAAATGGCATTCATTCATTTTATTTCCTTCAGTTTCAAAATCTTGATGTAAAGCATTCTCTGAACATAAGAATTTGTATATAAAACCTAGTTCCACTCAGATTTCAAGTTGTATACAAATATGTAAGTGTTACATTTATTAAAAGGTTTACGAAATACGAATAATACGTTCACGTCGCCCCGGCTTGACGGTCTAACCCCTTGTCTCTTCAGTGTCTGGCGTCCATTACGCTGTTTGTTTTGCTTTGTAAATACATTTTACGGTTTATATTAAATAACGACAAATATTTGTATTGAATGAGCACCGTGGAGCAGTGGGACAGTTTCTGATAACCAATGGTCGTGGGTTTGATGGTCATTTGAAAAATATGTAAATTGTATACAGTGAGTGAGAGTGTAACGCGATCGACTGATCAAAGTTGTCTATGGGTAGACGAAGTCAGTAACCTACGAAATCTTAAGACATTGCGTGTTGAGTGGCGGAATTCAACGCCGCACATTGCCTGTGATCAGTGCGACAAAATGAAAATATTAAATATTAGAAGTATACACTATATGGGTAGCTTGATGACAGTTTGGTTAGTTTCTGATTATGAGATCCGGTCGAAGTCTGTTTTTTTTTCTGTTAAATATTATTTGGTACAGATTTATTTCCAAACTTACCTCTCGGATATTTGTAAGGAATACACCCACAGTACTTCGCGTAGGTCCTCATTTTACATTCAGTTAAACATATCTCCGTACTGTATCTATTTGTATGAATGAGAGCGATTTCGTCGTGAAATATACAGACCCTTTTGTCAATAGCTACGTTTCTAATGTCTTCCTCAGTTTGGAATATCATTGGTTCGATTTTAATGTCCAAAGATTCTCCGATAACAGCATTATGGTAAAGTACAGTTATTTCTGGGTAATCATCAGGATCGGTTATAAGAATCTGATGAAACGAATTTGTTATTTTGTGATAAGTATATATTTTTTTTATTAGTATTTATCATATTAAAGAAAAAAATGTAAGAGACTTTAAGAAATATGATGATCATTTTTAATTTAAATCTAATCTTAACCTTCGCCCCGTAATACGGTATCGATGTAAAATTTGCGTAGTCATTCGGTTCCACGTTGAATATCACGCTCAAGCCGGATCCACTGTAAGTATTAAAAAAATAATGTGTGAGTAGTTTATTAATGTGTAATATAATATTTCATTGAAAATTTCATTGAAAAGCACACCTTTTTAACTTTATAATAATTGGCGTTAATTAAATTACATCTTTAACTGTATACCTATATTTGATTTTTGCTATAATTTCGACCTGCCCGACACCTACCGGTGTAAAGACACTGTCGAATATTCAAGATATTTGTGTCACAGACTCTGCTCGAACTCAACTCATTCTCTTACTTGCTCATAAGATAATTCTAACCCATTAGAACACAAGTAGGTATAGAAAAAAAAGTAAGGTAACGTTTGTTTGCTTATACAACAACAAATACCTTCCAGAATCGGACGTGACGAGGATGCCCCTTGCGCTTTCATCCACGTCACTCGGATCAATGTAATATTCAAAGTCATCATCTTTAACGAACTCTCTGGAAATATATATATAAAATTATAGCATATATTAATGGTTTTCCGTGTTTCTTTTGCGTAACGCGGGGATTCATAGATATATTGAATAGTTTACTACGGTTTTTTGTTTCAAAAATCATTTTAAAAATATTATCCTTTTTATTTTCTCGCCGTATATTATTAGGCTAATATCCAATTGGTTCTGCCAGTCAGCAAATACTGAATGAGCAGAATAAATAGTAAGAAAAAGAGATAGATGATGCCGACTCAAGACGCAATTGGACTCGAAATTGGGCGATGCTTAGGGAACGGAGTGTCTCAACACTAGTTTATTTCTGTTAAAAAAAGTGGTTTATAAGAAATATATAATTTTCTAATAAAAATACTCACTCCATGCTGGCTTCATTTAACGCGGCATAATTGAAAGCACAACAGTATCCTTCATAAGTCTTTATAAGGGTAAATATTTCTGAGCACTTTTTTACTTTACTATTAAATGTACAGTATAAGAGAAGATCTTCACATTTTTGATGAACCTAGTACCGAAATCAATGAAGAAATAAGTAACAGTTATATTAAAATATTATTAATATACTTGTAGTATGTTAGCATTAGATTCCCAAGTTCCCTCTGCCTCAAAGGGAGTAGGGGAGAGCGGGGCTAAAAGCTACCGAGGTAAGTTGTTCCGATGGAAATAATTTCGCGGGGAAAAGTGATAGGAATATTTAGTAAACATATAGTGAAATGCAATGTAATAACGCACCCATGGCCAACATATTGAACAATCCAGTGGCACCCGAAACCAATGGAATAGCACACGTGTGTCGTTGGTGCACGAATGTAAATATTTTCGCATTTGATATTTTTGGTCTGTCTCACAAATTTTAACGATTAGCCTCGATCATGTTAGTGTTTTTTTTTACATATATTTTCTACTATTTCGGAACACTATTTGTAAATTATTTATGTTTCCTAATCTTGTTTATATTTAATTTTTTTTAACACGTGTTTTTGGGGCTAGATGTTCCCTTTTTTTGGGGCATGTTGTGACCTCGGAATAACTTTCGCCAATTCATTTGTACCAATAATGGGATGTAAATATTGTAATCTTTTATACTAAAAAATATTGTAATTTAGTAACATGCGGACTTATGCTCGAAAATCAACTCAGGTTATGTGTTATATGAGTTGATGCAAAAAGCATCTGATGTAGTTTTCAAACATTGCAGGAATAAGATAAAAACTGTTACCAACTAACCATACCAACATATGCATATTGAGCGCAAAAGCTAAAACTATAAAATCTTTGTTTATTATTTTGGTTTAACAAAATCAAAATAAGTTTTATTTTATGTAAAATTATCTTTTACTTTTTAGTTCACTGCCTTTCGGTTCGGTTTTTTTTGTTTAAAATTAATTCTTTTTACGATTTGAAGAATTTGAAGTGATAAGTAACCTTAAAAGGATACTTCTTCAACGAGTGTTGGTTGTGGTGGTAGTGGTTGTTAACGAGTGGCATCTGTTGTGATATGTAAAACTTGACTCAATTAGGTATTATTTTTGTGGAAACTAACATTTTGGTAAATTGACAAGAAAATACATAAAAAATATTCGGGTGAATTGGGGACCTCTCCCTTTTTTGAAGTCGGTTGAAAATGAAAACATCTGTTTCATTTTCAAGTTGGTTGAAAAAAATGCAACGATGGGGAATCTTACTTCTGACAATAATTTTAACAAAGTTTTCCCTTGTATCTATTCCAGTATAATTAAAATTTACCAAAATAAAAACAAATTTTCTCAGTTTTGACTGGATTTTATAGTCGGAACCTAACCAAACTTTTGTCAAACTATCCTTGAAGTGTATTCTTTGAAGAACCATTGGAATCGGTTGGCGTAATATTGAGTTATTCGTCATTTTGTTGCATACGTACCAATTCAAATTTAATACTTATGTGATTTGTTCAAAAATAGACCAAAAAAATGGGAAACACTACCTTTCAAATAAAAAACTCATCAAAATCGGTTCACCTAATCAAAAGTTATGAAGTAATTTACATTAAAAAAAAACCAGTCGAATTGATAATCTCCTTTTCTTACAGAAGTCGGTTAAAAAAGATTAGCTTTTGAGTCTGGTGATTATTATGATACTGTTGATTATTCCTTAAATAAACAGGCTTTGTTCCATTATTTATTGTTTTTTATTTTGCAAATAATAGCTTTAAAAAATATAGTAACAATTTACCCCGGTCTGTTAACAACTTGCCCCAAGTCGGGGTAAGTTGTTACTTTCCGACTTCAGTCATAAAAAAAATCATAATAAAAAGTCTTACAAAGAATACCCCAAATTACTGTTTTAATTGCAAGTTTAGATATGTAAGTTGAATTTGATTATATTGTATAAATACTGAAATCAAGTATTCGTAGCAATATTTGAGGTTAAAAAAAATCGGAACTTTTGGCCCCGCTCTCCCCTATAACATTCAAGAATAACTCTAGTAGCAACGATTCACCTCTTCCATAATAGTTTCAATAGTGAAGTAGTGACGTTTCAGAATATTCATTATTTCATAGAAAACCACGCTAGTTTTTGTTATATTCTTATAATGGATTAACATTGGCAGACTTTGATAGAAATATTCAATTTCTGCCTTAGTTCGGTTATGTGTTCGTCTGAAATAAAAACAAATACTTTTAGGGATACATAGTTGTAGAGTGATTGCGTGCTCGGTATGAAAAGACAGAAAGTAAGGTATATGTATTTTTACTTTCGCTTCCCGCTATTCACTTTACTTCATTATAGCAAGCAGAGGTTGTGTAGTGGTAAAAATCAATGTTCTCCACTCGCACTGTGGTCGATCTTTGTTACTAGGCCAGGAAATTGATATTATTTCATTGAAACAGTAGTGATCGAACTCTTAACAGATATCACTTATTTTACTATTTTTATCTTCACGCCATATAACGCATATAGCAAGGTAGGCACCTAGTGTTTAAACACTACGTTCCCGATTTCTTAATGTAGAACATTTATGTTCTCCACTTTCCGCCAAAATCACATTTTTAGTATAAATATCCATTATATTGAAATATTAATTCATAATCTACATCGTGTGTATCGATTGCGCCGCGATGGGTTCCCTTTATTTTATATCGGCAGATAATATAATTAGTGTTAAACATGTCAATATCTACTATTTCTACCTAAAGAATTTAGAGAGATACTAATGAAATTATACAGAATTCCAATAAGGCCGGCTTACACGGCGTTGAGTTATGCTAGTCAATAATCAAGTTCTTGAAAGGAGGCGGTACGTGAGGAACGGAATATCTAGGCACTAGGCTCATTCTATTTATTCTATACACTCACGAGTTATTCGAGAATTTTCCTCTTTTTATTTTCTTCAATACAATTCAAATCAGCAAATATCGTACACTGCTCTAGCTTGATATAATAATATAACAAAAAGGAACTAGCGAAACGTGGCTGTCGGAGTTTTGAACGAGCAATTTTCATATTTTATCATTCATTATTCTGAGTGAAAATAACGGGTAAATTATTTTTATGACAGATACATATTCCATAACAATTTTTCTTCTATTTTCATTTCATGCCACTGTACCTTACTGTTTCATAAGCTAATTAATTGACTGGCCTTGATTACTTAACCCTATATATATAATGTAAGTCAAATAGACTCACTGGCAAAATATTTCTATTTCAAACCATTTGGTGTATAGCGTTCTGTTCAAGCCAACTCTAAATAGTGCACTTTTGTAACTGACAAGCATTGTTTATATGTATGTCGATATACTAGGTACGACCGCGTGTCAAAATAGCTTTATGAGATTCATAACTTTTCCATTAAAAGAACGATAAATGGTTTCTCTATAGTGCTCCTACTTTTTTTTTTAGTTAATTAACAATTGACAAAAAATACTCCCTAAGTTTAATTTTAAGCCTCCTTAAATCTGGCTCGCAGCGTTTTTCCTCAGGCAAACCATTAAGCACATAAGCACGTTTTCTTAGGGTTCTGTCACCATAATAGTTGTGCACCCTAGGAATCTCGAATTTGCCTGTGGACATAAGCCGCGTGCCCAGGGCCAGCTCCCGATTGCTATGGTTATTAATGGCCAAAAGATATTTATGTTTTAAAGTTAACGGGAGTATGTTACAGATTTTAAATACTTATCTTGATTTACCCTGCTATATGTAAAGCTGAAAGAAAACACTATTTTAATTATTTAAAAGTTGAACTTACAGTATATTTGTAATGCTCGCCGTTCGTTTCAATGACACGACATTGAAATTACAAATGCTGACCGACGGAAATGGGACTTGGTTCACTTTGCAATTTGCATTTATCTAAACGGATGGAGGAAAATAAATTAATAAAAATAATTGCGTATATTTTAAGCTATTTTACCCACACCTATAACAGCAGCGCTCACTGTAAATTACGAGTTTTTTTTTTTTTTAATTTTAAAAGCTACATCCACGGCCGAATAGTTGACCGTGCCTTTTTTTAGTTTATCAAAGTTCTTTTAATGTGGCGTACTTCGTTTTGGGACAATTTAAACTGTGCTTATATCTAGAGCTTTTACTAGAGGGGTTGGATGAGACCCCTACCGACAATTATTTTTTTTCTTTCTTTATTTTTTTTAACATTAATTATTATCGTACATTACATTATAGCTGTCGTGGAATCTTAGACTTGGGCTGGCTTATGCAGAACGCTTTCCTTAAGTTTTTGGATCGTAAATTACGAGTTAGGAAAGAAAAAAGACAATAGATTCTACTGTTCCTACTCTCTACTCCTGTCTACCACGCATGGGAGAACAGAGTGAATTGGAAAAATTATAAAAAGGTCAGACTCACCCGCGTGATTATCTGATCATTAGTATATCGCTTGCTTATGACGAGCACGTAAGCAATCGTCACACCCACGGTCAGCAATACACTAGACGACCAGAGAATCAAACCTGGACCCTTCTGCTTTGTCAACTGTGCCGTACCGTGCAAAGTTGTGATGTTTCCGCAAATTGATTTGAAATTAGGCATTCTACGATCTAAGTCACTGAAAATTATAATTGAAGTTAAAAAGGAAAAAATAAACAAAATTATTAAGAGAGAGAAATTAAATCTTAATATTCCTTCAATATTCTTTAATTTATTGTTAATTATAACTTCTATTTTAAGTATCTAATAGAAGCGACGACCGAAGTGTGGTACAAAATTTTGTGAAATAAAATTAAGGTGAATTCTATAAAATGAAATCGGACATGTTTAATTGAAGTAAAGTTGTACGTCTAGTTGTTAGCGGAAATCACGTTTTGTTAATATAATTGACTAATATACAGACCTTTACGGTATATCATATGTTAGGAATATAGTGGGTTAGGGACATGAAACCAGAGAATGTAGTGTTAAGACACTCTGTTCCTATTAAGACAATTCCTTTTCCCACTTTCCGCCAAGTTATGGAGGCATTGCGTATTGAGTGTGTTGAGACGATACAAAAGATTTCAATTTATTAAACAAAACTACAAAGAGACAACAATTACAAAGTACGTTTAGCACCTTCGCTTTTCTGCCATTGCAGGAGAAACCTACAGCTGTGGCACTCTGTTCACCATCCGAATTTAACACACTGGTTATTGAGTGACAGAACTTAACGTCGCGTTTTGTAAAGAAAATATATTATAAAAATTTATAAATATCGCTTACAATTCCAAAAGCCCTTATGTTTAAATTTCATTTTAATTAAGGCGTGGGTGAAAGAAAAGTTATTCAGTAACGAGTGTTCCTGAAAAAGTTTAATTAAATCGCACCAAGCATCGTTAGGCTCGAGCGCTGATGGATGTGTGGGATGACAAATTACATTGCGATAATTGTACTGTCAAAAAAAGTAAATGATAAAACACACTCTTTTAAAGTAGGGGACTATATTCCATTCACCCATCCATCCTTCAGCCTGTTAAAGCCCACTTCTGGACATAGACCTCCTCTCTGGGACTATATTAAAGTATTTACGTTCCCCGCTCTGATAAAGGAATATGAGGCGATGAGTAGTAGGCGCTTGGGCGGTGATTACTTTGGCAGTTGTGAGGTAACTAAGATTTAAAAAAATTGTAACTTCGTTACATTATAAAGCTCATTTTTTTAATTTTCTTGGAAATAATATGAGAAATGACGCCCATTGCCAGACACTTTGTAAGTTATTATGCGTAAATTTATAATAATTCTCCTAAGGGGGGATCGAACCCGCTACCACGTTTTTAAATACCGACGTTTCCCTACTGCACCGATATTAACATTCGATTACATATTTCTGGCAAATTTATACTCGTGCATATTTACAGAATTTGAACTTGTGGCCGCTAATGAATAATCGTCTTAGTAAATCCTATGAAATGATTATTTGTATTAAAACTTTCAACTAATATCTCTCGTATCTCGTATCCAAACCTAAGACTAACTAAGCTAACATATGTCATAACAAAAACATAACTTAGGAACCTAGGTTATGATTTTGTGGTGTGGTAAGTCAGTTAAGGATAAAAAAAATGTCTTATGTAGGTCTATCTTATAAAACAAAGTCGCTTTTCGTGTCTGTCTGAACTTTCTAACTCTTCTTCTCCTAAACCACCCAACGGATTTTGATGCAGTTTTCATCATTAGGTCGAGTATTTCTCAGGGAAGGTTTATATATAGTTTATTATTTGTACATTCTTATGTAAGTTAACATAAATAAGATAAATGTGTATAAAGTCCTACCCGTTGATACACTTTCGCGCATGCGCTGCTTTAATGGTAAGTACTACATGAAAATAATGTACTGGAGTATTATTTCTCTTAATAAGATCTACAAAAAAGTCCGCGACAGCATATTCGTATCTTTTAAGGATAACGTGTAGTGATCATATTTCTGTCTAAAAAATAATAATTTCAATATATTTTTTAATGTGAGGGATATTTTTCCATAATGGTATTAATCTTTATCCTTTAAAATACTTTATTATTTTTTAACGTTAAACGAAGATACAATTTGCTTTTTACACTATTTCGAAGCTGCGAATAGTTTTAGAGAAATGCTCTCAGCATATAAATAAGTATATTAGTTACGTTGGCCATTTAATGTAGATCAAAACTGTCTTTTACTGTTTTTCATTTTAATAAGTACTTTAGAAGTTGTTACAATATCAAAAAATCCTTGCTGCGAAACGGCTCGCCACTCGCCATTCGTCCCTCCGCCCCCCGCGACGTTTTGCGTCCGCCGCGCCCGCCTACCTTACACGCATCGGTGGTTCAGTGGTAAAATGCTCGGCCGCCACACGGCCGGCCCAGGTTCGATTTCCGGCCGATGCATTCTATTTAATTTTCCTCACAGGCAGCCACATAGTGCTTGCTTTTCATCAGGGACAGAGTACCCTCTTCCCTACCCAACCGGTGTCGCTGTAAAAGCCGATAGTCAGAGAACCAAGGCCCTGATGTCGTTCGGAGCTACTACTGGAAAAGTAAATTTAGAAGTGGTTGCACGTACTTTGGAGTTATCCAATAATTATAATGTATTTCCACGCGACATAGTTGGTTACATCTTTAATCAATAATTATCTATTAACAACCTAGTAACAAATCACATCGACTACAACACGTGTAACCTCACGAATGTGAGGGCCAAATATGTCTTCCCGCTTAAATTAGTAACTTTTAATTGTTGTTGTTCTTTAATTATGGCGATCCGAGCGTGCCAGTTCAGCACTAATCACTTCGCCAATGTCACGTTGAATGGGAAACACACAAAGGAGAGTGTACGGTAAAGAGACAATATTACGCAATAGTAGATGCACGTTAAAAAGAGATCCAGCTAAGATACTGCCTTCACCTATAAGATAAACAAAAATTATACNTCGGAGCTACTGAGGCCGGCCATTGCGATAACTCCCCTCGCCTTGCGGCGAGAGATGGGGTGTGTGCTTTAAGTTACACTATCTTATCAAACAATAGTCTACCGTCGGTGAACGGTAGGTGAGTACCTAACTATTAACAACTGTGTATCCACTTACTGAAAAACAATCCGGACGCTGGAAACGAGCGATGCGGGACTCAGCAACCACAGGGCAACGCAGCGCAGCAGGACGCCACGCAGCTCAGCAGTCGCAGGAAGCCACAGCACAACACTAGTATAGATACAGTATCACTTCGACAAGGGAGCGAAATAAATATAATAGCCCAATTGTGCGACCTCACCGAAGCAAGGCCGAATCGGATCTGCATAAACGGAAGAATAAAGAGCATTATTTGTATATCTAAGTACGATACGATTTGAGACGCGAATGAGAGTGGTGTCTTCTGCATACCCAAAGATGCAGGTTTCAGAAAATTATGTATGGATATGCGGATAGCTCACCAATAAGACTAAACTCGTAGAATACCTTTGAATACCTTTGAGATATCGAGGGTAAAAGCGATTGTCTTGTCTTACACCAGATATTTTCACATATGCTAATATTCTGTAGATCTAAACGTTCTTTGGTTAAACGAACCAAACTCGATAAGTACTAGTTCGATGTTAATCGTATCTTTGTAACCCAATGTAATTAATATACAATTATTAGATTTCCGATTACACCACACAGACGAAGCCACAGTTGAAAAGAAGATAAAATGTGAATATTTAGCGTAATAAAAGTGAAACATCTTGTACATAAATCCACTAGATCAAATGATCTGTAAGTAAAATTAAACCTTTCGGTTATATTTCTCATATAAATAATATAAACATCAATCTAATGAGAAAATAACCTATAATTTAATTAATTAAAGATCAAAAGTTTATTTTAAATAGTCCGAGCTTTGCACAAACTTCGCACAACTTTATTTTATGAGGCGATAAAACTTTTATTCGATGTATTTCATGGCTGATTCAGCGTTTGCATTTTGGACGTCATGTTTTGCAGTTTATTTAATGAAAACTCAATATTTCTTATTTTTAACATAAAAAAAGATAAGGAGAGAAAATCATAAGACACTCCATTCTCAACGTTGTTGTTGATGAACAGCTATTTATAATACAATATTTATTTTACCACAGAGAGGGACAAATTTAAAGACAAGTAGAGAATAGTGTCTACACAAGGTTCTTTACACACTCTGCTACTCGAAGATAGCAGCGTAGGCAGAAATAAGGCAATTTTTTGTTTAGATTGATATTAAAAGGATATCAATAGAGTATTATTATTAAACAAATATAAAGCTGACCTTTTGATCTACCGCACTGTACCGAAAAACTTTCTAGGCAAATGTTAATACTGACCTTTCTCGTTACATGTATTCAGAAGGTAAAATATAAGTTCATTAACAGAATCTTGTTTTTTTTTTCTGTTCAATTTTACAAAAAAGAAACAAAAATATTGTTAAAATAATAAAGTATAAAAAATATATTATTATGTACTTATGTTATTCTTAATAACAGTTATTATAATATGATAAATATGTAGACGATGACATTAATACTTAATGCAATAAATAGACAATATGTAACTGTTAGTTCAACAAAATCAACGTTCGCAAGCATTTTTTAAGTTAACAAGTTCAAGAACCGAATAAACATTGTCATATGTTTCGTAGAGTCGAGCTCTCCAACCATCCATGCTCTAATTGCGCCAGTGGATGTGACATTTTACTTTATAAATATGTGGAAAATAGAAGTTTTTGCTGCACTTCTATTACTTTTCCTAGGGTATAATGCTTACTATTACGTTTTCTTATTTCTTTTCTTCTAACTTTAACGCTTTGCCTACGTAAAACATATAATGCAGACTTATTGGTAGTAGAAGTATATTACTTACTTACCTTCTCGCCTACATTCGACTTCATTTCCAAAACGTTTCGTGCTGAGTAGCTTAACTCAACATCTGGTTTTGTCTTGGAACCAGAGCAAGGTAATAAACATAATTCATTCCTCCGAGTTCCCAGTTGACATGAAGTTTTTTTCCATGTACCCTACATTATGCGGAACACATCGCGAAGTAAAAGTAAGAAAATCTTATAAAAGTTTGTCTGCCATAATATTTGCTAACACGAATTGTTTTTATCAAAACCATGTTTTATATTATGAAAGAAAATGTTCTTGAATGGCATAACTATTCATAATAAAGAACAAACAAAACATTTGGATGAAAAATGTTCTTAGAGAAATTCTGTGAATAGCATAATTTACTATGAGAGTGGACTACATCTCTCATCCATATGAGTGAATATACGGCCGTATTTTCTTTCACCTGGAAGTTTATAACGTAATTTACTATTTTTATAGCTACACGTTTTATACTGCACGTAATATCAGAGTAGGCAGAGGGAACCTGGGAACTCGTTTTAAGATATGGGTACTTCTTTTATTTGGACGGACCCATTAAGAGAATTTTCCATTAAGGAGGAACTATGTGTTGGGTGGCAGAACTGAACGCCGCATTTTGTCTCGTCTCCAGAAGGAAAGCGAACTCACAACCTGTCACGTTTACAGTGGCCTGCTTATGCCCCTGCGACACGACTGGCCTCAGTATCGGTAATATTTTTAAATGTTATTTAAACATATAGTACGTAAACGCGATGATTGTGGATTTAATCCCCACAATGTTCCTCCCTCTGAAGCCCTATTCATTTATGCTGATCTCTTGTCCTAGTATTGGAATAGTATTTTTGAATATTTTAAATGTCTTTTTTCCTCTAAATATTTTTTTTGATGAAAAATGATAGTAACGTTTTGGCTAGGTGTAGTAATCGTTAATCAACTCTTAGCATTATCCGCTTTATTATATTAGTATATATATATAAAATAAAAGTAATTTTAAACAATAATTTTAGATAAAATATTATACCACAGCTAATATTGTAAAGAGATGAAAAAACTTACAACTAAACCAGCGAGCAGATATTTGCGATAACGTTATGATATATTGAGCTTATTTAGTAGGAGGATCTACAAAAAACTCATGATTTAGGACGAGCGTTTCTAACTTACGAAATTGATAGCGGATACTCTTTATATATACTACCGATGTTCTATTAACCCATATAGACCCGCCGTGCCCAAATGGGTACACCTACAATAGTACCCTTGTTTTTTTTATATTTTTATTTTTATGTAGCTTATGTCTAGAATTGTGAAGATAAGTAGTATATCCTTATGTTGTAGCCGTAAAATCCAATTAATTTTTTTTTACAATCATTCATTTCGTGCCTTTTGTAAAGCTATTTCACGAAATCTGTGAAGGCAAAATGTAAGTATATTTATTTTTAAATTTTTCTTCTAAATACATTTGTTTTGGTACAAAACATACTTAAGTACTTAGTATTCTATGTAATATAATTACATTTGATTAGAAAAAAAGAGTCGTAATAGGACAAATTCAACTTTTACGATGCTGTCCCCAATTGGGGCCAATGGGCACATCAGAGGTCAATTTTTATGTTTTTATATGCATGTCCATCCAAAGTTCATAATGACTCTTAGGATATTTAGCGGTCGCAATGAATATAAGGGTCTTCAAGAAGCAATCGCAGTTGTAATTTTTGTTGAAAAAGACTTCGGAGAGGTATATTTAGTTGCGCTGCCTCTACAATCAAATGTGGTAATCGACGAAGAAGAAGATGTAGATATACAAAGCACTGCTAATCTGCCTGCTTACTAATAGAAGCATTTATCAACCTTTTGCTAAGAGACGTAGAGGAACCGTAATCTTGAGCAACCCCGTTGGTGTAAAAGTGATCCAACTACGACTAATATACTAGGTCGTCTTGAGAAATTTAAGAATTGTTAAAAAATGAAACTCAGCAGTAAAGGATATGAAAAGAAAAACCGAGCCGATTTTGATTACTGCTTTTACCAAGTTAACTAAATTTTATTAGTGCGAAGGTTTTACAGTGTGGTATGGGAGGGGTTGATCAGGCTGATCAATCTTTTTACCTATAATGCAATGCTGTACGTGGCAAAAAATGGTGGTGGGTTTTATCCACACATACATAGGATCTTGCTGTTGCAAATTCGCGGCACCTGCACTTGCTAACCAATATAAACAGGATAGATTAGCTTGATTTTTTCGTTACATCGCTCGTCACGATTTAAGAGACGAAAACATCGTATTTATGCGACCAGCAGCTTCTGCAGTACCAAGTCTGCAGCACCACGGGGTAGACCACTACTCCCAAAAATTTTGCTAGCAACTGAGACGTGCAATGTGCCATAAAAAAACGCGTTGATAGTGTAAAAAGTGTTATAAAACATTTCGTGTCGCAAAAATAGTTTCGAAAATTTAGATACTACATGTGCCCATTGGCCCCATTAAAGAACGGCATTTTTTTATACTTAAATAAAAAAAAAATTTTTTTTTACGTTTTTTATTTTCTTACATCGATATCTATCCATTATTACCTAAAAAACCTTTTATTTACTGCTAGTTTGGCTATGGGTCTAAATGGGTTAATATATTGGTGATATTGCTTATTTAGATGATCTTGATGCTTTCACTGTGCTTTACAGAGCAGTAGCAGTAGATAGGGGGCCTGTTACTAAGACCCTTTAAAAATACAATATTTAAGATATTCCGTGTTATCTGGCGGAACTAAACGCCGCGCTTTAACTTGTGACCAGAGTGAGAAAATAATTTAATCCTAACAAACAAATAAGTTGTAACAAGCGTATAAGAATTTTGACGTAGCGACGATGACGACTGATACGAGTAAGTACGTATGGTTTACTGATCAAAGCGCTCGGACTGCTTCCAAAAGGCAAAGATTCAAATTCCGCTAGATTTAAATACTTATACGTTTTCCAAACACTTTTCCTATGATTTCTACGGGTAATAATTACCCTCATTGAATGAAATCGTAAAGGTCGTAGTTGAAGTTGATGTTATTGTATGGGAAAATCCATAATAGCAAATAAATTATTTTATGTATAAATATTTTTTATGTAATATCTCAATATTATTTCTTCAATTTCTCGATCTAGAAATATATTACTTCGTTATCAACCTTTCATCAAAGTCAAAATGTTATTTATTCAATAAGGAGGCCTGTAATAAATATTTCCGCATTTTTCCCGCATATTATTCGTGCATGGAGGAGGCAATTATATAGAGCATAGAAATATTTTGTTCTCCATTTTCTGCCCATTGTGCTTTACTTGTGTCACTTCAACGTCTATACTAATTAATATTTATTATTAATTGAATAACTCATTAAAAACTGGTCGCCTGACAGTAAATTCAATTATTAAATATGTTACACGCTTGTTTTTCTGCGCTATTTCTGGCCCAGGTACTGGCCCAGGGAAACAAGACACCGTTTTCCACATTTCGCCCAAATTTTAGACACTTGAGATATTGCGAGATGAGTGGTGGAATTCGTTACCTTAGTACCTACTTCTTCATTTTAATACATTTTTTAAACTGAGTTAAATATATAGATTATACATACATGTAGTAAAATATTTTTTCCCTCAAAATAGGTTCAAACCTGCAAACACTTAAGCATATCTTTTATTTCAAAAATAAATATATAAAAGCCTTTATTTTAATCAGAGGTTATGTTTAAAATTAAGACTAAATGATTGATGAGATAGAAACTATAATAAATTGTCCATACAATGATAAATGACAAATTCGTTCTACTAATGCTTATTACGATTAATTAATTAATACTGTTCTGGTACTTTATTTTAAATTAATATTAATAAGATCCAGTAGTAGCGCAGGGGCACAAAGTGTGACTGTAAACGCGACTGGCTGTGGGTGCGATCCCCACTCGGGCAAATGAAATATTTATTTAAATTTATATTTTATTTTCTTGGCTCTGGTGTCAAGGCGAAGTGCGGCGTTGAGTTTCGCCACTCAACATACAATGCCTCTAGAATTTGATGGAAAATGGGGAACAGAGTTTACTTATCTAACACTAGGTTCCCTCTGCCCACCTTGCTATGTGCGGGACACAGCGTGAAGCTGAAAAAAAAAGATAATTTTAATTTTAAGTTTGAATCCCAATAGTAATAATAACTCCGGTAAATAAAAGTGCCACGCTAAGTTCCACTATTTCCAAGTATTGTAATTGCGTGTTAAGATCTTAACGAGAAAATGAAAATAATTCACCCCCCGAGAGGGAATAGCAGTCGTAACCATCACGTCTACAGTCAGATATTGAGCCTCTGCGCTATAACATAAATGATTACTGTGAAAATGAATACACATTAAATGTATTTCGTTACGACGAATTATTTTGCGCTATCCATTTTATTTTAACTTTACATAAATTAAATAACACTGTTATGCAGTCTTATAATACATGTAATATAGCCACTATAATATAAGAAAGACAACTTTTAAAAAAAAACTGCGTATCATGTATACTAATTAAATATTGAAGCCAGTGTAAGCGCAGGGACACAAACGAGCGATGTGTAAACGTGCATGTTGTTTGTTCGATTCCCACTCAGAGAAGTTTATTAGACACTGAAATTTCTCAAAAATTGGAGAAAAGAAAGTCTTAACACAAGGTTAAGATATACGAGGTTAACATAAGTCTCGTATATAAGGTAAACGTAAGTCACTATACTATGCTTTAAACGGAATTCAGCATGAAAGTAAAAAAATTGTTCGAAAATCATTAATTATTGCTTTTCATCGTGTAAGCGTATTTAAACCTAAGTCCTATCAATGAAAAGGTACTTGTATAATATGAATAGATTTTATTAATAACTAGCGGCCCGCCCGCGGCTTCGCTCGCTTGAACTTCTAAGAGATACTCCTAGCATGTGTTATTTTAAGTTATCAGGTCATAATAATAACCTTGTTTCATTCAACACTGATCACGCCGAACCACTATTCCTCAGCCATTATATTCATATGTCTGAAGGTGTAGCCGGGCTGTTGGGGTTCCATATCAGCTTAATTTTTGTTACGTAGAAATGTCTGGATATTGTTAGACAAAATGTTAAAATTTTCCCAAAGGCAGTATATTTATATCTCTTATAGCTTAGATAGGCTGTTAAGGTTCCACAGGATCAGGTATCCCGATTTTCAAAATAAACTATAGCATAACTATATATATTTAATTGCTTACAACGTACAACCGATTGAAACATTAGGGAACCAATGATCTGTAAATGTTTTATTCTTCATTAAATGGATAGAAAAATATGATAGAAGACTATACAATAACACCGCGTTAACACCTACATAAGTACACGTTACTCGTATGTACGGTTGCACCCGTGCAGAGCCGGAGTGTGAGGCTTGTAACTGATACAATAATAATACAGGACATCTTTAACTTATACTGCATTTTAAATAGCTAATAACTTGTAACATATTGCTTTGAAATGTATCTAGTACAAGGTTATTATGAGGCGTTTAATTTTCCCACTGAACACACAATGCCTCCAGAATTCGTCGGAAAATACGAATACAGTGTCTTAACACTACGTTCCATTTGCATACCCTGTTGCACGCAACAGCATATCTAATGTGATTTGTAGGTGCATGTTGGATACGGATTTGTTTAAAATGGTTAGTGTAGGCTATCCTTAGGAGATAAACATTTTCTTTAGAACTTTTACTTAGAACTTTTGAAGGAGAACAATTATTTGTCACATTTAATTTTTGCGTAGCTTTACGCGGCGGAAAACTAAAAACTACGAATGAACAATTCCAAATAATAATTATGATAATAATTAACGTCAAAAAAATGTTTATTACGTAGAATAATTTATTTTAAGACGACAGATTATATTTTATAAAGTTTAGCTGGGTGAGTTGGGTTCCACATTGTGGTAGGATTTTTTTTTTATATCAACAGAATCTGCTCATTATGGTCAACAACTTTTCCTAAAGCGTTGTATTGATATCTTTTATAGATTAGGCGGGCTGCTAGGGTTTCACATCAGATATTCGGGCTATATATGTAGCCGAAGACTAATAGCTATGCAACAAAAGAAGTTCCATTTAAATCCGTCCAGTAGTTTTTGCGTGAATAGGTCACAACAGACAGACAGACAGACAAGAATTCCAAAAAATATATTTTTATCTTCTATTACTTGTATTAAGTTCACCTGAAGGATTTTTTTAGTTTATATTCAATGTACAGATTCTACCCCCCTTACAGTTTTATTATATATATAAAGATATAAAGATATAGATATAAATAATTCAAGAAGATTACGTTAATTAATTTGATTATTTTTATAAGAAAAAGTACATATTTAAATGTCTTATTAATAAAGATCATAATTATTAAGAAATTAGACATTTAATATAATTTGAAAATTAATAGGTAATTGCCGCTTTTCCCTCATTATTTGAAACCTATCTAGTACAATACAGAAATTATATATTTATAGACCACCGTGGTGTGGGGCTACAAGGTCTAACGGTAAGCGTGATGGTTGTGGGTTCAATTCCACATTCCCACATTCCCCACGCCACGTTTTATAATATTAACTTTTGAAAATTAAAGAAAAACTATTACAAAAGAGATAAAATAAAATGAATATATTTATATTTGTTTATTTTTATAATCTATATATTATATTGAGGAATAATCTTACACATAATATTTACATATAAACTACAGTTACATTTAATTACTACATTCACAATTAACGTTTATAATCAATATGTCCGTGTCGCTGAAGCATTTCCACTGACAGCGCGTGCGCGGGCGCAGTCCGGCGAGACGACCGAGTCACGTGACTCAGTTGGGTAGTGGCGCGAGTCTCTATGCCCCGCGCCGAGGGCGCGCCGTGAGCGTGGCCGTTGTAGCGTATGTTGTTCATCTGTTGTAGATAAATATACATGAATATAGGAAATATCATAAATGTTCTGGTAACACCGATGAACTTGCAATGTATCAGATATGAAAGGAGAAACGGACAATAGTTCTACAGTAGTATATTAGTAAGTTCGAATCTTTAAAAGAATGCCGTTAGGCTTTCAATAAATATCATATTATACTCTTTAAGTAATGAGTGCATTAATACATTCACCTATCTAATCTAAACTAGTAGGAAAGTTAAAAAGTAATGCTATTTCGTCTATAAAGGTACTTCATAGAATCTAGGAATATTTGGATTGAAAAATATAGCTACATTTGTTTTTACGAGTGTACGGGTCGTGCCGTCTCAAGAAAGGCGTGGACGACATTCAGACCGTACAATCCAGCCTTAGCCAACTTCTGATATTACAAAAATTTACGTGGTATAAGTGGCCGTCGAGGTACGCCTCGTTTGCTTTTTGTGTAGTGCGGTGCTTTTTTTTTTTTTTTTTATTTTAACAGCTACATCCACGGGCGCATAGTTGCCCGTGCCTTTTTTTATTAAATGAAAGTTATTTTAATGTGGCGTACTTAATTTTGGGACAATTTAAACTGTACTTATATCTAGAGCTTATACTAGAGGGGTTGGATGAGACCCCTACCGACATTTTTTTTTTTTTTTAAATGTTATTAACATATATAACTTATTTAATATATATTATTGCGGTGCTTTACCCTCCCCAGAATTTGACGGCCTGACCTTAAAAAGTCGGGGAAGTATTCTCCAGCACCAGAAATACTGGTACCCTCCTGAGCTAGTCTCTACGTGACGCTATCAAATTTCAGGGAGTCTTAGATAATTCCATTTGATCTCAGAAGTCTAGCCGTAGGTACAAGTTAGCCATAAGTATAACATTTGCTACTCAGTTATTTTACATTTTTTTATCTTCACTTGTACACACATAGAAGAGAAGGCAGAGGGACAATACGAGAATATCGTTTCCCATTTTCTACCAAATTTTCTAAAAGAGTTTCTTTCACGTTGATTGGCGAATCTCAACGCTGCGTTTTTCTTTGTTACAATAGCGAAGAAACGAAAATATTAAACATTTCATTTCCTTGAGTGTAAATTAAAACAACGTGTTGCACTCTTGTACTCCGTCACCACAACTAACCTTAATTTACATATTTTTTAATTATATTATTTACATGTTTTTTATAATCTTATAACGTCCAAACCGAACTTTAAGCAAAATCCCGCCGAAAGTAAAATAACGTTCCTTTGAAACGAAAATTCACTCTTATTTCTTGAGTTAATAAAGTAGCCTATAAATTATAATTTAATTAAATCCAACTAACTTGTAAATAGCAGCGCTTGTGCGGCTCGTGATAAAGTTCATAGTCACTCGAGGATCCGTCAGGCTTTTGAGTACAGCGCCACTGGAATAACATAGATTTGATTTTATTGTGTAATTAAATATGTTTATTAAATAGTTAAAAAAACCTGTTTACGCTTCCCTCATCTAAAGACTCTCCGCTTTCCACATTTCGTAAAATTTTGAGATATTGCGTGGCGAGTCTGTGCCATATTACCAAAGCAGTAAACGAAAATAATTCAATCAATTGAACCCACAACCATTTATAGTCTGATCCTCTATCGCTGCGTCCCGCCCGCAGCAAGATAGAGAACAGGAACACTCCGTTTCCATTAAAATACTTCCCTTCCCCATTTTTCTCCAAATTCTGGAGGCATTCCATGTGAGTGGTGCAATTGAACGTTGCGCTTTGCTTCGTTACCAAAGCCAAGAAAAACTAAATTTTTTTTTTCTTATATCCTTAAGTGGAAATCGAACAAACAACCTACTGCGCACGCACTTACAGTCGCACGCTTGTATTTTATTAGAGCAGAAAAATAGAATAATTTATTCCCTCAATTGATAATCGACACCACCACTATCACGGTTACGGCCACATACGGTTCATATTTCAATTTAACAAGGCAATACGCAATTAGGGATTGGACTTGACTTGTGAATTGTATTGAAGTAACTTTATGTATGTTAATTCCATGATACCAAACTTTAAAGGTAAATATTATTGTTATCTGAAACAACCAACATACCCACCAGGTATCTGATACAATTTAATTATTAATTTTGTTAGGTTTATTTGCTTTAGCTTTGTATAATTACATTTATGCGAAATAATCACAATTTACAAATTAAATGTATCGATCGATGTGCGATCCCCACTCAAAGAAATAAAATATTTATTTAAATGTATGTCTTAGTTTCGAAAAGACAGCTCATGACCACGACCACCTCGACAGGAGCGTACGACTAAGAAGAAGAAGAATGAGGTATTTAGGGATAGTGAACGGGTCGAAATGGATACCTTAGCATTTACGTCATAGTCTAGGGATAAAGCATAAAATAGGAGAAAATAATGTGCAGAATAAATAAAAACAAACTACCCGTCGTAGCGTAGTACGACAGCGTCGGACTGCAAATGCGTTTGCACAACTCCACTCGAATGAATATTCAGTAATAAAAATATTTTTATTTCTTCGCTCCGGTAGATATTGATCTACCAGGTATAGGAGAGAGATCTGTTGAGTTTCGATTACTCTATCGATTCGGCTATGAGGAAAACAACGTGTAACTATTTAAAAGAAACAAGAATATAATCTTGTGTCTTTATTACTCTAGAGTCTCGACTAATAATGTCTATTTAAATTAAATGTTTATTTTCTAATAATCCGACAAGCAGGAGAGCGAAAGACGTATCAATTACGTTTTCAAAGGGCATATGAATTTTTGTAAACATATTATGACTAATTAAATCTTTTATTTACTCTATTTTTATAAAAATGTACACATATTTAAGGTCATTTCCAAAAGTTTCGATAGAGGCTTTCATAATGGCAAATCGTTCAAATGTAAGCGTTTTGATTATGGGTTCGATTCCCACTCAGGACAATGAATTACTTTGTTTTTGTTCGCTCTAGTAACAAGACAAAGTGCTACGTAGAGTTCCGCCAATTAACAGAGAACTTGGAAATAGGTTCCCTCTGTCTACTCTACTACATGCGGGATACAGCGTGAAGCTGTATTGTTTTAATGCACGTGCATCAAAACAATTTTGTAAGCGGTGGTAATACGACGGTCTCTATGATGAACTTCTATTATTCTACCCATCCAATATCCACAGTTCCTAACTCTTGGAACTCAATTATAAAGTGCCCAAGTATTGCCTTAGTTCGAGCTATTATTTTGAATTGTATTACTACAATAACTTTTATTAAAAAAAGTAGAGTACGAAAAATATGAAATCGATATATGTATATGTATTTGGAAAACTATAAATGTTTTTATTTCCTTCGTGTTAGCTTGACACTTTAAAATAAAAGTCTTATCTGCAATTTTCACGTCAAAGTAAAACGGCATATTTTTCTAACGTATAAATAACACTAGTATGGAGTACTACAAAAAGAACCAGCCAAACAATATTGACAGTCTCGTATAAAAAATACTGTGGTCTTTTACAATAAAGCCAATGGCATTGTATCTATCGATATTATTTCTCAAAGCCACATTGCTTGCATGTGTAAGTCGCCGTGGCTCAGGGCCACCAGCGCGCGACTGTACACGCGACGGTTATAGATTCGATTCTTATTCGGTTGAATAAGATATTTAATATTTTCATTGTCTTGCCTTGCCTGGCAGAGCGGCGTTATATTTCGCTATTCAATATTTCGGCGAAAATTGCGAAACAGAAGTTTTTTAATAGGGAACGAAATTATTACTGACCTATTACAATAATATGATATGGCAGATAATGAAACCAGAGTTCCAATGTTCAGGAAATTGAAACTCTTCAGAGGTTACTAGTGAACCACTCAGGCTTAGATTCAAAATTTGTGTAATTTATATCTTCGAGCGTATATTTTTTAGTGTTAGTTTTAGTAGAGTTTTTAACTTTCTTTAAAACATATAAATGTATATTACTTTGAGTTAGTTTATATGTAAGCCCATTATTATTAGTTCTTACGGAGTAGTCTATTCCAACACCCACGTACCGTGAACTTAGTTTGCTGGCACATCGCCCGTCCACACAGCAGTTTGTGTACCGAGCGCTGGAAGTTTCTGGTCATGAGGCAGTACACTATAGGATTGACAGCTGAATTAGCGTGACCTGTGAATAAGAAAAAAAATCTAAATTTTCACAGTAGTTATGAGTTTGATTTCAAAGTAAGGGGCCGTTTATATTTAACATATTTAGTTTATATATTTTAAAAAGAATATAGATAAGGTATTTGTGGTGTTCGTGTGGCATATTGTAGACGGCGTCTGTCGAAATTGTGGAAGTCGAAATTAATTAAAGTCTCTTGACAGACTCTTTTTTTACACTTTTATTATAGTATAGATAGATAGATGATACGCGCGAACGAAGTTGCGGGCAATGCTAGTTAATATATAAATGTAGTTATACAACAAATGAAAACATGAAAACATAAAAACGCTTCAACCCCACTTGGGGGAGAGGCTTTTTTTCTCTTTTCTTGCTCTGGTAACGAAATAAAGCGCCGTGTTTAGTTACACTTATTACGTAGCTAAACTCAAAAATGATCTTGAGATCTATTCTATATCTCTAGTATACATTAAGATACCTCTGCTCTGAAACGTACACAGCGTGAAGATAAATATAAATAAAATATGTATTTAATGTGTTTTACGACATAAAAAAGGGTAAACCACGTAGTCGGGGTCGCTTGAGTGGTTTTATTGCGGTACCGATGTCGAATAGTAAACATGGCATCCTTATCCGTTCACGCGCGCTTGTTCAGATCATTCATAAGTGTTAAACTAAAATATGGGAACAAAATAGTTTCTTGTAGAGCCTACCGTGGTATAGTGGGTCGGACCGTTCACGTTATTGAAAGTTTAATCTCATATCATAGGAATTATTATTTTTTAAATTCACGCTGTATGCCAAGCATATAGATAGCAGGGTAAGCTAGTTCTTGGAGCATTGTGTGTTGAGAAGCGGAACTCAACGCTGCGCTTTGCCTTCTACCCAGAGCGATGATATTTCACTCCTCCGAGTAGGAACTAAACTTACAACCTTCGCATAAGAGACATTAGTTAATTCCCTAGTTCTGATACACGTGTGAAACACTGTGTCTATTTGTACAAACCTTGCTAAAATCCGTAGCATAACATTTTGAAAAATATATATTTTTTTAAATGCATAAAACGTTAAGCAAGTGATAAGAAGCAATAAGAATTAGACGTAGCTTACTGTAAAAACCTGTGGTTTACTGATCAGCACTCTTGGACGGATTCCAAGAAGCGTGCATTTGAGTCCCGCTACGTTTATTTTTTTATAATACATTTTCTAAAAATATTTTTCTTTTCTTAGTATGGAATAAGCTTGCAAAAATTTAAAATATAGCTTGAAAGACTTCAGCATACATATCTGTGATATGACTATAACATGTAAATATGTACGTAGGTATAAAACCAAACAAATTACTATTTTTAACATCGTAGTTGAAACAAGGTTGAGTGTTGGAAAGCTATAAAAAGAAATGTCCCAATTGACTATCTCGTAAAGGCCAAGCCCAAACTATTATTTGCAGAAAATGACAATTTTAACCCTTAGTTTGCCTTAAAAAGATCTTGTAGACTTGAATTATTGGTTTATACAAGTATACTAAGCTTTTTTTTGCTTGTATATTTGATTCCTACTAGAGGAATAATATCTTTTAACTAGTAGTTATTTTGTATATTTTTATCGAGTTTAAAATTAAAAGTATATGTCTACAATTTCAATATAAAAATTGATAATAAGAAAAGTTGTAATCAGATTAAGTAACAGTGATTTGTAATATTACACTTTTATTTTATTTGATTATTTATTTTAGCTTCACTTTATCCCGCCTATAGCAATAATTATTAGTGGGTTTTGTTTTTTGCTAAAAATACATTTTTATTTTTCACCAAGAAATTGCAGTTTGTTTTGCGTTATTTCGAAACTTGTAATAAAAGGCCTGTCTTTCTTCACCACCAAACCAACGATACCCAAATTCAAAATATTCTTCAATCAATTATGGCATTACATGCATTCTTTTGAATCATTAGGTTGCATGGAAATATCAAACCTACAGTAAGCTACCAGTAGCCCAGAAAGCAGTACTGCTGAGAAGAGCCGGCAAAAAATCAACAGCTGTTCTTTCTAAAATATAATGAACTTCAGATATTAAAGATACGTGATTAAACTTCACCAAAAGCATTTATCTTTTCCAAAGCTCGCGTGACTGTAGATACAAATATGTTATTAGCTACTTGTCAATAGTTAATAGCAAAGTGCGACGAGACAGCGAAACCAGATTGATCTATTAAAGAACAATTAAATATGTCCGACAGTACTCAGTTGTAGTTGGCAGCGTGTTAATGACTTCTTCTCTATTCTTTTATAGTAAAACATTGAACTACAAGAAATATTGTTCAAATGTCTAATGGTTGATTAGTCTTCTTTTCATTTCCTTGTTTTGCTAAAAAAATACAGCATGGCTTTTCGCCAGGCAATGCTATGAAAATTGAACGGAAAGTAGAGAACGGAGTGTCTTAACACTTATTTTTTGCTTTATGTTGTACCTCTACTAGGTACACCATAAAGCAAAAAAATATAGGTACAGATGCTAAATAAATAATGAACCTAATATTACTTAGACACTATTTCACTTTCCGCCCGGATTTTTTTGCATGTTATTGAGTGGTGAAAATTATCAAAAGTATTTTACTTTTCCCAGTGTGAATTAAACTTACTTGGCAATAGTCTAACATTGTCCTAATAACCCCTAAAAGAATGTTAAAATAAATATTCTATATATTAATCATTTTAATTTAAATAAGTTAAGCGCGCTATCTAAAAGAAGTAGGCAATAACAGCGTCATATCCTGCAATTATTAAAGAAAGTCCTGCAATTAAAAAAGACAATATAAAACAAACAATAAGATAAAGCTGCTCACGAAAACGAAATAGCTTCATATTTGAGAAAACTACAATAATTTTTAATGTTATCAATTTATTTTATTAAGAAAATAATATCTTTTGTTGAGGCCAAGCTTGTGGCAGGGGCACAAGCTTACGACTGTAAATGTTACAGGTTGAGGATTCGATTCCTATTTTAAATTGAATAAATCATTTTCTCGCTCTGGTAACGCGTCAAAAGGCGGCGTTGAATTCCGTCACTCGGCATGCAATGCAATGCTCCCAGAATTTGGCGAAAAGTTTAGAATGGACGTGATTAGCCATGGATAACCGAGTGTTAATATACTCTGCTCATTTTTCCCCCAATTCTAAATATAATTTATTACAGAGTGAACGTACCACCGCTCTTTGTTACTGAAGTTAAGGAAAATTGAAAATAAATTTATTTCCTCAATTATTATGTTTTGTGCTATATCCCCCCATATAGCAGGGTAGGCAGAGGGATCCTGGAATCTAGTGTTAAGGTACTACGTTCCCAATAAGACACTTCCGTTCCGTACTTTCTGAGGAGATTAAAATATTAAATATTTAATTTTCCTCGAGTCGTACCCTAAAAATAAAAAAAATTAAGACTTACCAACAAACAAAGCATACGGTAGGTACATGCTCAAATCTTTAGGATTGACCGCGTTGATATCTAGAAGGAGCTGCATTATGTTGTACGGCATCCAGCAAAGTGCGAATAGAACAGCTAGGAGAAGTAGTATCCATGCCACTCTTTTTCTCTCTTTCATTAATCTTAGACCCTAGAACAAAAATATGTAAAACTGTAATTGGTTCGTTACTTGTAACGTAATTATTTGTATTATTGCAGCGTTGAGTCCAGCATTTTGTAAGAGTTGTAAGTTCAATCTCCACTCGAAGGAATGGTTATTTCTTTTTCGCTCTGGTCAGAAGACAAAGCGAGGCGTTGAGTTTAGTTTCAACACGCAATGTCTCGAAAATGGAGCGAGCAGTGGTTAACAACTTGTTTTAGGACTACGTTTTCTCGGCCTATTTTTTTACATGTAAGAAGAAAACGTGAAACCAGAAGAAAAAAGTTCGTTATAATTTTTATATTAAGAAAAACCGAGTAAGTGCGAGTTGAGTAAATTAACAGAGGCTTCTCTACCAATTACAAAATTGTAGGTAAACGACTAGTACTTATAAAAGTTAACAAATATACACACATTTAATGATAAGCACATTATCCTCCTTTGCGTTGCGCAGTCAGTTAAAAAAGACTTTAAGGAGATAAGAGGAAACTTGCGGCAGTGAATATTAAAAAAACTTAAACAAAAGCCTTTTACAAACAAGTAAAGAATTGACATTTGTTAGTATTTTCTATTTTAAGCTATAGCTACTATTTAAGTCAGTGAGGGTCTCGCTACCACTTATCATAGTTAAGCTCTTAAGTAACTTTTTTACTGAAATATTGGTTGAAATGTATTATTAACATAATGCTATTATTATTAAAATGATTTGGGAAATATAATGTTTTAACATTAGTCTGCCTTCGACTACCCTGCGGGATCTGTGTGCGTTATATATACAGCGTTAAGCCACAATAAATATTTATCTAACTTCATGCCATGTACCCTATATAAAAGAGTATGTAGGAAACTATGTAATAAGAGTTTATAATGTTAGCGCAAAACACACTGTTCATCACGGTAATATTGGGAAATTCTAATTAAAAAAGTATTTTTTGGTTTTACATTCTCTATTTATACATATAGCAAGGTAGGCAGAGTAGCGAACTTAATCCTCGCCTTTTGGAAACGTCCAAGCGTTCTAATCGCTAAGCCATACATACGTTCTCATCAAGCTGCGTTGACCCTTATACAAAAAACCAAAGAGCGCTTGGACGGTTTCCAAGAGGCGCGGGTTTAAATCCTACTACGTTCAAATTTTTATACGTTTTCAAAAAAGTATTTTCATTTCCTAACTGTGGAATAACACTTTGAAATTGTTAAATATAACGTTGTACCAATTAATTTATTACAACATCATTCTGAGCGCTAGAGGCAACTCTGGATGTGGTCAAAGTCACCTCGCACAGTCAATATTGGTAAGGTGCAAAGGGACGTAACATAACCTAAATAGTTGCGAGACAATTAAGGCAATATATATTTTCAAGTAGAGCCGGTTGCTGATAGTTTAGCGCCTTTAACCAAAAAACATATTATATTAAGTTAATTGTAGATATCATATTTTCACGTAGTAATATTTTTAGTAAAACCATTTAATTGTAACTTTAATTTCATAACATTCTAAGTTAAACATAAACATCATATTCTCAAAAGCTGTACCTGTTGCATGCTAACGTTTCCCTCGTCGATGTCGAAGGGTGGCCGTACGGAGCACAACGTCCTCCCCATACACGCGTATGACAGGATCGTTATTGAACCTGAGAAACGTAAAATCCATCAATAAAACAGTAATTATATGGAGACATATGCTTTCTTTTATAAAATGTGCTGTTTTATTTTAATCTGGATATAAAACTCAAGCGTTTAATTAAAGTCATGTGGATGGTTGACTGGTTCCCGCTGGGTGATAGGTTCCCCCTGCTATGTGATACAGTGTGAAGTCAAAAAATAGTCCGAAAATATGTCATACAAAATCCACCACCAGAGCAGAAAATGGAGCACGCCTTTATATCTTATTTCTGTCACTTTGCTATATGAGGCATAAAACATGAAGCTTTAAATAATGGCACAATAGTAAAACCCCGAGTCAATAATATAATAGCCTGGAGTTAGGAATGGAAGAAATTTTTTCTTCCTTTTTACCGTTTTAAGAACAGTTTTTTAAAAGCGATCTTACAACTCCAAAAGCTGTTTGTTAAAGTAAAACGCTCGTTATCAGCTAATTGAAGTATTTACCGTTTAGTTTTCTGAATTGTTAAAAAATAATTGAATAGAAAGTCTAATATAAATTTTGTTAATTTACAACTAACTGTTAAAACCTAACTGTTACGTCATATCCAAAATCTTTATTTATGATGAAAAATCGCCAATTCTGGAAACCCAGGGTAAAAGTATGTTTACACTAGGTTCTCAGGTTCTCTCTACTTGCTTTATTATGTGCGGGATGCACCGTAAGACTAAAAAAACTTACCAGGTATTGCATACACTAAAGTGAAACTGAATGTGCCAAACTGCTTCCGCGTCTCTTGACTCGGCCACTCCTCCGTACAGAAATGTACATCTCTTGTTTCTATCTAAAATAGAAATACATTTGTTGTTAAAATTATATGGAAATTTAGAAAAATATTATTAGGTTATCGTGGCATAGCATGACGATCTTAAGTACGTACAGATATCTAAAATATTTTTTTAGATAAAGCAAAAATATCTTCCATACTCACACCTTTTAGAAGTGCAAGTTTCTGAGTTTATTAAAAAAAATCTTATTTCTTATGCATGGAATATTATTATAGAAATTTTAAAAATTGTCAGTAACATTCCAAAGACAGAGCGCGTCGTTGAGTTCCGGCAGTCAATACACAAGATCTCGTGATCGAGTATTACCTCCCAGACACTCCACTAGCATCTAGGCAAAGTTATAAGTTGTTTCTGTAAGCATTGCAATAATCTTGTTAACTTCCTTTATTATTGGAAATAGTATGTACTATTGACAGGTATGATTTATTAAGAATCGTTTTCTTTTGTCATGTTCTTTTATCTTTCCTTTTTATGTATTGTAATATTGTATATTGTAAAGCTCATTAGAAAAAACAACTATTATATTTATTCGTGTTTTCTTTTTTTGTTTTTAACAAACAAATGAAAAAATAAGTTGCATACTTTATCTTACATATTTTAGGACTGTAGATAGACTTTGCGTATTCAGTAGCGGAACTGAACGTCGCGTTTTATCATCTTGCCAGAAAGGGAAAATGAAAATTATTTGTATTTCCGATTAGGAATCGAACCCACAATCGTTGCATTTAGAGTAAGTCGCTGTGTAACCGCTTTACAATATCCTCAATTTTATTGTTTTACGTGAAAAACGAACGTACAAGCTATTCGAAAACAAAGCCAAATTATTTATAATTACACCAGTGAAATGCTAGTAAAGCTAAGTGCCTTTCTAGCCTTATCTAGTCTAGCTAGCTAGTCTAGCCTAGCCTTACTAGCATTTTAGAGTTACAAAAACAATTTAGACGGATTTTACCACTAATTAAAAGTTTTTAAATTTACAAAAGTTCTTCTTGTAAAGTTTGTACTAAATTTCATTTGAATTTCTATCATGATTCAAATTCAACTAAATTGGTAGTTCATGTTCTGCCTAACAAACAAACCGAATGAGCTGTTTAAACTTCTTAATACATTAGTTAGCAGTAACTGATGTTTTTGAGTAACTTTCAATACAAAAAATTATCAATTCACAATGTTTGTATTAAATTTAATATTTGAGTATGATCGTCTATTTGGCGTATATGGTGAATGTTGAATTTCATAAAATTATGTATACTTTTTAAGTAAATTTCCTAAAATAGTATTATATATTTTTGATTTAAATGTGACATATTTCAAAATGACATGTTCCATAACATTAACACTCTTTTTAAACGTTACTTACTTTTGTAGGGTTTACACTATTTACAGAAATGTATAGTATACATGTAAAATGTATAAATGTGATCGTATGTATGGTAAGAGTCATATAGTGGTTTGTTACACGCCTGCACGTACTCACGATATTTATTTTTATTTAGAGATACTTAGATTTTTTTGTAACTTATATAAATATATAAATAATATTTCAAAAATTCTGAAAAAAATATATAATGAGATAAAAAAATTGTGTGTTGCTATTTCAGTTACAAAGCAATACAATTATTTAAAAAATAAGTGCAACTTTTGACCCTTTGAGACCGAGACTATAAACTCTACAATAAAAGGAAAAGGGTGGGAAACTGAAAACCAAGTATTGTATAAATTAAAAAGATACGTACAGATATGTTCATATGTGTTTTAGATATAATAGGTACAGTTTCCTTCCTCACTGATGCTACAATAAGTAGTGGTATGAAGATGAGTAAAGCGGCTATCCATAGCAAGGCAAGGAGCATCAACGCCTGTCTCCTTCCCGGCGGTCGTAGTCGAGGTTCAGGAGCTATGGAGAGCCACCGATCGACTGACATAGCGGTTAGTGTGAATACACTTGCAGCTACTGCTACACCTATAAATGAAAGTAAGTTTTAGAACGTGTGGAAATGGTCGTAATGAAGGAAATGGTAGGTAGTTGTATGGTTGTATTTTATCGCATTTTTTTTTTGTAAATGTTTGAGATATTGAAAATTTGTCTATCAGTGTAGTATATTCGAGATAAAAGAAGAATAAAATGCCAACTGATTTGTACACGTTTAATGTCCGATCACAACTGAGTAAGCCAACGCTTTATTTAGACTTACCCTCAACTTATAATAATCACTACATCCCTCCACCAATAATATAAAAATATACAAATAAAAACAATTATCCTATTGACAAGTAATCGAAACTATTTTTTACAATTTTACAATATTACTAGTTTATTACAATTATACATTTTTTTGATTCCGTGTCTTACGAATAGGATACCTTCGACCACTCTCGGCCGTGACGGACACTGGAGTAGTGTCCTCACCAGGTAACATGTTAACATTGTTTTTATCAACAACAGGCAGTGCCTGTTTAGTGCCCATCCTAGAATTTGAATCTACATTGGATTTATTACTCTGGTCTACATTAATTAGAACATCAGGATCCGATGACTCTGTTTCCTCCGATAACTCCTCTCTCTCTCCCACTTGATCCAATGTAGTTTCAGAATTCGCTACTGGGCCGACATCATCTGTTTTTGGAACACAAGTTACACCAGTATACTTTAACAATTGATCAAAATGTTTCTTAATTAATAAATTTAACACTGGAATGTATACCATAAAAAGTCTAGAATCAATCTTACTTCTAATTACTCCTAAATGCCATGTACATTTATTTCCATTATAATAAAAATGCTTAACTAAAACCTGGTCACCTATGTTAAAATAAACATCGCGTACACCGCCATATTGTTTACTTTGTAAATCTTGTTTAAAGTTAACTGCTGCTTTAGCAGCAGATGCCAACGACATCGAATTGGGTAACGTTCGAGTATCTTTTAAAAAATCTAATGTGGAAAACAACTGCCTTCCGAGCATTAGTTCTGCGGGTGAATATCCCGTAGTGCAATGTGTTGAATTTCTGTAATCAAACAAAAATTTTAATAATTTTACGTTAACATTTCCTTGGGTAGACTCAGTTTTTAAAATAATTTTTAGTGCCTTTTTAATAGTTTTAACCGTGTTTTCCGCTTGGCCATTTGATGCCGGGTGATAAGGTGCAATCGTGACATGTTTTATATTATTAGTTACACAAAAAATATTAAACTGTAAAATTCGTCGCGTTATCTATAACAAGAGTATGAACTAAACCAAATCTACTAAATAAATCGTACAATTTGATAATAACAGCGTCGCTATTTGTGGAAGACATAGGATAACATTCTATCCACTTGGAATGGGCGTCAACTACGATAAAAAAAATGTTCTCGTGCAACGAAAAAAAATCTAGATGTACTCTTTCCCATGGACGTTCAGGATACGGCCAGGGAGCCAGTTGAGCTCGAGGCGGGGAACTGCGGAAAGATGCACACAAGCTGCATGAACCTACCTTTTCTTCAATCTGTTTATCTATATTAGGCCACCACATACGACTCCTGGCTTCCGTTTTAATCTTTACTATTCCGAAATGAGAGGAATGTAATTCATTTAATAACCTATCTCGAAAAACTGCTGGAATTATAATCTTATGTCCTCGTAATAAGCAACCATTTTCTACAGACAATTCTAAACGACACAAAAAATAAGGTCTCAGTTTCACGTCATTCACGTTACGCGGCCAACCATTTTTTAAGTGATTAATCACTATTTTTAGAACTTCATCTCTCTCAGTCTCCTTCCTAATTTCATTAACAGTTACAGGTTTTAAAGCAATATCCGATATAAAATTTACAATACTAGACCTATCAATTTCCTAATCGTTTATCTCAATGTTATATTCAATGGGCACAGACCGCGACAAAAAATCAGCTGTATTATTTTCACCCTTAACATATTCCATATTATAATTATACGCGGATAGGAATAACGCATAACGCTGCAAACGGTTCGCTGCTAGTTCAGGAATGCCTTTTTCTGTTCCGATAATCGATAGCAACGGCTTATGATTCGTGCGTAACGTAAATGGAACCGTACGCCCGTATAAATAGTGGTGAAATTTCTTTACTGCAAATACTATCGCCGTCGCTTCTTTCTGTATTTGTGCATAATTACGTTCCGCCTTAGACAAAGACCGCGACGCGTACGCCACCACGCGCTCCGAGCCGTCCGCCTGCCGCTGCGCGAGCACAGCGCCCAGCCCCGCGTCCGCCGTCACTATCGTTGTCGACTCGGGGTTATAGTGTGCTAAAACTCGATCCGATATCAATTCCTGCTTAATTTTTGTAAATGCATCATTTACAGAAAGAAAACTTCCCCCAAATCCACGACTCACCTTTTTTTAATAATGAATGCAACGGATTCAATATGCTCGACGTGTTTGAAACGAAACACCTATAATAGTTAACCATGCCGAGAAAAGATTTCAACTCACTGACGTTTTTTGGACTCTGAGCATCGAGTATTGCTTTTATTTTTTGATTTGACTTATGCAGCCCGTTTTTGTCAATTATAAAACCTAAATATTCCACTGAAGATTTAAAAAAATCACATTTATCCCGCTTTAATCGTAGCCCCGCATCTTGTAACCTACTTAAGACTAATTCTAATCTTTCTAAATGTGTAGTTTTAGTGGGCCCCGTTATTAATATGTCATCTAAAAAGATACACGTTCCCTCTATGTCAGACAATAACTGCTTCATTGCCTAATCTATTAAAACGGAATAACCCCTTGAGTATTAATGCACGTTAAATTTTTAGAATCGTCTAGAACTAACTGGTTATAGGCCCTAGATAGATCGATTTTTGAAAACTCGACCCCACCATGTAGTTTAGAAAATAATTCTTCTATTCTCGGTAATGGGTAATTGTCCGTGTATAAAACTTTATTTAACGTAACTGAAAAATCTCCGCAAATCCGTACATTTCCGTCTGCCTTTAAAACCGGTGCTATAGGAGTAGCAAAATCTGAATGGTCTATTTTTTCTAAAATACCTAAATTCACTAACCTTTTTAGTTCTGACTCCACTCTTGGCTTTAAAGCGAAAGGAACAGGTCGGGGCTTAAAAAACATAAGTTGCGAATTTGGCCTAATTTTTAGTGTAATTTTATATTTTTTAAAACGGCCTAATTCATCCACAAATAGCTTTTTAAATATTTCTGTCAAACCGTTACATACTTTATCATCCGTTATACTATGACATGTCATCCTGCAAAACTGTAAGTTAAACGCACTTATAAAATCTCGACCTAAAAGTACCGGCTGATGAACAGAACAATTTAAAACATATATTTTCAACATTTGTGTGTGACCTTCATATTCAACAGGCACCACTATAAATCCTAAAGGGTGCATTTTACTGTCATTATAACAATTTAAAACCACACGACACGATTGCAACTCGGCCCGCCCCGCGAAGCATCGCTCGTACACGTGTTGGGGCAACACGGAGACGGCACTGCCGCTGTCTAACTCACACAACAATCGCTCGCTACCGATTAAAACTGTCTCCGTCATCGGCGCTCCATTTATACACTTAATATTAAAACTATTTAAATCACCTTTTTCGATGTCGTCCTCATCCTTACTTAAAAAATTATTATGTTTAGTAATTTGTTTCCCGCACATGCGTTGTAGATGTCCTTTCGTATTACACTTGCGACACGTATAATTAGCAAAACGACATTCATTTTTGCTATGATTCCCGTAGCCGCACACTGCACAAACCGGTTTCACGTCGTTCAACTTCGCCGTCGCCGCTGCTCGTGCTCGCACTGCGAATACCTCGGTGGCGCCGGATGCGTCCGTCGTGTGGCGATGCGAAGTCGCAGGTTCGATGCTCGCGCTATGCAATGCTAACCGTGCACATCGAATATTTGATGCTAACTCTAGAGCTTTATTAAATGTCAACGTTTCCATATTTTCTGCGAACAATTTCTCTTTTTCCTTGTGGTTTTCTAACCCGAACACAAATCTATCCCTCAAAGCGGTGTCAAGATCTGATTTGAACTCACAATGCTGCGCTAGGCTGCGAACTCGAGCCGCCCAATCCGTTAGGTCTTCCCCAGGATGCTGTTCCGCTTTATAAAATACGTATCGTTCCGCAAACGTACTTTTCTTTACCACGAAATGACTGGTGAGTTTTTGCAATAACGTATCATATTCTATATTTTCCAAGTCCGTAGGGTAGGCTAAGTCTTTCGCTATACGGTACGTGTCCTCAGCAAAAGATGTCAATAACAGGGCTCGGCGTTTCACTCCTGCTTTATCGTTTTCCTCGCTAATATTGTTAGCTGTACAATATTGCTTAAACCGACTGATATAAATATCCCATTGTTGCGAGTGGTGATCGTAACCGAGTGTACTCCCAAAAAACGCCATTTTCGTATTATCCTCGAAAATTTATAATGAAATGCACTTTATACACGTTGTTGCAAACGTCGGTAAGTCCCTCGTCGCCAATTTGTAGTATATTCGAGATAAAAGAAGAATAAAATGCCAACTGATTTGTACACGTATAATGTCCGATCACAACTAAGTAAGCCAATGCTTTATTTAGACTTACCCTCAACTTATTATAATCACTACAATCAGAAAAACGAAAATGAAAATAAATAAAATATATTCATTACCCCGAGACGTTTCGCGTTTACAGTCAGTCGCTGATTCGCAACGGATCAACAGCCCAATATAAGAAACATATTTCCTTCAACTTATCACTTTAATCCATTACTCACCAAATATATCACGAACGTACGACAAGTTTAAAAACAACCTTGAACCATATATTGGTATTAGATTTTTTATTTTTTGCGGATATTTCCCAATATTTTTTAACTGTTGTAAGTAACATATATTTTATTTTCACATATCGATATATCTATCGTTCGTATCAAATGGCAAAGCCCAACACTGCACTTAGCTTCAGTCTCACTGTGGTTATCCCACTATACAGGGCTTCAAAGGCTGTAATTACTAATTAATTGAAAGCTCATTTCCTCTGCCGATGCAGAGAAGACAAGAAGGTACATACATATGTAGGTTAATTTATCAAACGGCATTACGGCAGAGTGAATCTCTCGTCAGCATTATTTCCAAGTCATCAAATCAAGAACACGGAAGATGTGACGGTGGAATAAAATTATCTTTCAGCATAACGGATGACAGCAGGGTAAGCAAAGGTTAAGACATTCCGTTAATTCTTTTCCGTATTGGAACGCTTTGTCTTGCTAATTTAGGAATAAAATGAAATAAATCACTCCCCCAACTTGAAATGGAAACCACAACGTTTACACTCGGATTTTGTGCCGATGAGCCACGATGGAATTTAATTGGAAGAGAATGATTTTTACCGGACTATACGCTCTCCTTAAACAGTTCTCTGCCTCCAGAATTCGGCGGAAAGTGTAAAGAGTAAAGAGTAACTAAACACCAGACCTTCTTCTTTTTTCTGCCTAAAAAGGTCTATTAGATATTTGAAAAATAACTATTGAGAGTAAACTTTTTTAGGGTACCGTTCCTCTAAATTTAAAAAAGGGAATCCTTATAGGATCACCTTTTTATGCGTCTGTCCGTCAGTCAAAATTATTTATCATGAAATCCCATAGACGTATCAGTGACATGGGAAATAAATATCAAATATTCAGGTCTACGGTCACTTGAGGCACAGAAATTAAACGTCTAAATCAACACAAAACGTGCAGAATAAATTTCGCCGTGTAATCAAAATCTATAGAGTAGTTCTCGTGGAGCTATTGTTATGAAATGTAGCACAAAGTGAAAACTTACAATACACATAAAGGCGGAAATCGAAAAAGGGAAAATTTATTGTTATTTCATAGAGAAAAAAAACATTACTACTGTTTTCGTAGTTTACTGTAGTCGTATTACTATTATATTCATAGTTCATTTTATACAAAATCAGTGCCTATGCCCGCCTACTTAAATATCTCAATTTTTATAAGTTGTACTCCCTCTTGACCTACATTCACGAAATTATTACGAAAATCCAACTCGCACTTGACGGATTTTTTAAAACGTACTTGAATTACAAAATATGAGTAATTTTTATTACCTTTTCATTTAGTCTTGCTGTGATAAAATGCGACCATGACAGTGCTCAAGAATACTATAAAAGAATTTAAATGTTCCTGCAGATTTAATCTCAAGTGTATACACAATACGAAAGTACTCAAAACTTTCCGACTAACAAAGTCGAGAGTATCGCTTAAATGAAATGCTTTCACATTTTCCCATTTTCCATACTTTATCTTGAAGAGAAAGTTGCATTGAATTTAATTTTATACAATAATGTATTTAGAAACAAATTGTAAATTTAGTTAGTTTGATTTATGGTATATAATAAATTATTTTTTAACAAAAAGAAAAACCAACTTCTAACAACGAACTAAAAAGTAAAAATAATTTTACAAAGATTTTATAATTTATAAACGAACAGGCTTAGTAATTAGATATTGTAGTAAGGTTGTTGTAGCATTAGCTTGGCACCGACTTCAATGTTGGGAATAGAGTGTCTTAACTCTACGTAAGCTGCTAAAAAAATCAACTGCTTGTTTTCAATATAAAGTACTAAGGCCCGTCATAGCGCAGTGGCATAAGCATTAACGCGACAGGACTCTAAAACCACGCCATTCGAAATTCAAGTGTGGAATGGAAGTGTCTTAACACTCGGTTCTCGTCTTGCAATTACCTAGATAGGATACAGCGTGAAGCTGAAATAAAAAATATTATTATTAGATACAAAATGCTTTTGATCAATAATGCATTTAAGCAATAATAGAAAATTTTAAATGAACATTCATAGTTGTGTAAGTGATACCATTATACAAATAAACATTGCAGTGTAATGATGAGTGTAATGGGTTGGGTCCTGCATTGGTAGAACGTTTATTGATTTTTCGTTGCCTTTGAACAAAAAAAAACCGGTCATGTACGAGTCGAATTTACCAACCGGGTGTTCCGTACTAATATTATGATCGTAGGTGTATAGCCTACAAAAATTTACAAATCCAAATTTGTAGTCGTATGCATCAAATTTCACACAGCGAACAAATATAATACTTTTCGGATTTTATCTTTACTTGTACTATAACCTCTCACTTTTGTTTTTTTTATAATTTTAAGGTAACAAGAAGTACGCTAAGCCAATATGCAAAAAAACAGAAGCATAACGCTTATATGAGTTATATCTTTTGATTACGTTGACTTGGAAGTGTAGACAACGCTGGAATGACTGAATATTTTAATATTAGGTTCCTCGCCCCTACCCTCCTGAATGTGGGATATTAAATACTAAATACAAAATTTCTCACCTTGTATGTAATTAACAATCTTGCATACAGTTTCTCCATAGAACCAAACTAAAGTGATAGCTTTGCTGAGCTGTATAGGCATGCATATGCCCGTCACTAAGAGGTCAGCCACTGACAGGTTCACCAGGAAGATATTGGTTACACTGTGAACAAGAATGTACAATTTAACTTTTTTTAGAAAACGTATAAAAAATTGAACGTAGCGGGATTTGAACCCACGCCTCTTGGGCCTTCAAGTTTCCTAAAAAGTTTATCGGATCCTTAGAAATTGCGAGGTAGTGTTCTCTCGTGAGAGAGCTTTAACTATGCTAAATAATTATAGTTGAAGTGGTTTTGAGACTTTCATACGAACCAAGCTTTCAAATAATTATAAATATTGGCTTATATGTTCAGTTATTTCAGATTGTGTTAGGCTGTTGATTGATTCTATATATACTAGGCGTAGACAGACCTACAAAATGTGTGCCTATGCCCACTAATTTATAAAACAGGCAAAGCTACTTATGTATGGGAGAAGTGGCATGAAAGAGCTAGTTTACTAAATGAAGCAAAAATATATATTTTTAATTAAAGAAATTAAGATTTTTTTCCTCAAATTATTATTTATTTATTAAACTAAGTAATTTCGTACGAAACAACCCTTAAATACAATAAAAAATATAAAGGTATTGAAAGAGCCACTAAAAGTAATGAAAGTCTTATATTATGAGGTATAACAGTGATAATTATGCTAAATAATATTAAATAAAAGAGCTTTAATTCATTTTAGGTAGATAATTCTAACAAACTTTTTAATCTTATATTATTCAAGCTATGAAAGCGCCACTTCTTTCAAGGCCCGTCCACCCGGCTCTTTCATAACTTATTCTTTAAAAAAATGTAACCTCCAAAATGACAACGATATCAAAACTTTTTAAACTCAATTTTAATGCAGTTACAAGGCCAAATATATACATAAACTCAATCTACATTCCAAGTAGCCGTATTGGATTACAATGAAATACTAAAAAACAACTCAAAGCAGGTAAAATACTTACTTTGCAATGCCAAAAACTTCAACTCGACGTATCGGCGTCCGTTGGTTTCGATGAACTGTCAAATTTTTGTGGCGGGAAATCAATGTTGCCATTTAAAAATAAAATATTCTAACGAATCCGTTCCTAAACTACTATAATATTGCAGGTGGCTCTTTCAAAACCTGAAGGAGCCCTTCATGCCACTTCTCCCCTACTATAATTCAGTAAAAATACTTAAAAGTAAATAAGAGTTTCAAAAATATTTATTTAGGCTTCACTTGTTATGTGTATATCAGGTCAGGCAGAGATAACCTTGTATTAAGACATTCTGTCTGTCCACGCTAAGCCGCCGTACAGTTTACTTTGAATATAATAATTATAAGCTAAAATTAAAAATAACTAAAAAAATAAATAACGTTAAGTAAAAATAAAATTGAATTTCTCATATTTACTCTTCATATTTCTATTAGTTACGGCGTATGTATCACTTTGTTTAACTAATGACACGAACAAAGAAAGGCGTGAACTTCAGAATACTTAATTAATATCTACTAATTAGAATAATTGATTTTGTTATCTTTTAGCTAAATATTTTAGGTATTTATATATAGTTAAGAGTAAAAAAACTATTTTTTAATAATTTTAAGCTTTTTTAAAAGCGTTATTTCACATTTGGGACAGAAAAATACTTAGAAAATGTATAAAAATTTGAACCCGCTCATCTTAGAAACCGTCCAAGCGCTTTTACCACCAAGCCATACGTTCAATACGTAGTGCTTGGATGGTTTCTGGGCTTGAATCCCACTACTGCAGATATCAATTCAACATTTATTCTCCAAAAAAGAGCCGTGAGATATATATATATAATCTAAGAGCTCGAGTTTCTCTGCGAGATGTTTTGAAAGATGCAGGTATTATTATAGTTGCTTCCCAAATTGTATATTATAACATTGTCTTTGTCCGAAAAAATATACATTGTCATAGCAAAAATAGTCACAGTCATAAGATAGGAACGAGAAATAAAGATAACCAAGTTTTTTTATGCAGGATAGCTGCCAGCTAATGTTTATAGGTTGTACCATTGATTTTGAAAAGAGCAACTATTGAGTTTCTTGCCGGCTCTTCTCAGCAGAACTGCCTTCCAAACCGGTGGTAGCTTTTTGTTCATATGTTCATTCGACGATTCAAAAGTGCTTATAATAATTGCCTATTTGAATAAAGTATATTTTGAATTTGAATTTGAATTTACGTTACTATATACTTTTCTCTAAAATTCTATTTTAAAATATATCAACAATATCGAGCCATTATGGATTGAGGTTAACCAGGATTGTGGGCAATCGGGGTGCATGTGCATAAGGTGCAACTAAGCGTGACAGGTCGTAGATTCGATTCCCATTCGAAAAGTAGTGTCTCAACACTCTCTCTGCCTACTAAAATATGCGTAGAATAAAAAAAAAATAGAACGAGAATAATCTAAGAGGAAAGTTAGTATGTTTAATACTTGTATATTGTATTAGATGACAAGTGAAATGATGTTAACCGTTTAATCAATTCACGCGGGCGTAACCATAGTAAGTTATATATTTTAGCTTCACATGGTAATGTATCCTGTATATTACAAAATAGATAGAGAGAACCTAGGGCTTAGATGCTCCGATCATCTTCGCCCAATTAATGAGAAATTGAAATCCCAATTATTCGCTTACTATAATTCGCTTTACTAGCAATGCAATGGGAATAGTTTATTTCCTCGAGTGGGAATCGAACCCACATCCATTGTGTTTACAGTCAGTCGCTGCGCCGCGATTCCACTTATATAAACTTATTTACATCCAAGTATTAAATATCCATAGCAAAACTTCGTTTGTACAACTTTTACTGAGGATTCATTATTTGGAATTCGAAGAAAAATAATCATGTCACAAAGTAATTGATATATCGGAAAATCTTTTAGTAACTTTTATTCCACATGCCTTGTTTTAGCTTTTTTGTATGGAGAAAAAATATAAGCAGACTTTTAAATCAAAGATCGCATTTTTTTTGGTTTTTTTTTTTCTTCACGCGCTATCCCTTACATAGCAGGCGCGAAAGAAACACCTTTTTTTCTTTAAAGGTAAAATACAGTGTTGTGGCGTTCAGTTTCACCACTCAACACACAATGCGTCGAGAATTCAGCGGAAAGTGGACAGAAGAGTTTTGATACGAACGAAATGTCTTAACACTTGGTCCTCTGGTTAGTTTTGCCTACGCTGCTGTCTCTGATACAACGTAAAAGTAATATATATATATATATATATATATATATTCCATTTATTAATGAATGAATTCAATTCAAGGTACTGCGCAATAACTCTCAATACGTAGTACCTTGAATTCAAGCCGAATGTCAAGGACGGAGTGCCTTAGCATTAGTCTACCTCTGTCTTTTCTGCGGGACTAAGCGTGAAATTGAAAAAGTGATACAATGGTGAACAGCTAACTTTCAAACACTTTTTATATCAAAACCAATACAAATGTGGAAAGTTTTTTATATCAGTGAAAAAGCTTTTCTTGTTACTAAAGCTTACGATTCGAGTGACACATGCATAATTAAGGCAATTCGTCAAGATTTGGGGACGTGTGGGATTTTTAAAAGTCCCTTGAAATGTAATTTGTTTGATATAGTGTAGAGATTACTACTGCTGTTTTCAGTGTTAGAAAAATCATTTTACTTAAAAGGTGCTTATTTCATTCACGTCTATATTCATACTTATAGACATGTATATAAATTAAAGCTCTCTTTTCCTCGCTTTTACAATAAGACAATGCGCTGTGGTCAGTTTCACAACTAAATATCTCAAAAATTGAGATATTTAGTTGCGTTAATATAAAATATTATAACAATCAAAAAACAATATCGCTAAAATAAGTAAAACAATAGAAATTCAATGGTAAACAATATTTGCTATGCGATGCTAGTTCCACTTCCACTAATTGAATCACTGTGATATTAAAAAGGTATTAAGTTACGAGCAAATATATTTGATATTCTTGATGTGCCTTCATTATTTTGGTATATAAGTGGATAGATTTTATTGAGATACTATCCTAATCTCTAGTTTCTGTTAAACTAGAAATATTTCATATTAGGTTTTATTTAATTCTTCATGCTGTATCCCGCACATAGCACAGAGCAGGCAGAAAGAACCTAGGAATCTAGTGGTGAGACACTCCGTTCCCAATATAATTTCTGTCCTTTCATTTTAGCTACATTCTGGAGGCATTGTTATTGGCGTCCGCTTAAAGTGGCGGAACTCAACGCTTTGCCTCGTTACCAGAGCGAGCGTTTCCTCGAGTGGGAATCGAACTCGCAACCTAACACGTTTACTAGCCTCGTGAAGAATATAAGCAATAGTTTGCGGCAGGAATTTTCCAGGCAACCCTGTTTTATAGTGTTCAGAAAAAAAAGTTTTAATTTGATATATAATTCATGAAAAAACACATGAGTACAAATTATTAACATTTAGTGACATGTTTAAACCAGGCAACCCTAAACTTGCGGCAGACTGAGAGCTGGCAACCCTTAATTTTTCAATTCCTTATGCGATCATCTTTCAAATGATGTGCGATTCATATAAAAAACATATGAGTGCAATTTTCTCCAAAAACGAGTTACGAAAAAATGTAATTAAAGGTGATTGCGGCAGGATTCTTCCAGGCAACCCAGGTGTAATCTGTTCTACTAATCATGTATTATTCATTAATATAGGTTTAATTAAGAAAACTGGTATATGCAGGATTCAACGGTGGGATCTCAGTCTAATAGTTTACCCTCGTGGACGTGGAATACAAACCCGTGACCTGATTTCAATTTAATTAAATATGTGACATTGTCCTCATTGATATCTATGTTGATTTGTGTTACACTAACCTTGACTTGCCAGGTATAACCATACCTGCGTGGGGATAACTGAACGGCTTTATTAACATTTTTTTATAACACTTATCAAGTATACATTTATGGTTAAATCTTAATAAAATATTTTTTAAGATTTATCGTTATAGTATATTTCGCCATTTTTTCAGTTTTCATTATTTTTTTGTGTGGTGTTATTTTTAATATATTTACTATACTGACTATAAAAATATTTTTATCATTCATTCATATACACTTTTCGTCGGTTATAAATGAACCCAATCACGCTTAACCAGATTCAGTCGAACTGCACCAGTGCAGAGACTTAAGTCTGTCTTTATAACTTACAAACAGGAAAACATAAGTTCAGAACAAATGTTTGCCTCATTTTTGTGAGCACAAAATGTTATAGCTTTTAAAGCTTAAAAACCTTTTTATATATACCAAAGACGTGAAAACAACTGCTACGAAAGAAAAACATATGATAGTGAAAGCAATTTTATTTAACGAAATTGGCACTAGGTTTACTATTGCCGAGTGCCTACGATACTGTGTACCCTTATATATGTAATGTATATAATATGTCAAATGGTTTGCATTGGTGATTATTTCAATATGTAACATTTGTGTAAGTACACTTGTATATAATTTGTTTACATGCGTGTTCACGTATTTCTCGGTAGCTAAAAGTCTTGTCGAAATTATGAATGTTAATTTAGATGAATTCGGCGTTACACAGTCCGAGGAGGCCCAAGTGTACGAATGTAAATGCGACAGGTTATGGGCTCAATTCTACACTAGTACTGAATTGAATAATAATTTGTTTTGTCATACAGTAATTTTCGTTTCTGCGAAGTGTATAGTATATACAATGTACATAATCAGAGTACACATAAAGGCTTTTAAAGCATCGCAATATTGCGTGTTTTACATATAATAATGAGGCGAACGCTCCCATGCCGTGAATGTTGACGTGAATTAATCGAATAGATATACGGTATTTTCATGAAAAGTTTTTTGTTTTTTTTTTTCGATTTTTATACATAATATACAATGTTCTAAATATTTCTTTAGCTGGAGTAATAGTACGATTCTAATTTAAAAATATATTTATGTTACTGCCAAATTTACAATTCTAGGTCAACCGGAAGTACCCTATTAATTTTGGTTCGCTTTATACACACATATTTCTTTAAGAAATCATGGGGCCGTAGATGTAGGTTTTAGGATGGAATTTCAACTCGATATCTCCAAACACTTTTAAGAAAATGGTTCTTGACATACAGACAGACAGACAGACGGACAATAAAGTGAACAGAGTGTCTTAACTCTAGGTTCCCAATGCCGAGCCTACTTTATGCAGTAGAAAATGTGAAGCTAAAAAATACCTGATTAATCCGCTTATAATAATTAAATTCACCATACAATTTGTCACCACTCCTTAATTTTCGAATCATCGCGTTTTGGGTGACGGAACTTAAGGCTACTAAAGCAAGGAAACTCACAACCATCGCGTTCGAAAGTTGACTCAATTGTATTATAACGAATAAGTTGCAATACAATGTAAGTATTTCGACGTAGGCCGATGAGAACGTGCGGCTTAGTTGGGCAGAGCGCTGGGAATGTTGGAAAGAGGAGCGGGTTCAAATCCCGCTACGTTCAAATTTTTATATGTTTTCTAAAAAGTATGCTAAATATTTTCCCTAAGTGTAGAATAACACTTTAAAAAAGTAAAAAAGTATCAATTGTGATGGGACACGACGATATATAGGTGTCTATTTGATATATGTAGGTACAAAAAGGAACAAAACTCGCTCGTCATTTGTACGAATTTGCGTAACTTTTCAACAAGCCTATCATACACACATGTTTGTCGTACGCGGCGGCCGCAGCAGCTCTCATCGCTTTGATCCATACATTCTGGCATGGCACCAACTTTTTATTCATTCACATCTGGAACCATTGTTTACAGGCAAATATGTGAGATTCATTTTTAAATTCAGCATATTTTATATATATATATTTTTTATAAATAACTATTTTAGCGATAGTTATGATATTCATTTAATTATAATATTTATTATATTTCAATTTAGTGTTTTTTAAAAACGTTACTTACTCCACTTTAGTATAGTTGAAGACATACATTCTTTTTTACATAACTTCGGTTTAACAAAGGGCCTTGACAGACTATATAGACAGACTATATAGACTATACAGAAAGAAAGAAATGAAAAATCTCATTTTTTCCCCGTCCCATTATAATTTTAAGAAATTTTCTTTGAATCTCTCTTGGAGCGATAAATGGACTTCCTAACCTAACAAGTAGTATCACTCTGTATCAGTCACGTTAACCATAAAAAAACCCCATTTGTCGTATCGCCAGTCTTCCAAAACACTCCAATTATAGTCAGCGCATTGGGCCTTAGCGTTTCGAGGGACAACCAGTAACCAGGTTCAGTCTCATATGGAGTAGTGTTCTCGTCTCTGACCTGGTGCACCCCAGTATCAGCTTGAACCAATCGTTGAGGACCCTATGATCTGTGAAAGGCTTGACACATTGTCTTTTTATAGAGACGTTCTCGTTGTGTGATCTCTACCGCATTTATAATGGGGAATGTTCTGGAGAACTGTTTAACCTGATACATGCCGCCAAATTTTCCAATTTTTCCGGTTCATATAGTATAAGATGATGAACAAGCCTACATAAAATAGACTCGCAATAATTAAACAATAACATAGTCACTTTGTTTCATGTTAGTAACGTTTACACAAAGACAGTCTGTTTCTAACACTTGTCAGCTAAAAATAAAGCGCTTCGCCGTAATCAAGTACCTACTTGGACAGACTAAAATACAAAAGAGTATATAATACAAGCACATACTTGAACAACGTGGCGGTCGTGGATTCAATTCTCACTCGAATATATGACATATGAAATATCAAAACCTTTCACCACTCAGTACGCAACAGTTTCAGAATTCTGCGAGAACTGGAGAACGAACGTGTCGTTATGAGATCGAAATATTTCAACACTAAGCTCCCAGATTCCCTTTCCCGTTATGAGTTTGAAAAACAATTAAATTTAGCATTTAATAAATACTGACTGCATAATATATATTATAAAATATTAAGTAATATTACGTAATATATTTTGCAAGTACACGATCTCTTTAGCTCTAGCATTGTTCAAGTCTGACGCTACTATCATCAAAGAGTTCGGTGTCGACACAGCTTACTTCTGTATTGTGTTACCTGACCTAATTAACGCTTGCATCTCTCGTAATAAAATGATTATTAGCATCTTGTCAACGTGATATTGTACAAAAATAATTTTACTGAAATAATGAAATTAAAAATTAAAAGACATAGATATTTTTTTACAAAAATATGCGCGAATAAACTTGCTTACAACCAACGTGCGTTAAAGATGGAGATAGATGCACTTTTTGAAGCTATGCCTCGTTACCAGAGCAAAAAAATGACAATATTAATAATAATAATAATAATACTTTATTGCACTAAAATAAACAAAGAATCAGTAGAGTAACAGTAATTACAAAAAAACAATACAAAGTGCAATGGCGACCTTATCACGCGATTTCTTACAGGCAACCATTTGAAAGGACTTATTATATAAAAGATAGCGAAGAGTTGCAAAAAAGTAATAATAAATTAAATATTTAATTTCCTTCAGTAAAAATTATATTCACAATTATGGCACGACGGCCTTTGAAAGAAATTTTATAATTTATTGTTGTTTTATTAACAGAAATTCATTTAAAGGAACATGTAGTTAGTATAAGTTTCAAGTTTACTTTCACTATACTAACAAAACTTTGTTTTGTACTATAAAATATTAAATATCAAAGATCTAGTATATTCCTGTAAAAGTTATTAACATAGAGTATTATCAGTTTATTTCGTAGAATCAGGTGAATCTCTTTAGTATCAAAGTATTACTCTATACTCCTACTCTATATAATGCGGGAGGCACGTTGCTGAGGAACACAGTTAACACCACTGAACTCTGAAGAGATTTTCTGTTGAGTGGCGAAACTCAACGCTACGCTTTGTCTCGTTACCAGGGCGGGATTTGAAAATATTAAATGTTTTGAATCCACAAACTGTCCCATTTATATTATTTATATATACCTCTGCCTACCCTCCTATGTGCAAAATACAAAATGAAGCTTAGAAAAATTATAAAAAAAGAATTAAGGAATTTAAATATTAAATAATTAAAACATTTCTCAAACGTAGATTTGAACTGACGACCACCACGTTCGGCTTGGCTTAGTTCGAAGGGTTGATGATACTCATTGATATTTTAATATTACTCGGCAGAGGTCCTTATTATAGTCTGATTGAAATAAAGGTTAGTATATTTTCTACTTCGATGTCAAATTTAATTAAACCTTGAGTCAACTTCATCATTTTTTTAAATATCTCATTTCAATTGATATTAAAAGTTTGTCCTTTTTATGTTCTACAATAAATTACTTGGTTTCAGATATTATAAAAAACATTTTCACAACTGAAAAATGTTATTGAGTTTTTCAATAATCTTATTTATATATAAAAAAAACAGTAAAAATATTTTATCTTTACATTTAATATTTTTGTCTGAAATGGATATAGGGGCAATTAAAAAGTAAAAATATTTTTTTTTCCTGATTTCTTGCCTGTCTGTCTGTATATATGGTCACGTTTATCTCCGAAAGTACTGAATCGATTTACTTCTTCGACTACTTTTGTCTCTATTGTCTGTTATGGTCTCTATTAATAACATAAATTACTTTATTCTTGTCTTTAAACATCCTAATCTTTAAATTATGAGTAAATATGAAGAAATGGTTATATAATTTTTAAATATACATATGTCGTTTAAGTTTGAGGCTATGAATGTAAAGTTTTCAATTTTTTTTCTAAACTAATATCTCTAGTAGATACTAGCTACCAAATTTAATAATTCTAGGTTAACCGTAAGTACCCTTTTATTTGATTCCCTTTATAGTGTCGAAATTCAGTTTTTTTGCTATTTGACGCTATTTTCAGTAATCGCTAGTATTAGTAATCTGTTGAAGCTAGCTGCCAAATTTAATAATTCTAGGTTAACCAGAAGCACCCTATTAATTTTGATTCCTTTTGTAGTATCGCTTTTTTGTGATATAAATGGCCATTTCTTTTTTCTAAGTAAATATAGAAATATATTTTTTTATCAGGCAATCATGGGACCGTAGATCTGAGTATATGGTCTGAATTTCAACTCGATATTTCCAAGAATTCTTGAGATAAAAGGTCTTGACAGTCGGACACAAACAACAAAGTCATCCTATAAAGGTTCCTTTTTTCCTTAAAAGATACGGAACCCAAAAAATGCTACTTTAAGCTTATATCCGCACAGTAGGCAAAGGGCGTAGTGTTAAGACACTAAGGTAAGGGATGAAATTCTGGCGGAACATTCATGTTGAGTGGCGGAACTCAACGCCATGCATCGTCTCCCAGAGTGAATACTTTATTTAATTTATGCACATTTTAAATTTGATGTAAGCTTAAAAGTGAACGAATACGTTATTTAAAAATATTTCGGCGAATTCTTTTCGGAAAGTCATTTTAAAAATGAATATCCTTTTTGTAGACACATGTTTGTGTAAACCACGTGAAAAAAAATCAGTAAAACGATCGTTGAAAAGAGCGTTCATAGAAAGCTTCGTTAAAGAACGAAACGTTAATCTTTCTGGGGAAATTTCAAAAATATATTATATATTTTCAATCTTTGTTTTGCACAGCAAGTGTGGTATGTATTTCGTAGGTAGATGGGGTCTAGTGCTAAACCATGCCGTTCCCCACTTCCCATCGCAGTTAAGCGACAATACGTTTTGAGTGGCGAACCACGAATACTGGACAGCATATGGTATTAACAATGAATACTTCTTAATAATTGAAATAAGACTTTTACTATAAACTATTGGTATATCTATGGACATTTCTGCCTACTCTGCTATACGAAGAACTTTTGTTTCGAAAAGGATTTAAAACTACAATCATTGTGATAAAGTACTCTTTCTAAGTACATTATTCTATTTCATTTCTACATTTATAAAGATAAATAACAAATGTCAAAACAATTCCTGCCAATAATATTTTTACTTTATAGTAGGTATTTTCTGATTTACAAAAGACGGTAGCATCTGTTGGGCATTCTGCCATGAGTAAAATTAAATATTTCATATTCCTTTAAGTGATATAGCTCTCATGAATCACGCGGAACACGATGGTCGTAGGTTCAATTTCAACTCAAGAGAGTGATTATCTTAAAATGATTTGCATTATCTCACTATGATAAGACAAAATGTCGCATGTCTCTATTAATACATACTAGAGGATGTGAAAAATGATCATTTTGAGATTATTTCATAAATGAATAATTTTTTTCGTATATTTTATAACCGCATTAAAAAAAATCTATGTTTGCATTATATTTCAAGATTTTTAGGTTAATATCGTCGTATCTAAATCATATGCACAAATAAATAAGTAGTATCTTACCTTCCTACATTGTTAGCGGGATACACGGGGCTGATGGGCGTGCATATCGGTCACTTACGACAATCTCAAAGGGAGAATCAAACGCGCGCGCTTAGATTGAATATCTTTATTTATTCAGTTGTTTATTAATTCAATTTCAACAAAAGGACCAGTAAAAGAATAACTCTCTAGTCTAGAATATTATATACTTTTAGTTTCAGCTTCACTCTGTTTAGCGCAAGAAGTAGGCAGAGGAAGCCTATTGTTAGAAACTACGTTCCCCATTTCCTACTGTATGTGGCGAAACCTTACGCCGCGCTATGCAACGTCACCAGAGCAAGAATTTTATATAATTGTACCAATAAATATATTATTCTCTTTTTTCTTTAAAAAGTCTTTGAAAGAAAACTTAAATCTAATTAAATACAGAAACTAGACCAGATTGCAAAACGTTCTTCCTAAATTGGGAATTCTAGTATAATAGGCATGTAGTACGAGTATGTAGGGTACACTGCGTCTCACAGTTTTTCAATCTTCACATACGGCGCTACAGCTGACCGTGCTATAGTATAGTATACTTGCCCCGATTGAACAAAAGACCTTTTACTTACTTCCAACAGTACCTACAGTGGGTAAAAAAAGTATTTGCACACCTTAATTTTTTGAAGTTACATCTAAAAAAACAGAATGATTTTAGTTAATTATTGTATTTAATAGCTTAATCTATATATATTTCGAATTGGTTAATAAAATTTCTTAGAAAATGAGACGGTATAAACACATATTTTAAAGTCAAATAAGTATTTGCACACCAACCACCTTGTACGTAATTTGTAAAAAAATTCAAGAATAAATGAAAGAAAAGACACTTAATATTTTGTGTGCATTCCATTAGCATCAGTGATGGCTTGCAATCTCCCTGGCATCGATTCCAAAAATTTGGACGTTGTTTAAATCGAGATTTTAGACCATTTCTCCACCAAAGCACCCTTCACATACTTTTTATTTAAAAATTTCATTTTCCTCACATTTTAATCCAGAAGATGCCATAAATTTTCAATTGGGTTGATGCCTGGCGTTTGTGACGGAGTTTTCAGCATTCTACGGACATTGTACATCACCCATTCCTTAGGTTTTCATATCTGTATGCTTAGGATCATTGTCCTACTGAAAGTAGTATGTCTTACTTACGCCTAATTTTGATGCGCTGCAAGATAAAATATCGCGCTACACTTTAACGTAATCTACTGCTTTCATTATTCCTTCGATAAAAGCCAAGTTTCCGACACCATTTGCTGTCATGCAGCCCCAAACCATCACGTGACCACCGCCGTGATTGACTGTACTACGCACATGTTTCGCCTGCAGTTCAGTATTTGGCTTGCGCCATACAAATATTTGTCTGTCCGATCCAACAAGATAAATTTAGCTTTCGTCAGAAAAAAATAAAATTGTTCCAAATATCTAAAGGCGTATCTACGTAATCTTTCGCGAAAGTTAGTCTTTTTGTCATATTGGCCTCACTTATGAAAGAATTTTTCCTCGCTGCTATGCTGCGAAGACCACCATTATCCAGTACGTTTCTTACAGTTTGGGCACAGACAACCTTACCTGAACTTGACGCGATATCATTTGCTAAGCTTTGAGCGCTTGTAAATGGTTTATTTTGTACCGATTTTAAAATTTGTCGCGTTGTTTCTCTCGTATTGAGCTTTTTCGGAAGAATGGACCTTTCCTTATTTTCAACACTACCCATTTCTTCTCGGTTTTTTATAATATACTACACAGTCGAGTAATTTAACTTTAAATTTGACCCGATTTGGCGATAACTTCAACCTTAATTACGGAGTAAAATAATTTCTTCACGCGTCAATAACGACAGTTCAAATTCTTTCGGCATGTTGGCTTCAAGATTTTTTTGAACACTAAACAAAACTCTCGATATTAGGGTACGTTTCCCGATGTTCACATGTATACAAGCGATGTTCATATTTTACCTAAAGTGACAAAATGTCGCGGGGATAACATTGTACCAAGAGAATGGTTGGTGTGCAAATACTTATTTGACTTAAAAAACAGGTGTTTTTACCATCTCAATTTTTTCTGTTTATTTTCTAAGAATTTTTATTAATCGATTCCAAATATATATAGATTCAGCTATTAAATACAATAATTAACTGAAATCATTCTGTGTTTTTGTAGGTGTAAATTCAAAAAAAATAGGTGTGCAAATACTTTTTTTACCCACTGTAGGTACTAGGACCTGAGAACCACGTACTATTGTAATCATGTTTTTACAAGAGTTTATTTGACGTCGTCTTAATTTGTTAGTGTATGTGAAATCTTGCAAACTCAATTTGACCCTCCATTACGATTGATTTCCGAACGCGATTGACCTGACGTTTGGATTACGACTATATTGTTGTTGATCTAAAATGGCCGCCGTAACAAAATGGCGGATTACTAATTTTGCTCAACCGTGAACTTTCGTTGTTGATAGACGTTAATTTACTTCTCCACGAATATTTAAAATATAAAACATGTGGATTTAAGATAGGTGGAATTTCATACAGAATAGCTGACAAGTGTTTTTTGGTTGAACGCGCAATTCTTTGAAACTTCTGGTTTAAAATGGGAAATTATTTTTACTCTGGATAATCTATCTATCGAGAACTTAACGCACCTCAAAACATGCCTTATGTCATAAATCATTCTTAGAAAAGTTAGTAGATAAATATACATATAATAATAAGAGAGCGTTGTTCTCCATATATTTTCATGCCTCATTAAGTCAGCCATGACACAACAATTTTGGCACTCAATAACAAAATGTAGAAAAAAATGGCACCGAGATGAATTGGCAGCAATAAAAATAAACATTTATTACAAAGATGTTGTCATTGTAGTGCAGTTGAAAAGTACTAAAATTACCTATGTGGTAGTAGTAAATAGTTACTACTTGAGTAGAAAATGAAGCGTTTTACCTCGTTACCAGTACGAGAAAATAAAAATATTTCATTTCCCCAAGTAGAAATTGAACTCACAACCTGGTCGCGTTCACAGACGCACGTTTGTGCTACTGCGCCACGACGGGTCGCTTAATGTTATTGCTATGTTACATTGCCTATTTGTTATTCCGATGTATATGCTATACTCGTATGCCAGTAAAGTTTCTTGTAAATCCGTTTCGTAGTTTTTTCGAAAAGTAGAACAAACATCAATCTTTACAAACTTACACATTCATAATATTAGTAGGATATTTTTGTTCCTCATGAGTATATATATTGATATATATTCAACAGTAAAGCAAAAATCTAATTTTATTTCAGTACATAACAGCTGCTTAGTATATCGTCAATTTATTTTTTCTCTTTGAAAAATTTGTCACACGCTTGTGTAAGAAAAATCATAAATTGCTATATGATCATATAAGATTGCCTTCTCATATTAAATTACTGTGCTCGCCCTGGTCCCGTTTGTACTGTATCTTAGGGGATACAAGTTTGATTCCCATTTATGTAACAAACGGATCCAATTCGCATTTGGTATAGCTTTGACATTCCATTTTAAGGCGCAAGTAACTGTAAACGTGATTTTTAATAATAGTAAGAATGAAATTTATATTCAAGCTCTGATAACAAAGCAAAATGAGGCTTTAAGTTCTACCACTCAACAAATATCTCAAAAATTGATCGTAAGGAGGGGAACGAAGTGTGTTAACACTAGTCCTATCCACCGCGTACTCCGGTGATCTCCCTTTGGGCTTACACAGATTGTCTTATATAAATATATTTCTACTCATACATAATAAACATCAATGTATAGAGCGGATGAAATTTTACAAAGGGTTCTAGAGTAAGAAAATCATAAGGCTTTTTGTTGGGAAGCTCATCTGTGCATGAATTTTCGACTTAAATGCAGATAAGTACGATGGGTCGGCTTAAGGAACCGTTTCATCTATTAGATTTATTTTTATGTACTTAGCTAAAATGTATGTAGAGTGCGTTGTTTTAGTAGATATCTATACATATATTAATACTGTAACTCAGCGCTGTCTGTTCATGGAAAATACACATATGAGAAACTATATTATTTTGGCCTTTATCAATGTGATATAACCCAAAACAACGACACAAAACAATTTAACCTTAGAAACCGCTTAACCAATTCAAATCCAGTTTACATTACATTTAGTGATAGTTTTATTTAGATCGATTCATAAATAAAAAAGTAATGTCAATATAAAGTATTGCATATTACCGCATATTTCTATGAAATAAGTTTTTTATTTAAGCTAAAATGTATTATTCAATTTGTCTTTAATGTCTATTATGTACTGTATTGTATTGTGTTTAATGGATATCCATTATTGTTATGATAATGATGTTATTCAAATACGAAAGTATATAATTCCGAAATTGTATCGTTTTCGAAATATTGATCATTTAAAAAAATATCTAAAATCTACATGAGTCAGACATGATCTCTTCTACTGCCTGTATTGGTTTATATATCTATTTATATACTAGTCATCTTATATATTTAATAATATAGATATTCACGCAGTATATTGCATATGATATGACACACAGTGAAGTGGGAAAACAGCCCGTTCACCACATTCTGCTTTAATTTGAAATATTGCATATTGAGAGTTGAATACTGCACTTTTTCACATTTTAAGTCAACAGCGAAACCCCCAAAAACTTCCCCCGAGTGGGGAATCTATGTTTTCCGATTTTCCAAGTGGGGGTGAAAACTGGAAACAAAACGGGACCTTACGCTAGTTTCTCTCTACAAAAAAATTATGCTAGAACACTAATTGACTTACTTTTTAGTATAATTACACTTTACAGCCACTACGATCAGTAAAATATTTGTCACCAACGACACCAAAATCACTGGCACATACAAAGAAATCAACACATTTTCCGGCTGAAATAATATGTCTAACTCGGACCCGAACTGCAACGTACCGCTAAGGTTTACACTACCGAGATCAACACCAATGAACTCATCCACACTATTTGGATACTGTGTCACATTCGTCATATTTACTATTGACATTCATGTAAATTTGTACATTTTTAAATGTAAATTCATCACTTTACTTTTTATTTACCAAAAAATACCAAAAAATTACAATTTATTTAATATTTTCTGGAAAAGTTGCTATTGTAGGAATTTATAAACATTTTTCCGAACTTTTTACAATATTACGTATCGATAACACGTAAGCCTCGTCACAACGTGCTTCATTCAGTAAGGTCGACTGAAAACTGAATGAATCTGTGACGGAAAGAGAAGGAGGCTAAGGCTAGAACTAAGCCGAGGTAGGTCTTTCATATTATATAGCGATTTTCTAATAATTATTATTATTACTAGTACAAAAAGTTTTGTTTCATAGTAGTATTTTATTAAAATTTACATAAAGTGTAAAAAATATTTAATTTCAAATATCTTGGATTGATTTGTTATACAAACGATATTCATATAGACTTGTATTTTTTATTGTATATCTATCTAGCTTTGTTGACTATATAACTATTTGTATAATAAAAAGTTAGAAAATGAATTTGATTAACTTTTATTTTCGAATTCAAAATATTCTATATTCAAATAAACTTATTATAAGCAGTTTTGAATCGTCGACTAAACATATGAACAAAAAGCTGCCACCAGTTCGGAAGGCAGTTCTGCTGAGAAGAGCCGGCAAGAAACTCAACAGTTGCTCTTTTTTAAATCAATGGTACAATCTATTACATTAGGTGGCAGCTATCCTACATTCAATAGACATGAATTCCATACATGCTTATCCTATAAATATTCTTGAACAGTGTAATAAGCTTTACTTGTCAGAATTTTTTTTACTGATATTTTAAATTTTGGAAGTGGCAAAACTAGAATACACTGCGGAATTTTATTATATACACGTATGCTCAGACCCAAAAGAAAAAAAAGATTTTTTCGAAACTTTTTGGAGGCGAAAACTTGGAGTAACAATCTTATATTATATTATCTTTATTTCTCGTTCATATCGTATGATTGTCACTATGTTTACTATGACAATGTATATTTTGTCGGACAAAGAGAATATTATCTATATAAATATAAAAGGACTTGTCCTCACTGACTGACGTAAGACGCACGCACAGCCGTAACCGCTGATGATAGAAACGTGAAATTTGGACAGATATTTACTTTCGTAATTTGGACATCCACTAAGAAGGGATTTTGAAATATTTTAACCCTAAAGGGGTGAAATAGGAGTTAAAAGTTTGTATGGAAAAAATTTAAATCGGCACCAATTTTTATAAAATTTGAACTTCAGACTCTTAAAAGTATTTAATTAAACACATGTTTCATGGTTTTCTAGAATTCTTCCCCTAAGGGTGCAAATAAGGGATTGAAAGTTTGTATGGAAAAACCTTTAAAACGCCACCGATTATTACAAAATTGGAAATTTAGACTCTTAAAAATATTTCATTGAAACATGTTTTGTGATTTATTAAAATTTACCCCTAAATAAGCAAGCGAAGCTGCGCGCGTCCGTTAGTAGTATATAAATTGGGAAGCAACTGTAAGAATACCTGCGTCTTTGAAAACATCTCGCAGATAATTAGATTGTTTACTTCCTGCACAAAACAGGATAGGCAGAGGGATTGTCACGTCGCATTATGTGTTGAGTAGCGGAACTCAACGCTATTTATCACTTTATTGTATTAAAATTTTATTATTTCTGTTAAAAAGAATATAGATTCAGTAACTGAAGAAATAATCATAATAAGCTTCAAGTTTTCAATTGTTCAATAAATTGTTCAACAACAAATAAAGTAAAATAAAGTATTTAATGCCAGTGATGGCGCATGGGCACAAGTATGTTCAAATTCAAATTCAAAATATTCTTTATTCAAATAGGCAATTATTACAAGCACTTTTGAATCGTCGAATGAACATATGAATAAAAAGCTACCACCGGTTCGGAAGGCAGTTCTGCTGAGAAGAGCCGGCAAGAAACTCAACAGTTGCTCTTTTCAAAATCAATGGTACAATCTATTACATTCTATTACATTCTATTACATTAGCTGGCAGCTATTACATTAGCTGGCAGCTATTACATTATGTGACAAACATGAATCGATTCCCACTCGAGAAAATGAAATATTTAATATTTTCATTTCTTTTCTCTGGTTTAGAGGCAATAGTCTCATAAATTATTGACAAGCGTGTGATTTTATGTTTGTCCCGTACTCTTATCATTTATAACAACGAGTTATGCCACTTTCACATTAAACTTACGACATATAACGTACTATGAAATTTAAAATGAGAACAGAAAAGAAAAAAAATACAAATAAGAATCTTCTTCGGGACCTAAAAATAGATATAAACTAACTGCCACTGTTCTATCTACAACACCGACACGATATCCATACAACAGTAAGGACCTTGAGAAGAATCGTTATTTTTACAAAACCAATGAAAATAAATTAGCGTATTTCATCACCGTCATCCATTCATCACATGAATTGTGTGTTTCCTGGAAATTATGTTTATTTTTAAAGTATTTTGTTTTACAATTGTGGGGAGCTGGGAAGTATCTCGCTGCACACGCAATATTTTTGAGTGATATCTTTCTAATAATCGGGTGAACGATTACGGGTACAGGATGAAGCTAGAAAAAAGTAAAGTTCTAGTATCTGTCATTCCTTACTTCCCACCACCATTACATAATATGTTCTTTAATCAAATCAGGTTCACGCTGTATCATATTTATAGTCAGGGAACCTAGTGGTTAGACTCTCCGTTCCCCGCTTTCCGCCGAATTTTGGAAGCATTGCGTGTTGAGTTTAGGTACTCTACGCCTCGTTTTTGCCTCGACACCAGAGCAAAGAAATGGAAATATTTCATCTCCTCGAGTCCCCATCGAACCCACAAGTGGTAGGTTTTACATTCACACTCTGTGAGCCTGCGCCACGACTAGCGTCTAACATATTATTTATACCTCTATTTTGAAATTGAATTGCGTGGTCAGCGTAGCTCTGGCCATTAAGTTTTCAACCAAAGACATTCTACGCATAACGAACTAATGTCATATTCATTTCTATTTAGTCAGCTTACTGAAGCTCTGAAGCGTACTGAAACTGTTAGCGCGATGGATGTGGGTTTGATTCCTACTTGGAGAAATACCTATATACTTCAACATTTACTGTTACTTTCTTTGGTGAAATAAAGCACAAAGTTGGGTTCGAACAATTGGCAAAAGTTAATGTGGTCTGAACAGTAGTAGTTGCCCTCAAAGCCACCATTACCTCAAATCATATTAGTTATAAATATGTATTTCAATCTCGTTATATTATATGTACATATTATATTAACATATTATATAGAATTAATATTTTTATTATACAGAATGAGACTCCGCTAACGTGGAAATTGAAATTTGATATGACATTAGCATATTAAGTAAAGAATATTGAATGACACGACGGGAACGTGGTTGTGGTAACAATGTCCATTAACTGATTAAACTATGAGCAGAGTTAACTACCTGTCCTCCCTAAAAGCCATCTATCCTACAATTTAGCATGAAACTCTAAGACTTTTCTACAATAATCTAAGTGACTGGCGGACAAAGCAAAACCGCACCGAACCTGTGTATTGTCCGGGATATGTCGATATTTTGGTGTACAGGATCCATTTTCACAATGAAAATACACATTAATATATTATAGTATATTTTTATTATTATTTCACTAAACGATAATGTGAAGAAAAGTATTGTACTCTTGCCAAGCAATTCGTCATCCTATCGCAAAAAGAAATCTATCTATTCATATAATATATGTATGTTGGAACATTTGACTTTTTCTTGTAATATTCGAGATTTGGTAAAAATGAAAAAAGGTAATATAGATATTCACAAGTATACAGCATAAAACCAAGTATTATAAAAATAAAGCTTTATGAATTTAGAGACTAGTTAATTATAATTAAAAATATTTAATATATACTTACATATATTATATTTTTCAGGGTTTTAAAAGTATCCCAATGAAAATAGAGAAAATCTGATAATTAAACACATTATTTTCTATTATCCTTATTTTCCTTCCATATAATTTCATTGTCCCCAGAACTGTAATCGTAATCTAAATTCCAGCTCAATCGGACACTGGGAAGTAGGGCAAATTGGGCTTGCAAGATTTTACTCATTGACACGGAAATTTAAATAAAAGCTGTTATATAAGAATATTTCATGAGCACGTTAAATGGGAAAAAATATTATAGGGAACATTACGTTTATGTGTGTATTTATATGTTAGCAAGGTTAGTACAGGTAACCTAGTGTTATGACATTCAGCTTTTCTCATTTCGGGTTCAGTAAGGTAACTCAATGCCGTATTTTATATTTTTATAAAAACGAAAAAATTAAAACAATTCATATTACACTTTTAAAATAGGAAGTTAAAACACCCGAGAACACCAATAATTGTACGTAATTAAATATCAAAGTGGAAAAGTTATCTTTTCAATTCAAACAAAAGTATCGGTTAAAACTTTTTCCAGGAGATCGCTTGAGGCAATAAGATTGTATATTCGAAGATAATTTTCGGAAATCATTCATTTAATTATAAAATCCATGACGTGGGAGGCAATGTGGTAAAACTAAGCTTAATCGCTTAATGCACAATTTCTTATTTGGACGGAAAGTTGAGAGTGAGTGAGAAAGTGTATTTATACTAAGTTCTCTCTACCTACCTTAGGTCCTCCGCATTACGTGGTAAAACTCAACGCCGCGCTTGACCCTACCGCTGTTCCACTGTGCTATGATTTTTTTTCTTTTTTTTAGCTTCATGTTGTACCCCCACTCAGTAGGATAGGTAAATGGGACCTGGGAACGTAGTGATAAGATACTCCATTCCCCATTCAGACACTTCCGTTCTCCACTTTCCATTGAATTTTTAAAGCATTATGTATATAGTGGCGGAACTCAACGCAAGGCCTCGTTACCAGAGCGAAAAAACTAATTCATTCTTTCGAGTAGGAATAATAATATAATAATAAATCACTAGACTGTTTGCTAATAATCAAGTAATCAAGAAACTTATTTCCGTTCAAAGTAAACATTAATAACGAAAAATTATCGAACGAAAAATTTTAAAAATATATTTTTTTATTATTTTCTTTTCAGTTCGCTAAAGGAAGCGGGCGCCAAATTAAGTTACAAATTAAGTACAAGCGGCAATCTTAACTAACTTTCTTAACTTACCAAGTCTAGTTGTTGACAACTTTAAAACATCACAGAAGCACAAGCGTGCGTAAACGAAGTTATGGGTTCGATTCTCATTCGAAGAAAAGAAATAATTTCGTTCTTTTGCTGTGGTAATGAGGAAAAGCACAGCGTTGGGTTCCGCCACTCAACACGCAATGCCTCCAGTAAAGCATGGAGCTACGGAACTTATACAAAATTACTAATATTCAAACCGCTATACTAACAACAGATAAAAAACAAAATTATATTTCAATTCAAGTTTCTGTATTTAGAAGTTAAATAACTAATTTGCACGATTTGCATATAATTTATTCTCTTTCGACACTTTTATTATATTATTATTTATAACTAGTGGGCCCGTGCGGGGCTACGCCCGCTTGAAATGAATTCAAATATTTTTATTTAAAATAAAATGTTACGAATATTTTGATTTTGCTTAATTTTTTGAACGTCAAATAATTTACCACCAGTTTGCAAAAGTTAATGCCTCAGACCTGAGAACCGGCTCAAGAAACTCAGCGGAACATATTTTTTAAAATTTTTAACAAATACCTATTTAATAATTGTTTGAAACAGACTGGAACGAGCATTTCATTCTCAAGGCGAGTGTTATCTATATGTATAAAAGGACTTGTCCTCACTGACTGAGGTAAGACGCACGCACAGCCGTAACCGCTGTACGTAGAAACGTGAAATTTGGACAGATGTTTACTTTTGTAATCTGGACATCCACTAAGAAGGGATTTTGAAAAATTTTAACCCTAAAGGGGTGAAATAGGGGTTCAAAGTTTGTATGAAAAAAAATTAAATTGGCACCAATTTTTATAAAATTTGAAATTTAGATTTTTAAAAGTATTTAATTGAACACGTGTTTCATCGATTTCTAGAATTCTCCCCCTAAGGGTGCAAATAAGGGGTTGAAAGTTTGCATGGAAAAATCTATAAAACGCCACCGATTTTTATAAAATTTGAAATTTAGACTCCTAAAAATATTTCATTGAACACATGTTTCATGGGTTATTAGAATTCACTCCTAAATACGCAAGTGAAGCTCCGCGCGTCCGCTAGTCATTTATAAAATCAATAATTTGGTAATGTATAAGTGTATATGGGTCACGTCTTTATATTTTTAAAGAGCTATCACACCGCTCCTAATACCCTCACCGTTGAAGATTCCCTAATAAGCTTTCGTTGAATTTCGAATTTATATCATTGCTGGATTTTGTTTGCAGCATAAATCAGGGTAGGCAGGTAATGTAAAATAAAAAAAATGTTAATTACTTAGAAGAGAAAATTATTTTCTAAATATCATTAAAAAGTACTACAAAAGTTGTGTGTCTCGATTTAAGCTTCAAAGCGAAACGAGAGCGTCATTTTGTATGCAAAAAGCATATTTAGTCACAAATTTGTTTTTAAATGGCTTCCGTGAAAACGTTCAGGGTTATTTATTTATTCATTTTACTATTTTTTACACAAATAGTTATTTAATGTATTTCAAAACTCAATACGCTAGTATTAAATGAATTGATTTCAAGTCACTATATAAAATTGGTACGTGGTACAGCTTGTGACTGTAAAGGATAGGTCGTGGTGTCGATTCTCGTTTTTTTCGATTTATTATGAAAATAAATACATAATATTTTCATTTCCTTATACCGTTACCAATGCGCGCCATTGAGTTCTACTTAATTCCGGGAAAATGGGGAACAGGAGTGTGTTGACGGGAATGTAGTGTGTTAACACTAGGTGCCAAGGGTTCCCTCTGCCTACTACAAACAAAAAACCACCTTAGCAGCAGATTTTTTATTATAAATAAGTTAATTATTGCCTTGCAATACAAACAAAGTGAATTCTGTTTAACAGACTACAATAAAACATCGTAATTCAGTTTAAAGATAATCAACTAAAGCGTTGGCAGCAATTTCAGTAGGAGGGTATTCACGCACGGTTTACAAATATCAAGCAACTAAAACAAAAAGTCATATACTGAGCCTCTCATGGCGTATTTGTGGGTTCGATTCCCACTTGGGGAATATTATTTTTTTCATCTACTTCCTCTGGTAACGGGACAAAGCGCGGCTCTCGCCACTTAACATGAAATTGTCTATAAAAATAAACATACTATTATGGGTGTTATATTGCAAGTTTAAATTTTCCTACGTAGGGACATAAGCTGTATATATATCGTATATACATATATTCAAAAATAATTATATTATAGACGACACATGCATCATCGTCTTAGCGCACTGGCAGAGCGCCTGACTGTGAGTGCGACGATTATTGATTCGATTACCACTCGTGGTAAGTGGTATTTTCACTTCTTTGCCTTGGTAAGAAGACAAAGCTCCGAGTTTAGTTCTGCCACGCAATACGCTCAAAGATTGGGCGGGAAGTAGGGAACAGTGTACCCTCTGCCTACCCTAATGTATGCGGGATAAAACCAAAAGCAGTCAAATATACATTAAAAAATATAGAAAGTGACATTTTAATGTAAAATATAGAATTTTTCCCGATCTTGATTACATCGACAAGGTCAGAGAAGACCATTCCCAAGCGTTTATAAGAGCTATTGAACGCTGAGTGGATTTTAATTTATTCTACAATCTTCAATGTGTTGAGGACGTTAATGTTTCTTAAGATATTTATTGATTTCACATATTGTTAAGTAGATTTTATTATTAATTAAGGAAATTTTATAATATCTTTGGAATAAAGAGCATCGTTGAATTCCCCGGATGTGTAGAATGTAGTGTCTTGACATTAGTTTATTTTTGCCTTGTTTATTATGCTGAGCCGAATAAATAAAGTAGATAAAAAACATCTGACAAATTTCGAGGCATTTTGTATCAATCAATATCTCTCAATGTCTCTTACAAAATATTTGGTCATTGAGTTGCCCATCCATTTATACGTGTAGTATATAGTACGTGTAATATATATATATATATTCGTAGGTATTTCGTGAAATTAAATTCGAAATGGCTAGTTTATTTTATATATAGCTGCGTTCTCCACATATAGACAGAATTTTTTAAATACCGTCTCTCTATATTTCTACAATTCTACGGTTTTTTTCAGAAATTTCTTTGTTTTTGAGTTAGGTCATTGGCATTATATTGGCATTATATATGAGAGAACGAGATATATAAATATATTATATAGTACCACATTATTACAGAGCTCGGACATTTCAATGAACTTTAAAGGTTGTCAGTTCAAAATTTATACAGAGAGCTCATTTGAACTTTAACTGTAAACATAATACACGTTGGACTGAATAAACCACATTCAGCTTGCGTTAATGTCAAAGGAAAATTTCCAAATATATGGGAATAACATTTCCGGTTGAAATTTGTGTATTACGTAGTATATACATATCACAAATACTTTTATATTTTACAAAGTGCACCAGAAAATAATGATAAAATACTATGATCTCATTTCTCTAATGTTTCATTCTCAGATCAGCACCTAGTATCTATCTGCCGTATAGATAGATAGAGAAGATAAAGAAATATAAAATTTTTATTGTCATATACATTTATTTACATATCTATAAAAAACTACAGTAAATACCGTTGTTATTTTATATAGTACGTTTTATTGCTCATATAAGACGCAAGGCTACACTAATTCTACTCAAATGATGTCATATTAAGGATGTATTCTCAATGCAAGTAAAAATATATTTATTCAACTTCATTTTTTTTCGATTTTGCTGTGCGCCTACGAGTCATATAATAAAGAAAATCAAAGCGATTGTGGCCTAGTTTGCAGTATTTGACTGTAAACGTGATGGCTGTTAAATTGACTCCCATTCCTTCCCCTAAGGGATGTGCGACGTAGAGTCCAGTCACATAAGGTGCCATGTGGAAAATATTAATGGAAGGCGGAGAACGGAGTATCTTAAAGACACAGAGTGGCAAAGTAAAACATTTATTAGATATATTAACAATCCACAAGCTTTCCGAATAGTTATATAACTAGAGCTCCATGATATTAATAATATTAAAAACAAGCTTATTTGAAATAAAGTCTTTAAATATAATCTTAATAAGAGTAACATAGAAAATGTACCTACTATATTTCAAGCATTTAACCTACATATGTGGTAAAATAAGGAAAATTAATTTAAACTTTACATTCATCTCTAATTAATTCACAATAACTATGTTAAAAAACGAATGTTAAAAATTAACTGAAATTAACCAAAAAAATTAAATTAATTCGTGGCTCACCTAGAAAATGTCTAACTGTACACGCGATAGTTGTAGGTTCGTTCTCCACACGATCAAATTATAACTGTTTTCATCTCGTTCTTATAAGTCTTATTGAGTTCTACTGGTAAAAAAAAACTAAGAACGGAGATATTCTCTCACTAATCCAAATTTTCAAAAATGTGTGAGTATATGAACACGTCCTTATGTTAGGATACAAAAGTGTTTTAGACGAACGGCGACGTCCAATTTCGTTACGAAATAAAGGGCACGTGTGTTTATTAGTTTACACAGAATCCTTACGTTTGATCAGATAATATGTGAAAGTAATTAGTTGATTTAGGAAATTAATGTATTTTTTGGCCTCGCGCTGCCTTTAGGAGAGTTTGTAAGTGTGTAGTTATGACATTGCTTGTTGAGTCGCGAAACTCAACGCCGCACTTTTGCCTTGGCAACAGAGTGAAGAAATGAAAATATAAAGTATTTAATTTCCCTAAGTGGGAATTAAACCCACAACCATCGCGTTTACAATCACAACCTTGTACTCCTGCACCCCCTTGTGCCTTTTTAATTAATTAATTATCTATAAATTTTGTTTCCAAGTCCAAGTCTCTTAAAATAGTATATTTATGGTATATTTTTTCTTTACATTATACAGGCCAAAGACAATCTAGAGCAAACATCAGGACTGAGTTCCACGTTCCGACCAATTCAAAATATTACTTATGGATTGCCTGAGTGATACAACTCAACGCCGCGCTTTTTTGTAGTAACGCTGACTTATAGCTACAGAAATAGGGTTGCCATTAAAAATATATAATTTTTCTTTGTAAACTTAATAAAAGGTAACCTTCAAATTACGTAATTGCAATTTGCATAATTCGTTCCGTTTGTTCCTCGTAGACATTCGCCGACATCTCCTCAAGCAGCCATGTTGTACTTGCGATTTCTCAGGCACAGTCCCCTCTCCCTACCCAGCCAATGTCGCTTTAAAAGCCAGTATGGCTTACAGTATTAACCTCCATACATTTTAGTTTCCATACATTTCCTCTTGTAGCCAAACCGTGACGTTGAGTGTTGCAATTTAACACAGATGTCTTGAAAATAGAAAGGAAATGGGAATCAAAAATGGAGCGGAAATGGAAAAACGGAAATGAGGAATGAAAATATCCGGTTAGACGGAACCTTGTGTCTCAACACGTATGTTTCCTTTGATATTGAGGAAAACTTTGAAACTTCTTTTTTTTAAGAAATAAAAGCAATAAATTTATCTAAAAAAAAGTAGTTATCTTATTAAATAAGAATTTCTTTTTGAATACAAGATAGTAGCGCAAAATAGATGGAGATATAAAAAATATAACGAATTATTAATGGTAACGTGAGTTGAGTTAGAAATTTAGTCTAATTTTCTTTTAGATTATTTATTATTTGTTTAATTTGCAGTGGAAATTAACGCCATCTTTTGATTAATGAAAAAGGCTTTGTGGTTCCACCTCGCTTGAAATATCTTACTTGTTTCTAAAGTTCCTAAAGAGGACACTTGGTATCCGGTGTATAACATTATTTTAAAATTTTGATTATGTTTTGACTATTCCATTGACTGTAAATATAGATGTACTTATTGTAATTTTAAAACTTATAATTATACTTTAATATTAAAACCAATAATATTATGTGTAAAATTAAATAAAATGGCTATTAATTTGGTCGATTTATATATTTTTTTGCAACATTAGTAGGTTTTATATTTTCATACAAAAGAATATGGGTACTTTATTCTTATAAAGAAAAATACATTATAAATACATTCCAACCCATCCAAAGTCCAAGAAAAAGTTATGAAAAGAAACAATAGAGCTAAGGAATAATAATTTGCTTTATTTACATAATATTTAATCACAATATAATTACTAATTTACAAGCTAAGTATATTATACAATTAAGAAATAAATAGAAGTAATCTAGATATGAAAAACAAATAAATAAATAAAAAAATATTTATTTAGATATATTAATTACTCTATTATTTAACACGCAATACCTAAAAAATCGTAAAATGGGAAACAGAAGTGTCTTAATGCAATTGGAGCGACTTAACAGGTTCCCTTTGCCTGCCTTTTCATGTGTAGAAAAAAAAGACTCTGTTCAATTTATTTTTTCTTTTTATTTTACCATATTCCCCACCGGCCAGTAGGCCGAGAAAACATAAGTGTCGAGACTTTACTTATTTACACATTTTACACATTTTATCGCTTTACATATTATATCGTGGTGGAACTCAACGCCGATCTTTATCTAGAGGCAGAAAATGAAATTCATCAAAATTTATGTAAAAAGAAAACAGTTTAAAATTCAACTGTAATGTTAATGTTAGCAAAAAGTTATTCTTATTATACAAAAAATCGCCTAGTCAAGGTGATTCGGATTCGTGCTCGTAGGTAGGTATCTATCATTATCTATAAAAACAGCAAAAAAGACTTAGCCCCCTTAAATATTTATTTATTTTGTTTTTATATTTTTTTTTTGTTTTACGTGAAAAAAATAAATTGTGCAAAATTTTAGCAATAGGATCCTATTTTACCCTTTGACTACAGAACCCTAAAAGCACCCAAGTAAATCTATCTATATATATATATTTTTTTAATCTAAAAAAGCTCTTAATAATCTTATTCTACAAATAAATACGTAATTTCGTTGTATATTTTATACCAATGTATATACATTATTAATAGAAAGTTAAGCTTAAATGTAATTGAATATTTTTATCCTAACATAACATATACTCCTCATTCATCTTAATTTTACGCAAATTTTCTCATATTATAAAGCTCAAGAGTTTGTTTGGTTGAACGCTCTAATCTTAGGAGCTGCAGGTTCGAATTGAACAGTTCTTTTTGTGTTAAATGTTCCATTTATCGGGAATAGTTTCGTGTATATATGGTAGCATTACGTCAGTTATTTGGATATAAGCTACTGGAACTACGTTTAGCGATACCTTGCGCACTTTGAATATATAATGTCACTTGAATCTTATTTATTATCTGTTTGACCACGGGGCAGGCCGCATGTAAAAGCTCCTCCAACATCCAGTCACACTCTGTTCTGTATTTTTCACAATTGTACCGTAATATAGTGATATTACGGTACAATTGTGAAAAATACAGAACAGAGAGCTATAATCAACTAATTTCAGTAAGTTAATGACAGTATATTATTAATTTATTAAAATTTAAGTTTAAATTTAATGTTCTTACATAATTTGACTAGAATCCACAGTCTCTAATATTAATTAAAAAACTATGTTTTTAAAACACTATATTAAATATGTATAAAAATGTTCACTTTAAATTGATATTCCGCCCTGAGGATGGCAAAACATGATTAGTAAAGATATACATACATACGTGTATAACGTAGTTTCAATTCTTGCCATAATGTATGTAATACCTTTTGTAAAAATTAATAAACATTGTTAAATAATAATATATTAATATACCCATTTAATAGTTGAGACGTAATTTCAATTCAATTGTATATGATAATATATTTTAGCAGAAATTTGTATTTTTATAGTAGGTATAATTGAAATGATGTACATAATACGTAAGTTATGAGTATTTTTTTATTAGCTTAAAATATTTTTTATTTATAATCACTTCACATTCAAGCAATATGATAGATCCAAGTGAAAACAAAATGAAATAAAATTTTGAAAAAAATTATAAGAAAGTCACCAAAATATATAAAATATAAAGAAAATATAACCAACAGCGTAAATATTACATTTTATTCAAATAACAACTCAATAAATCCTAATAAATGCGTATAAAAACAAATAAATACTTATAAAAACTGAGCCTTCCTATCTTTCCAGGCCGGTTCTCTGACAGAGGCTCTATTCACTTTCCCATATTGGATACTGGGAGAGTGACGACTTTGGTTACTACTACGGAAAGTGACTGTCGTGCATGTCCTTACGCTAGACGTGTTGGATTTTTGTCGTAGACCTTGCATCTGAAATAAAATATTGTAAAAATATTAGCATTATAATTAAACATCTAAAATAAAAATACTAATTTATAAAAAATCCAAACCAATTTTCTAGGTTTTAATTTAATTATTGCGTATAAGAACGTATTGAGTAATACAACGCCGCGTGTTTATGATAAGTACCTACGTGAATATTTCAACATTATCTAAATTATTATAACTAAACTACTTTTGTGATAGCAGAATACGTAGAATACGGAGTATATGGTAAATTAAGCTTTCATTTAAATACTTTGCACACTAGCCCCACTTACAGATGTCAATTAGCGTTTGATTAATATTGAATGATACTTGTTAATCTATGCATGGATCAGTTAAATTATTATTTATATGTTTAAGTTAAACTTTATGTTAACAAACTAGTATTACAAGCAGTCTTAAGAGGGTGATTTAGTGAGAAAGCGTCAAAATATGTAATTAATACATAAAACTATTAAAAATTCTAGTTTTGTATAGTAATCAATGTTAAATTTATTATATAATCCAAATCTCCAGCCATACAACTTTTAACAATTTCGATATGTGCAAGGGGCAAGCTTCAAACCCGGTTACGTTATGCTTTATCCTCAGAGGAAGTGGTCAAAGATCGGGGCGCCAAATAATACATAATCTATCATGTCATCCCCTGTAACTCCAAACATGCCCTCTGGGGGTCCTCATGCTGTTTAGGTACGCTCCCTCCAGTATCAATCATACTGTGTTCATTAAAGTTTGACAAGCAATTTTAAATAATAATATAATATTACTTTATAGTAATATTGTTCGTACAATTACATTACATATTCTATATTCGCGAGTAAACTTACATGGAAATGAGTACTAGAGTGTATGTTACCGGGGTCGTGGCAGAGCAGCTTGCGGAGAGAGCGGCGGAAGTTCCGAGTCATCAGACAGTAGACTATGGGGTTGATTGCGGAGTTCGTGTGGCCTGGAAAGTTTATTTTGATGATTAAATAAAAAGTTGAATTCCTTATGTAATCCCAGCATCCCTGAATAGGGATCAAACCCAAAGCTCATATTGTTCCGCTGTACCAAAACGGACTCTAATATAAAATCTTTTATTTATATTATAAGTATTTTTCAACGCTTGGACTTGCTAATAAAATGGACATAGAATCCTAACTCCAGTGTTAAGTCACTCCGTTCCTCATTTTGTGCCGATTTCTGAAGGCATTGCATGTTGAGTGGCGGAACTCAACACCGCGCTTTGCTTCGTGACCAGAGCGAGAAAATGCAAATATAAAATGTGGGAATTAAACTCATAATCTATCGCGTTAACAATACTCATACCCTTTCACCACGACTGACCTCAAAAGGAACTACAGTTAAAAATAATAACAAGCAATTACAGTAAAAAATAAATGTAACCTCACCCAATAACAACGTATACGGCAGCACTAAAGCCACCGAGTCCACTTTCACGGCGTTCACGTCGATTAACAACTGTAGAATGTTATATGGAAGCCAGCACAGCGCAAATAGTACTGCCAGAAGTAGTAATATCCACGCCACTCGTTTTCTCTCACGAACTAGCCTCAATCTCTGTGGAAAGAAACAAGTGATTACATTTGATTTCAAATTCATGTTATTATTTTAATTTTCTTGTTCTGGTGCAAGGTGAAATGCTGCGGTAATTTCGCCACCCAGGAAACCATGTCATAAAAGTAGGGGGAAACGGAGTGTCAAACACTTGGTTGTTATTGTATACTCAAACATAATTAAGCAAAAATAAATTTCATTTCGAATCGATAGTTCCTGAGATTAGAACGTTAAACCAAACAAACTCTTCTGTTTTATTAATATTAGTGTAAATGTACGTACGTATGTTCCAGACATTTTCAGATAAACACACTAAAGTCTCTCTACGAGTATGTTACGACACATTTAACTTAACGACAATTACCTTTTACAGCGAAATATCAACCCAAACAAATAAACTGTTATTTTCGACACATATTGTTAATTGTCTTTTCTATAATAAATATACATATGTATTAGTAGCCGTCACGGCCTCCCTTTACGTACTGCGTAAAGCTTTAAATACTTATAAATAAATAAAATATAAATATATTGATATTGCACATCTCCATTAGTAAGTATTTAACAAAGCTCAAAGAGACGTCTAGAAAGCTCGCGCGACTACTTGTGAACTTTTTCAGAGGCAAAATTTTTTAATTTATGTGAATGATTGTTTTCTTGGCAATCTCGTTGCAAATCAACCTCTAGGGTTATATATATTACTTAAGGTTAACTAGAAATGTATAAGTATAGTTAATTTTATTTTTAGTGTAGATAATAGAAAATTTAAAGTATGAAAACAATTTAAACTTTATTTTAATAATATATTTATTTGAATTATTTACTTACACTGCAGCGTTAACCTTTAACAAACTTAATTCCAAATAAATATTTATGAAAATTGCATATAAACTTCATCAATAACCTGAATCTGGACTGGTATAGACCGGACTTGAAAAGAATAATAAATTTTAACTTCGCGCAAATAGCACGGTAAGCAGAGGTAATCTGGGTACTTTGTGTTCTAAATGTATTGAATGCTAAAGGTATTACATGTTAAGATGCGGAACTCAACGCCGAGCTTTGGCCTTGTTTCCAAATACTAAGAAAGGATTTCTCCTAATAGCAGAAAAAATTGATAAATTTTCGATTTCATATTTTAAAGGCCATACAAAAAAAGTTGCGGTCATAGACTTGTTTAAAAACAAGTATGACAGACATGATCTTCAATTTCAAACTAAATCGACCCTGCGTCAAATTTAACATTCTTTCCATAATAATAATGTATTTATTAAAAAACTTTACCCATATATTGTATGAGTTATTTCTTTTCACGACTAGAAACGAGACATGACCGACTACCCGACGTTATAAGCGTTTATCATATTATTATTATAGTTTTTTAAACTTGTTCGACCTTGTGGAGAATTGATCTATAAGTGTTACTAAGCTGTGTTCATATTTTTTTACCTGAAAGATTGTCATTTAATTAATAAATTTTAGTTAAATAAACTTAAAATGTCGCATTTCCAGTTAGACGCTTGAACAATCGCGTCAAAAAAATGTATCAAAAAAAAGCCAACCGACTTCAAAACTTCCCCCTTTTTTGGAGACGGTCAAAAAGATATCTAGATTTAATAAATAAATAGAATTTTAAATATAGAACAAAAGTGAAAAAAATACCACAAAAACTAGATTTTATGACTGATTTGTTGGTTTGTCCGGCAGTATTAATTTGAAATGTACCTGTTGACTATTTGCACTGCCTTCAGTCTGGTCAAACGGTGGCAGCACAGAGCACAGCCGTCTCCCCATTAGAGAATATGACACTACTACTATGCAACCTGAAAATAAACATTAAACCATATCAATTAAAAGATTACTTAAGAAATACTAAGTGGTTGGCGCCTCGAGCGTGATACTAAGTGAGTACTCGGCGTGCGAATGTAAACACGGCAGTTGTGAGTTCAATTTTCACTCGGAAGAATGAAAAATTTAATATTTTAATTTCTTCGGTTTTGTAAAGAGGTTAAGTTCGCAGTTTAGTTCCGCCTCTCAACACTCAAGTAAACATCGGAAATCTCCTAACACTAGGTCCTCTATATCTGTCATGCTCAGTGCGGGATGCAACGTGACATTAAATAAAATTTAAATAATATATTAAAAAAAGGACATAAAAATTTAAGCTACAACTTTAAAATATCAATAGTATCAATAGTAAAAGATAGATGCATAGATTAAACGGGCCAATCTGTGGAACTAATGATTGAAGTTTCAAGAAATGTTTCTGTGTTTAACTGTACAATAATAAACGATCACTATATAGGCTGCATCACGTAATTTTTGTCACCAAGAATGTACCATATTCTAAAACATATATAACTTAGATAACTTCATCATTTGGCAATGGGAGTGAGGAGGGTGGGGGTGTCGGTCACCGTAGGTAAAAGCCAAATATGAAGGAATACCTGAAGTTAACTTTTATTTTTGGTAAATTGGTATTAAAAGCAGCTGAGGCCGCTGAGTCTCTTGCGCCATTTCTTCTTGGGTCTGAAGGGTAACGCTTAGTGAATTAATAGTCAATTACTTAACGTTTATAACATAAGCCATCCAACTTCTTATTTTGAATAAAATATTTGACTTTAGCTATTAATCCACAACTATTACGGTCATATGCAGACCTACCACGCCTCGAAGGACTTCGATAGGCCTACTCGTATAATAAAACAACTATTCTATAATTAAAATGAACCATTTCTTATGAAGTCCCTAATTAAATATTTAATTAAGTAAAGCTGAAAAATACTAAGATTCAAGTCTCAATAAAAAATTATAATTGTTAACTTGTGTTCATTAAAGAAATACTGTTAGAACGAACTAAGTTTTTAGTAACATTCTGAAGTAGCTTAGACATTAGTACTCTTTGTAGTAAATTATCTTAAGTGAACAGACGGTTAATACCGACGCTACAAATTGAAGATATTGTAGTCGTATTTGCTGATAATGGTTTATAATTATGTAAAAATTGGCTTTACTTTAAGGTAGACAGGGGGATCTTAGATGTAAAGTTAGTGATAGAACACTCAGTTTTCTGTGCACCAAATTTTCGAAACGTTGCATGGCGAAAATCACATTACACAATGTCACTAAAGTGTATAGAAGAAAACAATTAATCACTACGAGTGGCTATTGTACCCGTCGTATCTATATTCCAGATTCCGTGCCACTGCGCTACGCGACGCCCTCTTATCATTGTACATAAAAAAAATTCAAGTAAGCAACACTTTTTATAACACGGTTTTTATATAATTGTATCGAAACATCGTATTTACTTAAAGTTATTTTCAACTTTTTATACAAAATTGCCTTTCTAAGCCTGTCAAAGGCACAAATTGAAAGCTTTCCTTCAATAGTGTGCGTGAACAGGCGTACCGTACCTGAGTACGGAAATAATCTCTTAAATTATAAATCGTTACACAAAACCACGTAACTGCTACATCACTTTATAACAATTTTAATATATAAATCGTAAAAAATAATTTATATAAATAATACTTATAAAATTGTGAGAGGGAATCGGAAAATTAAATAAAATAAATATTTTTTTTTATAAAAATTAAATGTATTAAAGTATTATTATACTTTTTATTTAGGTTAAAAAAAGCTATAAAGCTATAAAGTCATTATAATAATCATACTTATACGATATTACCACAGATATATACTTATTTATATATAAATATATTTCTTTGTAAGATTTCTTATAAAACGTATAAGTAAATAGCATCCTCTTTTTTCAAATGTTAATGATCGTTTTTGCTGATGAGCTTTTAGTAATGAAGCTTTTTAAATATTCCGACAGACCGTGCTACGAAACTTTTATAATTTTTTTTAAATATTATAAATTACAATTGCACCTCTCGCCATATTCCGCACAAGCAACGAAAATAGGCTATAGGATTATATGCACAACAAAAACGATGCATAAATGCTTATGTCTTTTGATTTCTATAAATGCTTATATATTAAGGGCTCTTTTCTATGCTCCAAGTTGAAAATCTTATAGTAATATCAATTTGATATCTCCTACAATTAAAATAAATGGTATTGAAAGATAAACAGACAGATAGACAACAAAGTTTGAAGTACGGAACCCTAAAAATAACAAAAATAAATCTTTAGTACATTCTATCAATTCTATATTCTTATAAAGATTTACTGTCATTCAAATAAACACGTATAAAGGAATAGATAAGCGATTTTCCTCAAAAATTACTTTTTATACACATATGTACATAGAGATGTATGTATGTGTGTGTGTACATATATATGAAACATATTTTGCACACAAAGCAGGTAAATCCTATTTAAATTACGTGAAATGTTCCGTGATTCAGCCAAATAAAATGGTGGAATTCACAATACAAAATTATGTTCGCATAACTTATATTTAGGGCATTTAGAAACAGGAAATGTGTGTAGATATAAGGAAAAGATACAAGGAAAAATATAAACAAAAATTACATTATCAGTAAGTTATAAAAGAAGGAAAACGTTAAGCTCAAATGCGTGGATTCTGAAAAACGGAGTGACTTAATACTAGGTTACCTCTGACTATCATGCTATATGCGGGATACAACGTGAAGCTAAAAAAATATTAAATAAATAGAACTTTCATTGGTCCGTTTATATTGTTATAGCCAAAATTCTATCATAATATGATTTTAATAATACAATATGCTATCAGTCCATCAAAGTCTAGACGCTATCAGTTTTTTACTAATTAAGGCTTTTCTTCATAAGAAAAAAAAAAGTATTGAGTGTTTTCGCAGAATAATTGGTCGTATAATTGGGTTATGTTCACAAAAATATTTAATTGGATTACTTGTCAAATGAATTTTGATTCTCGTCGATTTCAAATTGATAGTCGTATAATATTATATGTTTATACTCTGTATACCTATATAACCCATATATATATTTTCGCGGCATCCTACACAGATCTGGATAGGCAGAGTGACCTAGTGTTAAGACACTCCGAATTTTGAGCGCATTGCGTGTTTATAGGTGAAACTCAACGCGGTGTTTTGCCTCGTTACCGGAGTTACAGAAAATATTAAATAGGATTTAATTTCCTTGAGTAGGAATCAAATCCACATCAAGTCGCGTTTACAGTCTTACAACTGGCCTCACATTTATTATATTTACAGATTTCAATGATTAAGTTTCGATTTAAAATTTATTTGTTCTAAATTAAACTACGTACCCGGCACAGCGTACACGAGGATGAAACTAAAAGCTCCAAAAAGCTCCTTCCTTATCGAATCTGGCCACTTCTCTGTGCAGAACTCGATACGGTTTTCTACCCATACCTGTAAAAGTATTTTTTTTAAAAAACTCGATTATATTTTTTATCTATACTATAATAAAAATATCATCTTACTGTAAATGTGGCAGTTCTTGGTTCAATTCATACTTATGGGAATAAATTATTTTTATTCCCCTGTTGTCAAACCTTAGCGTTAAAGTATGCTGCTCAACAAGCAATGTTGGGGAACGCTTCATGCACTGCATTATTTTCAAATCGTCATATAGGATATAGGTGCTACAAATCTATATATGTACTTAGTACTTATAGATGCGTGTGTCAATTAAAAATCTAAATTATATCTCTGAGTTGTATGAAAGCTTAATTTTTTGCTTATAAACTAATTAGACAGTTAAATAATCAATATTACCTTAGAAGTTGTATTATTACAGTCATTTATGTGTCACAGCGAACATTAAGCATGGCACAAGCGAAGTCGAATCTGTCATATTGAGATATTAGTTACAGTATCGCTTAATAGTAATCTACTTATTATACGCGTATTTGTCCGTCTGTTTGTCACAGATAATGCATTTCTTGTCATGATAAACGAGAACTAGTGTACTACCTACGTAGTGATCGGTATATTTATCCGTTACCGAAAAAAATCAAATCTTTTCTGTCTTTAATATTAGCATAGATGATAAGATCATTTTACAGTAAAGTACTTTAGCGAAAACAATTAAAGAATTAAAAAGTTTATTTCATTATTATTGTTTGAAATTCAATAAATTTATATTGCAAGATAAAAAGCTTGAGATTAAAGAATGCTCGTAGTCTTAATGTACTTCAAAAAATAGCTTTTTACTTAATTATTGGAGTTACTTGTTTGATAGATATGATAGAGGCCAGCCGTGGCGCAACGCGCAGGGGCACAAGTGAGCGATCGATTTCCACTTCAACACGTGAAATATTTAATATTTTCATTTCCCTGCTAGCAAAGTAGACGGAGGGAACCGAGGAACAGTGTTTGTAAACTCCGTTCCCATTGAAGCATTTCCGTTCCTTACTATCCACCAAAATCAGAAAGCACAATGCCAATGTGTGGAGTTGAGGCATGAAAATGTTCAATATTTCATTTCCTCGAGTAGGAATCGAACCCATAAGCTGTCGCGCTTACAGTCGCACGCTAGTGCCCCTGCGCCACTAAATTCCTAGTCACTGAATGATAATATTTAAATTATTTGGCTCGCGCAGGTCGACAAGCACACAAAACCTCGAAAATCGGACAAAAAGTAAAGAACAGAGAGTTATGACTTTTGCCCACAAGTAACGGACGTAAAGTTGCAAATGTATATATTAAATTCAATAGGTACAACATTTATTTGATTTTTCCTAAATGAAAATAGAACAATATTCATATGAATTTAAAATATTTTAAATTGAAATAGATTTTTACATAGAAACTATTTCGTCTGTAGTTGGCATGTGGTCAGTTTCCAGCTCGTTGGTTCAGTTTAGTTTACGCAGTACATACAAATTAACGTACTTGGTTATCTCTATCTATTATAAACATGATGATTTTGGATTTTTAAATGTGGTTACGTCAGACCGGCGTTGGGTTCCGCCAATGCCGCTGCGCATGACGCAGGCAATGCCCCCAAAAGAATTATAAGCGTATTGCAGAGTAATTTATACATTCAGCTCTTTGTACATATCATATGTTAAGATAAAAAAACAAAACAAGCAAGACGAATGATCATCATTTCATTTGAGCCTGACAGTTCAATAAAGAGTAAGAGGGTTACATAGGGAGGGAGGGATATACATGAGGTAATATTTTAAAATTAGGAATATAGCTTCAGCACCCATCTGCTTAAACATGTTGCCTTGGGAGACTCAAGCATTGTTTTTTTTTAGTTTCTTTTTTATTTCATTTTTTTACGTTTTAGTTTTTTATTTGACACTCTTTTATTGCGTCGACTAGTAACTTAGTAACTAAAATTGTAAGAAAAAGAAAAACAAAACCATTACACAAGGTAGTTATATAATTATATGTATCATAAAGCTGATCTGAGGATGGAGCCAGGACCTGAATAGTGAATATTTTTAGAAGTTAAAAGTAAATCACTCAAGTTTAAGCTTATATAATTTATATCAACATTCATCCATATGAGATATATAGTTATGAAGTAAATGCCACTTTATAAAAAAGTACAATTATTAAAACTCGTTTCAACATTTAAAATATTTCTATCAAATTAATAAAATATATTCTCAAATGGCTGCCTGCCTATCTGCTTAAACAAAGTCTTTGCCCATACCAGTATTGAATATGGCTTCTTCCACCACTCATTCACATTATTTATATATTTTTTTTACTTCACTTTAATTAATACTATCCATAGCGGGGTTATGGATGATTCAAAAGTGCTTAGAATTGTTTATTTGAAAAAAGAATATTTGAAATTGAATTTAATTAACGCCACCAATGTCACGATTTGGAAGATCAACCAGTCTCCCGCTTCCACTGTTGCAACTAATTATAAGCAATTTTGAAGTGCACTATTCAGGGAAAACGTAATACGAAGACACTTCATGCTTTGTTTTCTGCCTGAATTCTAGACATTGACTGCTAAGTCCCGGAACCCAACGCCGCATATTATCATGCCAAAGCAAATTTAAATATTTCATTTTCCCGAATAGAACATTGAACCCCAAACCCATCACATTTACTGGCAGATGCTCAGACGTCTTAAATAAAATTTCGAGTCTATTTTTATATATTCATTATCACTTTACACGCTCAAGCTGTTCAAACAAAGGAAAATTCGCTGAGTTGGATATGGATAAATGGTTATTTGAAACTGAGCAATTGTCTTTTAGAATCGTATTCTAGAATGGCGTATTATTATTTAAAAGGTACTCTGTATTTGCATGTTATATATAGGGGATAAACACTAGGTTCCCGATTTTCGACACACTAGTGTGGGTTCCCTCTGCCTACCACGCTCTGTTCAGATTATAGTATGAAGAGAAAAAAATAGATGTAATGTTGATGAAATATTATAATTTATTTATCATATCTTAAAACGCGTTATGCGAACATCAGGTGTGCGTAATTTCCTCTATGTCGAGCTCTCTTGTAATTCGACGAGATATAGTTGTTACCGCACTGTAAGGAGTATTGCATAACTTTGCTTATAATATAAAGACGAGGACGATTTATATACAAAGAATGATAATTATAGCCCACAACGTTTAAATGAAGTAGACAAGGTAAAATCTATTTTATTTACGGTCCCTTAGGAATTTCGGGGATCCTTAGTGCTCTATTATACTCCCCGAGGAAACTACTTATAAATTTTGTATTAAAAAAAGTCTGTTTCGTTGAAAAGCTAAAATTTAAAATATCTGAGAATAGGCTTTTTTCCACTTCAATGCTATTACGGATACGGAGTGTTGTAATGGAATTCAATTAAGTTCGATGTACATATACTTATATTTATATTACTTAGATTGTAAACTTTCTGTATAAGTTACGATGACTTGCACTTAAGCACGACAATTGTGAGTTCGATTCTCATTCGCGGGAATGATTTTTTATTCACACAGCAAAGCCACTCTTTGGCTTATATTTTTTTTTGTCACAAGACAAGCGTCGTTGAGTTTTCCCACTCAACATTCAAAACTCAAGATTTCGAAAATTGCTTGCGATTACTAAAAAGATGAGAATTTTGTTAAAGATGTAAATTATGAAAATACACAAATATTATACCCCGCAGAAAATAGGAATGTGAACGTTAATAAACTTAATTAGTATAATACCCGTTACTCTCGATAAAATAATTGTATATCATAAATTACATATAACATTACTTCAAGCCATTACAGATGCTAATAGTCTTAAATATTACAGAATTATGGTTCCAAGACGTGTTTGTATTTCACGCTTATGTAGACAATAGAGAAATGGCACATATAGTATTATGGAACCTGGGGAACGGAGTGTCTTAGCACTAGGTTCTCAGGTTCCCTTTGCGTACCCGGGATATAACGGGATACTATTGTGCAAATCAATCGTTTATTTACTTATTATTATTGTGAGAGCTACCATACAGCAGAAACATACCATATTATGGTATGTTAATTCTTATAGCTCAAATAAAGAAAAAATAATAATAATGAAATTTGGAAGCTCTCACAATAGTAATAAGTAAATAAACAATTGATTTGCACAATGGTATCCCGTTATATCCTGCCTGTATCCATCAAGACTCCTACGACTCACCCTTTTTCTCCGCTCTGATCGGAGACATTTGGTGCCCAGTAACGGAATTCAACGTCGCACTTAATTGTGTCAATGCAGAGAAACGAAAATCATTCATTGTAATTAGGTAAAAGACGTATGGTTTTTAAGAATCTGGTCAAGTGCGAGTCGGACTCGCTCACTGGGGATTTCGTGCCGATACCATGAGTGTAGGTCAAAGTGAGATAAGCACTAAGTACGTACACTGCTATTGTGTGAAATGTTTACAAATATGTTTTGTTTAAGTTCATAACAATTTTTCCGTGTGATAAAAATAAATATTAGATAAAATAAAAATAAATTTAGAATTTTCTGATTCTTCTCTTCACTTTCTAAATTCTAAGTCTCCCTAAATTTTATTACTCGAAGTCGGCGGAAAGTAGATGGTTTTGATTACGCGGCAATCTTTATATATCATGCGGCAAGCGTGAAAAAAAACGCTCGGATCTTTTGATCGCGCTGACTTAGGAGCTCTTTTTTTTCCGCTCTGACGGACTTACACTACATTATTACTTCAATAAGTTATATTATTAAGCTTACACACTAAGTCCCAATTAAGTAAATTAGATTTAACTAAGTACTTTAGTCAAATTGGAACAAAAGGTAATCTAGTGGTAAAACACTTCATTCTCCACTCCTCGCTGTGCGTTCTCTATCGCATTTATCATGGTGAGTGTTCTGAGGAACTGTTTGACCTGTTACCTGCCGCCAAATTTTCTAACCGCACAGCACGCCACAAACTTAAATATAATCCACACCATCTGGATATGTGGCACTCCACTACTGTGCGGTTTCGTAGAAATTTCCTTCCACGCGCCACCGAACTGTGGAATGCCCTCCCCGCGTCAGTGTTTCCAGGTCGGTACGATATGGGTGCCTTCAAGAAGCGCGTCTATCTCCACCTCAAAGACCGGCAACGCACCTGTAGCACCTCTGGTGCTGCACGGGGTCGTGGGCGGCAGTGATCACCGCCAGGTGACCCGTACGCTCGTTTGCCTTGTCCTTTTTCCATAAAAAAAAATATATATATTCTCCACACATTATCCAAACCTTCCCTAAAGTTCACCCTCAAATGGGAATCGTATCTACAGCCGCCGTGTGTACAGTCGGACGCTGTACCACTGTGTCACACCAGCCTAGACAGTTTATTAAAATACATTTTACTGAATTTAAGAATAAACAAAATTCCAATACATTAATATAAAAATTATAATAAAATTGATGTGTTTGAAGTAACATGATTGATATGACCTTCTTTCTTAAGCTTTTTACAAAGAAAATAAATGTAAAATAAATATAAAAATAAGTATAAAGGTCATTGGGGAAAAATTGAAAAATAACTAATAGATACTGAATAGGTAAGTGAAAAATTATATGACATATATTTTCTTCAAGCCGCCATGGCACAGTGGAAGTTCGACACCTTCTACCCGAATTTGGGATACTATTTGTTGCCTTCTCAAAAAAGGTAAATGAATATAATAAATAATTTCTCCTCGTGGTAATCGAATGATACTATAAATATGTTATGATAACTTCCTTTCACCGAACAAGGAATAAGGGATACCCTAATTATGTCAAAAAAGATTATCCAAATTAATTTCGAAATAAATCAAATGTATGTCCATATAATACGTAATTCTTTCCTAAGTAAGCTTACAAAGAAAATAAAATCAATTATAATTTATACGACATTAGCTAAATGGAAGCCGTTGTAGCGCAACGCGTCGTCGTAGCGGCGTAGCGTGACTTTGATTCCCATTTTAGGGGATATCTTTATTATTTTTTATTTACCAGCTTTATAAGACAAAAAGAAGTAACTCTGGCCGCAGGTAAAATTAACGTGATATTTAATGTGTATAGCCGACAAGCACTCCTCAATAAATGGGCTATTAAACATTTTCAATTCGTAGCAATAGATTTGGCGATTATCCTCCTCTACTAAATAAACTCTTCAGATATCTAATATAAGTATATTTTTTTATCTTCACGCTATATATAGTGTTAAAACACTCCTTACCCCTTAAGACGCTATCGTTCCCCATTTATCGCCAAATTTTGGAAGAATTGCATGTTGAGTGGCAGAACTCAACGCCACGCTTTACCTCGTTACCAGAGTGAAGAAATGAAAATGTTTAATTTAACATTTCATTTCCTCAAATGGGAATCGAACCCGTCGCGTTTTCAGTCTCATACTTGTGCCCATACAGCTCGACTAGCCTCAATTAGCAAAATAAATACCTACAATAACAAATATTACCGCAACGAAAAGCAACAATTTATAAATTTATATTAAAACCCGACTTTAATTTGTCAGTAGACCTTGAATAGAAATGTGAGATTTTTCATATATATTATACAAGTGTATATTTATCTATGAAATAAAACAATATAGTTGAATAGACTTAGTTCATTAGGAATATTAAATAACAATTGAAAGTTTATTCGAGTTGAACGGCCGCGATCTCAATTAGTGCGGGCTGAATGAAAATATAACTTGATTTAGTCTTGTATTATTTCAATCTGTACAAAGAAAGCATTGATATTGTAACAATTGTACTATTTAAATACATTTTTTTGTTTTAGCTTCACGCTGTATCCTGCACAAAACAGGGTAGCAGAAGAGAACCTGGGATTCTAGCGCTAACACACTTCGGTTCAATATAGCATTTCTCCAAGTGGAAATTGAACTCGCAACCTGTCACGTTGACAGTCGCACGCTTGTGCCACAACTGGTCTCTGAAGTAGGTTAAAATAAAATATACCAATTACAATTCCAAACTCAATTGAAACAATGAAAACAAAACATATTGTATTAATAAAACACTGGTCATCCATAAATAGCGAACAAGCCGTGACAAGCCGCCGTTTATATATGTATAACGTGTAATGCTTGGAAAATGAATCAACTTTTATAAGCTAACAATATGGTTGTTTTTTGTAAGTAAAGGCATCCTGGGAACCTAGTGTTAAGCTTAAAATCATATATTACGCACATAGCTAGACTAGGTACTACTCTGCTATGTGCTTAATATATGATATTTTTTAGCTTAACGCTGTATCCCGCTATTAGAAGGGTAGGCTTCACACTATAAATAGGTTATGTTATTACTAGATTCCTATCTAGTGTTAAAACCGTTCCCCACTTCTACACCCATACCATACAGGTAGGTACAATTGTCATGCAAAGTGAAGGAGATGCGTGAATACAGAATTACGTTTAATTTACCAACACAATTTAATAATTTGCATAAAATTGCATTCAATAATCAAATGCAAATTAATAGATATTAAAAATGTATACACATACACATATACATATATATTAGGGTTTCAGGTTATTTCTATGTAAATAAGGTAAAACAATCAAATTTATCACTTGTAAAACTGTTGTTTCTTGGCTTTACCCCTAATCCCGCTTATAGTACGGCAAACTGGCACAGTCAAGACACTAACCCACCACCATAAAGTTAATAGGCAGAGACGCTAAATAGCAGTGCCGCTGCACCACGACGGAATCTGAAATGTTATACCAGACATATTACATACTAGTAACTGCGTGTGACTTCGTTAACGTGGTCGTTATAATCGACCGCGTATCCCAGCAATAGGGGGTTAAAAATCCACGGGGTTTTTGTTAATTTTTCTTACAAAAATTTCTAGGGTGGGCCAAGAATATTCCTCCCCTCTTTCTACGCCCTTGCTTGCCATGCTACTTCCATTTGCAACTCATTGTGATATTATCAGCAAATCTTAATTTTTATGTATCAATGGAAAGTGCGTATCACGCTGAACAAATTTTGCTAATTCATTATTTCTTATGATTCAGCTGAAGTATTAGGGGTCCTGATATAAGTGTAAGCACCGAAATGCACTTCCCCAGATATCCCCAGATAAAATTCACAAATGCCTCATACACTGAAATACAGTGTGCCATTGTCCATGGTGCAATATTTAAATTTTTGGTTTTTAGCACAAATTGTTATTTGTTAATATAAAAAGGCAAACTTACAAACTTAAAATCGACATAAAAATGAATATCTTAAGACGAATAATAAATCTATTCACTACGCAATATATTATTTTCTTTTTCAATATAAACATACTTTTGTCCTCATATGCTTTTGAATGTATCACAATTTTCTTTTACTTCCCTCCTTCGTTATCGGATTGGCAAAACTTCTATATAATGAGAAAACATTTTTGCTTTGACAAAATAATAAGTTATATTTTGTTTGTATATCACAATATTTCTTTATTCGGGTCACTGTGTAGTAAAAAGCTCATTATTTTAGTTGCGAATCCTGAACCAATAGGATAAACATCCTAAATTGGACAATCTTTTAATTTAGTACCTACTTGGGATCTGTGGCTTCACCCGTTTGTACTATAAAATTATTTATTTTTTCATCTCAATTATTTTCGTAACATGTAGCGTAGCAATATCGTTTTAAATACAATATCCATACAATGAATACTTAAATGTCATCCAATTTAGTAAAACGTAAAAAGTTTCATCTAAATCTGTACAGTAGTTTTTGCGGAAGTGGAACCTAATAACCTAACCTAACCTCACGAATTTTCAATTTTATAATATCTGCAGGACTTAATTCCGGTTCTAATTTATTTTACACGAGCATATAAAAGTGGATTGCAAGTTGAACCTAAGCCGTATTTCATTTCTGAAGATAAAATCGCTACAGTAATTACCTTGTAACGAGATTTCTAAATTAGATTATATTAAATGTCGGAGGGTAGGCCTAATACAGATGTCATATTAAAACGTAATTAATCTTCAAGTGCCTTCAAGTTTTTGAGACAGCTGTGTAGTACGTATGTTACAATTTAGAATATTGTGTGGTTACAGGATGTACTTTATTTTAGAGTATTATAGCTTCACGCTGTATCCCGCACATAGCAGGGTAGGCAGGGGGAACCGGGAAACCTAGCGTTAGGACACTCTCGTTTCGTACTCCTTTTCCTCAAATTTTGGGGGCATGGCTTCCACTGTCGTACGCTTGTACATTTGCGACACACCAGCCTTAATTAGCTTTATATAGATAGTTACAGGATTAACTTTATTTTAAAATATTATAAGTTTGTAGTGTATCGTTATTAATTATTTATTTATTGAATTGGAAATGGTATAATAATTCCTGAAAGTGGACTTTTATTATAAGCAAAAATTACAACCTAATTTTAAAAGTAGGCTTTATGGTACTCTTATTTTCACTGTAAATAAAAGAAAGATTTTTTTATATAATGTACAAGTGTTTCTACGTGTATTAATTTGAATGACTTAGTTTCCATACAATTGCTTCACGTGGTTTAACAGCGATAGACCGATGATAACCTAATATCTAATTTAGTTCTTAGTGTGACACAGACAGACATGATAAGTCTATAGGGATTCTGTCTTGTTTAACTCCAAAAAAAAATATTTGGTATACGAGTTAACTAAAGGAAATAGGCGTTAAAAAATCAGGACAGTCGTCAAAGCAACGCTTCTCCATTAAACTTTGGACAGTTATCATTAAGTGATTCTTCTTCTTCCTGGCATTAATCCCGGCTATTACCAGGGTCTGCCTTCCTACTCAACCTACTCCACTTTGTACGATCTTTTGCGTCCTCGGTGGTTAGACCATTGGCTCTCATGTCCTGCATCACGACATCCAACCAGCGCTTCCTTGGGCGTCCGGGAGGTCGCGCCCCAGGAACTGGTATAGCAAGGCACTTGCGTCCGACATAGTTCTTAGGCCGGCGCGTAACGTGGCCAAACCATCTCAAGCGACGCTCTTGGAGCTTATCCGCTACGTCACGGACCCCAAGACTACCTCGAATGAATGTGTTGCGTATGCGGTCAGACCGCGTTACGCCGCACATCCACCTCAGCATCTTCATTTCCGTGACGTGAAGCTCCTGAGTGTGCCGAGATAGTGCTGGCCAACATTCGCTGCCGTATAAAAGAACCGGTCGGACGATGCTCTTGTATATCAGCCCCTTGAGCTTGGGCGGTATTCTGCGGTCGCAGACCACACCAGTGACCTCCCGCCATTTGGCCCAGGCAGCGCTTATCCGGCCATGGACATCGTGGTCGATGCCTCCAGACTCGTGCATAACGGATCCAAGGTACCTGAACTTCTCCGACTTAACGGCTGGTTCAGGACCTATAAGGATGGTGCTCGAGTCCCGGTTCCCGCAGGCCATGTACTCTGTCTTCGACACATTTAGTTTAAGGCCGCCGTTCTCAAGCGTACCCTTCCAGAGGTTCACTTTACGCTCCAGCGTCAGTCGGTTCTCGGCAATGAGTGCTATGTCGTCGGCATACATCATCAGCCATGGAGGCTGGTCCTGGATGTGAGCCGAGACAGTATCGAGCACTACATTGAACAAGAACGGACTAAGAGCCGAGCCCTGGTGAACCCCCACTGTAATCGGGAAGGGTCTAGTGTCGCCAACAGCAGTCCTAACCATAGAAGCGGAATCGTGGTACATGCCTCTGATAATCTCAATATAGGCCTCAGGGATCCCTTTGGATCGCAATGCCCACCAGATACACTGACGAGGCACACAGTCAAAGGCCTTCTGCAGATCTAAAAAGGCCACATGCAGAGCTCTCCTTTTTTCCCTGTATGCCTCCATCAAAGTTCTGAGGGCGAAAATGGCGTCCATGGTGCCCGATCCTGGCTGAAATCCATATTGAGACTCAGAGATAGTACACTCTCGGCGGAGCCTGAGGTCGATCATGCGCTCGAAGACTTGTCCAATTGAGTTCGACGGCCTATATCAGTTCGTTGATTAAAATAAGCAACTAAGTCTAGAATACCCAGAGAGAGAGAGAGAGCCAGACAGAATTTTTTACTTAAAAATATGATTATTATTTACTCTTATATTTACAAATAAAGGAAAATAAAACTTAAATACTGCAATTAAAATAAAAATAATAGAAAAATAACAAATGACTTACAGATCCGTTCTCGTTGCTACTCAGCATGGGCACCATAACGGTTTCAACGGCGGCAACGGCGAGTAACGGCGCGAATATGGCTAACGAGACCAGCCATAACGCCACTAGCAGACTGCAGGCACCTCTGCGTGAAGGCATCCACGGCTGGCGGAGTGATTGCGTGATAGCGAGGTACCTGTCCACTGACATTGCAGTGATAGTGAACACGCTTGAAGCTACTGCTACACCTGCAGTAAGAAATATTTGTAAACCATGAACTTATCTATTACAAAACTTAAAGCTTGTACTATTCTAATAGATAAGTTTAAAATAAATAAGTACATTGTAAAACTCACAAAGGACACGCCAAATAATTCACCAAGTCCAGTTGTCACAGTCAAGTCAAGTCAGTCAATAACGTGCGTGCCTCAAAAAGTGCATTTCCTCGCTATGTAAATAAGCAAAATCAGTTTAGAGTTCCGCTACTCAACATTAATTTAAAATAAAATACAATGTCTTAATCCTTTCGGCCTACCCTTCTAAATTTGAGAATGTATGAAGTTTAAAGAATAATTTTGGTGAAAGCCACAGTTACTGTAGTCACAAAAAAGCTCGATGCTACTGTTACACATTAAATGAAAATCCTAAAACGTATATAAACAATTTTCATTGTAATTTTCACAAGGTTCATATTTCATTCAACCTTTTAGATAACAATTTTAATAATTATCTCGATATGCCCCAAGCAAAAATTAAAACCTGTTTTTCTAATAAGCCTTTAGTACATTTAAAGTGAAATTTGAATATATATGTATATATTACGTACTATAATTTTTCTACTCATAATAGAAAGTTTCAGAACAGCCAGACATCTCATTGTGTGTCTTAATGAGACGTGCACCTAAGTTAGTTAATTAAAGTCTTGCCTTGCTTAGGGTTGTTCACTTTTAGTGTAATAGTAGTACATATTATACACTAGTCATGGCCCGCAGGGTTGTTTGCTTGGACATTTAAGATGTTTTTTAATTATTTTAACTTTATACTGAATTCCGCACATAGCTGGGTAGGTATAGGGAACCTGACTTCGTCAGTCGTCAGTCGTACCGAGTGGACGTATTGCGAAAGTTACTAATAAATTTCCAAATGATTGTTGTTTAATAATCAACCCAGTGATATTTCCAATAAGTTTCTATTTTGAGTGCTTAATTGTTCTGTGAATAAAGCCGTTACGATCCTGTGCAAGACTCACGCGCTGCNAGTGTTGCTAAAAAAAAAAAAAAAATATTTTATGTATTAACTTTTTAGTAACAGTTATTAAATTATACCGACTAGCGTAAATTATTACTTTTATCTTTTCTTTACTATTGTCTGAAATAGATTAAATGACTATTGTCTTGATGGTAAATCCTAAGATATTGTTGTTAAGTTATTATACGCACTAATACTAAAGTAACGACGATGCCTGACTTATATTATAATAGATATTAAGTTAAATTGTGTTATCGCATAAGTGACATTGTGTCTTTTTCGATAATAAAGTTTCTTTAAACCTAACCTGAGAACCTAGTCTTAGGCCACTCTGTACCCATACATTAAACTAATAAAAATCGAACCCGCAACAGCACGAAATACAGAATTTTTTATTTTAATTAAATAAGAAGCTCAATTTTTCTAGAAAAGAACACACCTACTAGTAAACACATTAGTCATTATATACTCGAAAGTACTTAGCGTATACTCGTGTTACCGCTACAGTCTACTGTCGTACTCGTATGAGGCCGGTGTTTGAGAATGGTTAATTTAGTTTTGATGGCTTTATGTTGACTCCCCGTGTTACCATTATCCTAAATATTACCGAGACGTATACGTCAGAACCCATTACGTTAATCATATATTGTTTAGGATATTAAGAAGTACAATGCATTCTTTTTTAGTTTCACGCTGTATGTGTTCTCATGACATGAAGAGATGTGAAATGTACTATGCTTGGAGCATTAAATGGTGGTAAAAATTCTTGAGATCTCCAATTTTTGTACAGAACCCTGGGTAAGGGAGGGCCCGACTCGCGCTTATCCGGTTTTTTAATATATTGTTTTCTTTTTAATTCGGAAAAATATGGAACGCGGATAGAGCGTTAATAAATATACTAAATAAAAAAAACAGTCTAAAAGCTTTTATATTAACGCAATTTTTAAAACCCCTCACTTAAAATCTAATAAGATTTGAAAAAAAAGTCCGAAACCGACCTCCTCCTCAACATAGGAGAGATTTTTTTTACAGTCACCTACACCACGACTGGCGCTACGGTATATTAAAATAATGTGCCAGAATAAATGTTTCAAGGGAACTTTTCCATCGTTCTTAAATTCGTTGATGCTAAACTTTTTAACTTTGGTAAAATGGTTGGACGCACATGTTTGAAATGGATTTAGTAAGGTGCTCTAACGTATATATCAAGTCACTCGGGCCGAATGAAATACTTCATACTTTCATTTCCTCTAGAATTCGGTCTTATTGAGAAACACAGTGTCTCAACAGTAATTTCTCATGTTTTGTCTGTCTATCCTGCTATGTGTGAGATACCACTATATTCTCTGGTGATGCAGTTGCTTCTCCAGAGCATATGCAAAAAAAATACTAAGAGAAAGACCATTATATTTACAGGCTGACATTTTTCACTGCTTTAAGATGGTCCTACTTTTTATTTTAAATAAAAATCGTACTCATAACGTTGACTTTTACAATTAAACTTTTTACTGCAATTATAATATACTGCGGAAATTCTCCAATAAGAAGTTCTATATAAATTCTTTATGTAGAATTATTTGATAAAGTATTGCTTATTTATGATCAGAAAGAATAAAAACCCTTTTTAATTAGCGCAGCTTTCATTTCCTCGATGATGTTTCGAAAAGCCACTTATAATGTATTGTCATTGTGAGCAGACGTTATTGCACAGTTTGAGATACCTGACTGCGACGGTTATTTTGGGATCAATTCTCAATTTAAGATATGTCTATATTTAAATATAAATAAGTGTATATTATTTATTTTAAGAAAATAAATTCGAACAATATTTAAAAACTAAATTTTAAATAATTGCAAGTGTTTGAAATAAAGTGGCGGTGACAGACAGACACACAAGAATTACAAGAAGTAATTCAAATTCAATCAATTCAAATGTCATCCCTTTTAATAATCATTAATCCACACTAACACATCGAAAATTGAAATCGAGCCTGTAATTCACACCAAAGGCCCGAAGCTTGCGATTTAAGGACACCGAATAAAAAGGTTTCAACCCTTTAAATTATTTATGCTTTGTATCATACATAAAATATAAATATATACGTAAACAGAAATCAGTAATTTAATATTTTTTTCTCTTTTTTCTAATCCTGCTCATCTAGTCTACGGTACAAAATCCATTATTTAGGGTAGACATATGTCATCTAGGAACCTAGTGTTAAGCCACTTCGTAGCCCAAGTGGGAAAAGTAAAATAAGCTTACCTTGTAAGAAGTTGACAGTCTTACACATAACCTCGCCAAAGTACCACAGTATAGTGACAGACTTGGCGATCTGCACCGGCATACAGAACAACGTCACTAAGAGATCGGCCACGGAGAGATTTACGAGGAATATGTTTGTGACACTGAAACAAAAGAAAAATATATACATTTTTATATGTTTTTTTATACGTCTTAATGGGAATAAATTTTTCAAAAACGAGAGAAAGGAACGGAAAGGTAATCTGCGGATCTCCCCAGGTGAGTGGGACACAGAGTGGAGCTAAACACAAATTATAGTCGCAGAAGTCTTTATGAGAACAAAGTGTCTTAACACTAGGTTCCTAGGTTCCCTATGCCTACCTACCTGCAATGAACGGAATACAGCGTGAAACCATAAAATAAAACATATACATCATAAAAAAATTAAACATATTATGTACATATTCCTATTTTCTTTACTTAAATGGGTATTTTTTTTTATTTTAGGATATTGCTCAAAGCGGATACTCTATTACAGCAAAATTGGGACTTATCTATGTATTATATAAAATGATTTTGGCTTCCACGGTTGAAATCTTTGTATCTTATATTTTCTTTTATTGCAAAGTAAAAGGTTAAATCTAAAAGTATGTATCAAATATGTATAATTAAGATCATTAGGTTTTATGCAGAACAAATACTCCTAAAGCCCGATTTCCACGTAATGCTTAGGTGAAACGTATTCCGTTTTACTAACATGTGTTTAAGTTTCCACTAAAGAGTTCTGTATTTTATAATTCATCATCCACTCCGTAGAACTAAGCTAGTTCATTTCAACTATTGTGTGTGCTCGCCCGGTTCTTTCCGCCAGACTATTTATCGTATAGCCCTTAACCGACCCACTCCTTTATATTAAAAAGATCAACTCGATTCTTATCAGAGCTTCTTAATTTGAAAATGGTTACAAAACTCTCCACACTCTCTCTAAACATTTGTAAGACATATTAAAAAAAAATTACAAAATCCATCTCACAAAAAATATTTGAATTAACATAAGATTGTAGACAAATATTTCGAAATATTTGTTTCTCTTTAATAAAAATCGCTTTCCCCGACCACTCAAGGACGTATCCGAAATACCTATTCCCAACATGAAAACCGATCTTTGTCTCTATAAGACAAATAAAACTCACCCCAGATTCAGGTAAATTCGTAAACAAACGTTCAGAACTGGTTATAATCCTTACAGGTCACTATAAAAGGAATTGTTTATTGAAATATTTTATTATTTGGTGTCGGTTCAATTCCCACTCGAGGAAATGAATTATTTTAAAATTTTCATATTCTCGCTCTGGTTAACAAAGCAAGGGGCGAGTAGTTTAAAAAAATCAAATAATAATAATGAGGCCATCGTGGCATAGTGGCTAAATATCTGAAAACAACACACGATGGTTGTAGGTTCACTCACTAGTCAGGGGTATAAACTAATTTCATTTCCCCGCTCAGACTTTGAATAATCACTTTTTCATTTTTGTTGCGTTTAAAAACGTTAAATTAGATTCCATACTTGATGCCTGTCCTAAATATCTTTATAAACTAAAACACACTGTAAATGATTATTCTTTCTGAAAATTTTAAATTACACATAAAATATGAATACAAGAACCTTTGAAAAATTTATTATTCGTAATTAAGTAAGGGAGCCTCATGAAGAATGTCCTTTCATTAAAATGTCGTACAGTAAATTCGATTAATATTATTTATGTGAACGTTTGTGCTGAAGGATATTTGTTCCATTTTTAGACATCATACTTTTGAAGAATTAAAATAAACCTTCTTTTCCGCATTTATGGGTAGGTGGAAGGAGTATAGTTTAGACACTCCGTTCCTTATTTTACCCAAAATTTTCCAAACATTGTCGTGAGCAAGTAAATAGAAAAAGACATGGAACCCACAATCATCACTTTTACAGTCCAATGCTGTCGCACTGCGCCAGAATGGCCTTAAATTTCAAATTCAATAAAGTTGGATATGGTGTAGGCGATAACATTACAAACCGTCCCACTAAATATTATATTAATGGGAATTTAATTACTACCCTTCTATATATTATTGACGAGCTTTGACTTGTTCTAAAACCAGTAATAATAAAGGTAATAATTCTATTTTGAAATTTAATTACTTCCAATAATGTAGATGTTTTGGATGTTGACAGGAAGCGTTAAATTACTTGACACCTTATTTATTTTGCCAACGTAACCCACGTTTATTTCTTTTATATAAAATTATTATTTAATATTTATAGATGAGGCCGTCGATGTCTAGAGATACGTGGGATGGATGTGGGTTTGATTGCCACTTAAAGGAATGAAAATATTTTAAATTTTATTTTTTTCGCTCTGGTAACGCGGTAAAGCGCGCCGTTGCGTTACACCACTCAACACTCAATGTTTCGAAAATTGACAAAAATTAAGCAACGAAGTGTCTTTACACTATGTTAATTCCGCCTGCTCTGCCATAAGGAAAAAATGTGATGCTGTATTTTTTTAATAGCGCCTCTTGTAATTCTGACTACAGGTACAGTAGGTTACATCGAAACGATTAAAATGATGTAATAATTTATCAATTCGAACCAGAAGTTCTTGAGATTAGCGTGTTACCAAACAGACTCCTTCCTTTTTATAATACTAATATGGGTTTTAAAATATTTTAGGCTTATTCTCACAGTGCATACATACAAAAAATTTCAAAACATTTTTAATTAATGATTGAAAGGAAAAAAGGTTTGCTCAAACCCATCGTGCGTGATCATTCCAGTTGACATGCACTGATTGACCTCCGCCTAAACAAATATGAGGGCACCTATCTCTTGATTGCCACGTTTACGCTTAAACGGAAAAATAACTTAGTACTTTTGGAGGTTAATTTGAAATTACCTAGAAGTTTTACGACTTTTATTTTTATAAACAGCCATGAGAGAATTAACGTTCGTATCGAACTTTGAAACCTATAATTTATTGCTAATTTCTAGAAAAATCAATAATGAAAACATCTAATTATGATAATTCATACAAAATATTTTTATTTACATGACATGGTTTACAATTAACATTTTGGCCAGAAATTTGCGGTTATACAAAACATCATTTTTGACACTTTCGATAACGCTAAGAGCCTTTTCAATTATCCCGAAAAAAAAACTCCGAAGACTGCCTTATATGTTGAAGATAGAGATACGGTAATTAACTTGTGCGTAATAACCGCCGTCTTGCAACTAATATTTTTAAATTAAGTGTAATTCAGATGTATTCAGACACATATGAAAGTGATTTGAATAACCAAGCCTGCGACCCTTTGACCTCTTTAATGTATAATAAAAAGAGTTTTAATATTTTAAGTATAGCTATTAATGTATTATTCATTTTTCATTTAAAATAGAGCTAAGGAAGTTTCTTATAAACAAAGAAATTCGCACGTGTCCCACCCGTGACGTGACACATGCTGTCTCGCCCGTGACAGTAGCAGTAATTGTTTTTTTTTTTCTATAATGATATATTTTTATTGTGAATCACTACATATTATAGAAGCCAAGAACATCTATAAGAAACTAGGGGATTTAAATAAATTAAGATGTGTATTTTTCGTTTTATTTAGTTATTTAGTTTAGTTTTTATAAAAAATCTTACATATAGTATTGATACAATATAAAATTTCAAAATTAAACTTTAAATTTGTTATATGATTGTCCCACCCGTGACGTGGACGTCCATTATGTAGAAATAAATTAGTAACGTAAGGGTACAGGCGTGCGACTGTAAATGTAGAAGTTTGTTAGATTACCACTTGAGAAAATAATATATTACATATTTTTACTTCTTCGCTCTGGCAACGATATGTTTTTTAATATACTAGCAACAAAATGAAATCACAAGCCTATAATATGATCACAAAACTATTCAGGCAAAAAGGCCTGTCTTTTAATAAGCAATTTTCAGTAAAGTTCACAAAAGAATTTCATAATAAGCCTTTTGCAAAAGACCCGGAACCGCTTATACTGAGAGTAAAGAGAAGTACTTGGGATAAAAGTTTTAGGCTCGGCCAGTTTTTCCATATGGACTACTTTTTACGGTACTCGAGCGGTATCGTTTTATGTTCAATCAAAGTAAAATGTCATTAATTAAAAGATCAATCTCATATGTTTATTTTTAGGGTTCCGTACCACTTTGTTGTCTGTCTCTCTGTCGAGACCATTTATCTCGGGATTGCGTGAAGGTATCTTCTAAGTTGAAATTAATATCAAATATTGAGGTCAATGGTGTGTTGAAGCACATAAAGATAAAAATTAAGCTTTTAAGTTACCACAATCTAAAAAGCAAAGATAAGAGTATTTATGCATTGTTTTTGCTGCATTTTGTATGAAATTTACCACAAGAACTTACAAAAGAACAACAAGAAACATAGGAAAAAAATCCGTAAAGTTAAATTTATAGGTGTTACAAAAAAAAACTTAACAAACTAAAATTTACAGTTCACATATATATATATATATAATGAGTGCATGGGTATATGCAAACTAAGTTTTTCAACTTTTATAAGTTGTACTTCCCGTTAACCTATAATTCTGAAATAGGGACGGAATACTCGGTGGGCGGATTCGACACGCATTTAACCGTTTTTTTTAAATAGAAATTACGAAAAGTAATTAAATGGTTCACTTTAAATAATTGATTATTCGGTAAGCAGAAAAAATATTTACTAAAACTAAGATTCACACTGTATCCCTTAAGATACGCCTATCCGTGTCCATCTCGTATCTTCCATCTCTATTGAACATACTTCCCACATATTCCAATCCATTCTTGCCCATAAAGGTTAATTCTGTAATAGTAACATTAATAACAAAACCGCCTCCAGATTATGCGTATTGAATATAGATTTAATAGGTAGAAAATACAATTAGTGCGGCGGCTGCTGTGATGTGGCCTCCTGACTAATTTAAAAAAAAACTTGGGCAATAAATCCAACTCAGTTTTTAATTTACTTTGTCCATTTTTTATCTTCATTTTTTTTTGAAATCGGTATGTATGTGACGTTGTGGAAATTGGTTCTATTTGAATATAATGATCGGCTTGGACTTTAAAACAGATATGCATATGTACATATTTTCGTAAGTATTATTGTTTTAAAGAAAAAGAATATATTCTGATTATCAACGCTCTTGGAGCTTATCCGCTACGTCACGGACCCCAAGACTACCTCGAATGAATGTGTTGCGTATGCGGTCAGACCGCGTTACGCCGCACATCCACCTCTTCATCTTCATTTCCGTGATGTGAAGCTCCTGAGTGTGCCGAGACAGTGCTGGCCAACATTCGCTGCCGTATAAAAGAACCGGTCGGACGATGCTGTTGTATATCAGCCCCTTGAGCTTGGGTATTCTGCGGTCGCAGACCACACTAGTGACCTCCCGCCATTTGGCCCAGGCAGGTTTGTGCTTATCCGGCCATGGACATCGTGATCGATGCCTCCAGACTCGTGCATAACGGATCCAAGGTACCTGAACTTCTCCGACTTAACGGCTGGCTCAGGACCTATAAGGATGGTGCTCGAGTCCCGGCTTCTGCAGGCCATGTACTCTGTCTTCGACACATTTACTTTAAGACCGCCGCTCTTAAGCGTACCCTTCCAGAGGCTCACTTTACGCTCCAGCGTCAGTCGGTTCTCGGCAATGAGTGATATGTCGTCGGCATACATCATCAGCCATGGAGGCTGGTCCTGGATGTGAGCCGAGACAGTATCGAGCACTACATTGAATAAGAACCGACTAAGAGCCGAGCCCTGGTGAACCCCACTGTAATCAGGAAGGCTCTAGTGTCGCCAACAGCTGTCCTAACCATAGACGCGGAATCGTGGTACATGCCTCTGATAATCTTAATATAGGCCTCAGGGATCCCTTTGGATAGCAATGCCCACCAGATACACCGACGAGGCACACAGTCAAAGGCCTTCTGCAGATCTAAAAAGGCCACATGTAGAGCTCTCCTCTTTTCCCTGTATGCCTCCATCAAAGTTCTGAGGGCGAAAATGGCGTCTATGGTGCCCGATCCTGGCTGAAATCCATATTGAGACTCAGATACGACGACGATGAGTCATGCGCTCGATGAGCTTCATGGTATGACTCATAAGCTTAATGCCCCTTTAACTACCACAGTCTTGACCATTGCCCCTTCCCTTGTAAATAGGGGTAATAAAGCTAAGCCGCCACTGATGCGGCATCTTACCAGTGTTCAAGATATGGTTAAAAAGGTCAGTAAGCATGAGCACACCAAGAGAGCCCAACGATTTCCACGCTTCGATCGGAATGTCGTCAGGTCCCACCGCTTTTCCGTTCTTCATGCGTCGAAGGCAATTACGTGTTTCGTCAAGGGTTATTGGGGCAATAAGTCCGAGGTTCAGCGGTGGGTCGTGATGAAGACTGCATGGAGGCTGAGTATTCAGCAACTCCTGGAAGTAGCTTCTTCAGCTCTCCTTTACAGAGGCATGACTACAGAGCAGTGTGCCCTGGGAATCTCTGACACAAAGATATTTTGCGATATCTTGCGTCACTTTATCCCGGGAACTTGCCAGTTTGTAAATGAGCTTCTGCCCCTCCACAGTTTCAAGTTTATCATACAATGGTGACAAACTTTCACTGCGGGCTCTGGCTACAGCTCTTTTACAGGCACGTTTAGCTACTGTGTACTCCAGTCTGTCTTCAGGAGAGTTGGATTCCTGCCACTTCTTAAAGGCAGCCTTCTTTTCACGAGTCACTTCCTGCACCTCGTCATTCCACCACCATGTCTCCTTGTCGATGACACGTCCTCCCCTAGAAAGGCCAAGAACTCGCCTGCCCGCCGCAATGATTGCCGACTGAGCCCGATCCCAAGCATCCTGAGCAGTCTCGGTGTTAGTCGAAAGATCGTGACTTTTCACCTCTGCCAGGAAGTCGGTCTGCATCGGTCCATTCAGCAACCACCACTTGATCCGAGGCCTACGTTTCTCGGCTACTTTCTTCTTCGGAGTGACGTTAAAGTCCATGACAAGAAGACGATGTTGGGCCGTTAGGCTTTCGCCTGGAATGACCTTACAGTTAGTTACCCTGCCCATATGACACCGTCTGGTCAATAAGTAGTCTATTTGAGTTGAGTGGGACCCGCTCTTATACGTGATAAGGTGCTGAGAATTCTTTTGGAAGAACGTATTCACGACGGCCAGATCAGACGCAATACAGGTTCTCAGAATGTTTTCTCCCTCTGCATTGCGAAGACCGTGCCCAAAACCCCCGTGAACACGTTCATACGGCTCAGCAGCCTTACCGACGTGCCCGTTCAAGTCCCCCCCAACTAAGACCACTTCGGTAGACGGCACAGCAAGTAGCACCCCTTCATACTGCTCCCAGAATGTCTCCTTTTCGGCCGCGCTACATCCCGCCTGGGGAGCATAGGCACTGATTAAGTTTGTGATGACGCCCTCAATCAGTACCCTCACTCGCATCAAGCGGTCGGAGCGACGGTCAACTTCAAGGAGCCCATTCTGAAGCTCTTCAGAAAGCACTACCGCTACACCGTTTCTACCCGAAGGTGACCCAGTGTATATAAGCTGGTAACCCTGTCCGATGTTACGGGACTTATTGCCCTTCCAGCGAGTTTCCTGGAGGAAAGCACACTGGATCCGACGTCTCATGAGTACATCTGCGAGTTCCCTGTATCGTCCGGTTAGAGAGCCAATATTCCACGTTGCAAAGCGGAGTTTCCGTCTGGGGCAAGTACCCAGCAAGTCTTTAACCGTGCCCGTACTTGACACGGTAGCCCTTGCCCACTTGTCGCAGGTGTAGGGCAATGTGCCTGCGCGTCGTTTTGCGGCGACGCCCTAGCCATAACCAGTCTGTTCTTGGTTCGTTTCATAATATGGCGGTTTGCGGTTTTCGTGGAGCGACTACCGTCTAACCTCCAAGAACCCCTTTGTGGGGAAAAACCGAGGGGAGAGGAAAATAGAAGGGGTAGGATAGGTAAAGGAAGGAGGGAGCTGAAGGAAGGAGGAGGAGAGGGGGAAGGAAGGACACCATTCTTACGGACTGGATGAGGATATAAGAGTGGCGGATCGACAAACCAATATCGGACAGATATTAGTCTGGACAGCCTCTGGAAGTAGCCTCGATGAATATTGGGCTATATTTATTTTTCCCAAAATACAAAAGGTAAGGAAATAAGTATCTAAGTACAAGTATATATGACAGTAATCTACAACAATTATTTTTATCTCAATTCTTAATAACTCATCTACGCGACGTGACAGATGGCAGATGTGTCAGCTTTAGCTATTTACCTTTTCTATTCGTGGTTGTTTCCTCATTCTTCACCTCGTCTCGCCTCGCCTACATTCTTTTATTTTTGATATCAATACATTTTAAGCGTTTATTTTTTAGACACTTGTCCCCAGATATAGAATAGGAAAATATTTTTAAAAATATGTTATATTTACATATTAGGACATTTTACGCTTATTTTGTAATTACGTTCGTAAAAATATAGGCATGTTAATATTAAGACCATAGCAATAAGATTCTTCCCCCTGAGAGACTTCTTATAAATTGATCCTAATTAAAACATTTTCCTCTTATAATGTTCAAAAAACCAAACCGAAACCAATGTAATTGATTACAACAACCCTTCATATTTGCGACGTTAAATATATATTTTTTACATTTCTATTTTTCTTTACTGGTAGGCAAAGTGAATCTAGAAAGACAAAATTTGGCGTTAAGTTACGCCACTCACACTCACGTAAGGACTAGTTTTGAGAATAAACACAAACTACCCTGCCTCGCAAGATTTAAAAAAAATCTCTGTAAGATTTAATTTATCCTAAATCATCTTTTTTAAGTACAAATTCCTAATTTCACTTAAATTTCTTTTTAATCTTATCTTTTTTTTAACAACTGAGAATAAATCTAGAAAATGGTTGCGTTAAGAAGTGAAGGTCAGAGATTAGTGACATTCAAGTAGTAATTGTGGTAATACTAAGCCTGATACATGAAGGTTATTTAATAGAGATAATTAAAGAATTAAATATAAGAAAGACGTGTTGCAGCTTAAGATAATAATGTACTTTCGTTTCTTTTTTAGCTTTTGTCACTTTATCCCGATTATGGTATGGTACGTAGTGGGAACCTAGGAACTTAGTGCTGACATACTCTGTTTATAATTAGGTCACTTCCTTTCCTCATTTCCACTGCTCGAGATATTTAGTGTTAAGAGGTGGAACTCAACCTTGCCTTGTTACTAGAACGAAGGAATGAAAATATTAAGTATTTCATTTCCTCAAGCGGAAATTGAACCCAGGACAGCGGGGGGGGCACGCAACTTTTTAGGAATATTGCAGTGCACATCGTCTTGCGGTAAACGCTATGGTTACAGAATCGATTCACACTCGAGGTAGTGGATTATTGTCATATCTTGGCTCTGGTAATAGAACAAAGTGCACCGATGAAATTCGCCACGGAAGCGCAATGTCTAACATTATTATCCCTCAATCCATCCCGCTATATGCGCGATACAGCGTGAAGCTGTAAAAAATTACTATGAAATACTATTTAATAAACCATTCTCTTACAAATTAATCTTAATTATACAATTAATATTTCCAATATCTTCACCAATGCGGAAATTTTGGTAATCACTTTGCGTCTCTACCGTCATTTATTTCGCAGCGCGGTTTTATTACAATTCTAAAGTACCTACCATTATTTATTCCTTAATTAATATGTCTATAAGTTTTGTATTTTTTTGTGAGAAAAAGAAGCTTAGGTAAGCGTAAGCTTTATCACAATGGAACATTCTGCCTGCTTTCACGATATATTTAAATCATTTTTTTAGCTTTACGTCATATTTCGCACAAAGAATCGTGGGCAGAGGGGACCTGAGAACCTAGTGTTAGGACTCCTCCGTTCCACACTGACAAATTTATTGAATACAAAATACTACTACTTGTAAGTTTGTGTTAGTAGATCAAAAATGGAAATAAAATATTTAAAGACCAATTTCGAGGCAATGATACTGCATCTTTGACGGTTGTGGGTTCTTTCCCCACTCGTGGGAGTGAAATATTTAATGATTATGTGTCCTCGCTTATAGCGGCAAAATGTAAGTAAATTATGCTAACATTATTGATAGCATAAGCTTAATGCCCACACGGGTAAATGAATTATGTTCACATCCACGCTCAAGACAAATCATGTTGAGATTCGCTACTAAACACGAAAATGTACGAAAGGGGGGGAACAGGGAGTGTTACACTAGTTTCCCTCTGCCTGCCCAGATTTATGCGGGATACAAAGTTAAGCTAAAATACAAAAATATAAGATAACTCATATATACATATGTATAAACTCATAAATTAATATGAACTTACTGTGGTAAGCTATAGAAACAATATAAAATATTAATTGAAATAAAAAAATTGGATATAAAAAGGAAATAAGAGATAAATTAGTCCTAAAAAAACGTAAGCCTCTATACAATCGAAGTTACGTATGTCCGTCACATACCTCAATTATTTTGGAAAGCAATCATCATACAGAAATTGATGAAACAAATTAGATCACTTTAGGGTCAAAGTCCCTTGATTAAGTACGGTTTGTGTTTACTTTTTATACAATTATTATTTTTATCTATATTTACACACATTTTTAATTATGTGAAGTAGAAAAACATTGGAGGCGGTCTTGGCGCAGGGACATAAGCATGTGACTGTAAATTCGGCGGAAAGTGGGGAGAGGAGTATCTTAACACTGAGCTTCTTCTGCATACAAGTCCCCCCTACAAGCGGGACACAGCGTGAAGCTAAAAAAAAAATAATACATCTATTGTCCTATTTCAGTCCAAAGACCGATTCATGGCGTTCCGCTAGAAATAAAACATAAATACTTTTTTTTTAAAACGCAGCTGAACCTAGCGCGATTTCAACCCGAGGCTACGTCGCTGGACTGTGATATATTTTGTATGGTTTCTAAAAAAAGTACTATTTTGGTGTGTGTACTAAATGTGGCGAAAAAACTGATATATTCTTTACAGAATGGAAAGTACTAGTAAAGATAAAGATTGCAGCTAGAGTGAGTGGTAAGAAAGGCAGAGATCCCTTGACCTTCTAGGTCATATTTTCGGTAATAGAAAAAAGTCCAGATAAAAAACATGAGGACCATCCGGGTGGTGTTGTGTGATTGATGTCAGTGGGTGGATGAGGTGAAAGGGGTATTTAAAGATTAATATCCTCTAAAGTCAGTTTAGTCATTATCAACTATTTATATAATTTTAATTCTTGAAAACATTTTTTTTGTGAAAATAATATTTACACAGTAAAAAGCTTAGGCAGAATACGGTATATATTAAAATATATCTCCGTGCCGTACACTAGTTGACTTAATAAAGAAACACCTTATTTGCAGTAAAGTTTCAGTATTAAATATATTATGTACATTCTACATATTTTCTATACGACATTTGCAGATTATACTTTTAAGGCTATAAAATTTTTTAGCCTTGTATTGTAACCAATGATCGCTCATTGGTTACAATACAATTATCGAATAGATTTTTAATGACTATTAGAATTTATGTTCAGGCATATGAATGTGGAGAAAAGTGTCCATGAAGCAGATATTGAAATTAGATAAAAATGAGTTAACAATGAGATGAAGATAAGAAAAAAAAATGAGAAGAAGATAGATGATCACGTCTTATTGCCTGGGCAAGGAAATGATAACAGCAACTCTGAGTGACAATCGTATGCACAGCTCTCGAGTGTACAGTGGCGCTGTGCCGCTAACACGCAAATTAACGTTAGGTACAGTTATTATGTCAAATTAAATTCACTGTTTATCTTTTATTAGCTGTAGCGTAAGATAAACTGAGTCTGCAATTTAAATCCAATCTTGTTTGTTCACGCCTTTGTTGTGATATACTATAATATGTATCTATCTAAATTATTAATATTCTCATTTAATTTATACAAATTCGTAATATTATTATATTAATATAATTTTAGACCAAGTTCAGTGTTGAGTGCCGCCATTTAACGAGCAATGTCTCGGAAATTTTGTGAAGAGTAGAGAACGGAGCATCTTAGTACCTATTAGGTTCCTTTTGCTCACCCTGCGAAAGAAGCGTGAAGCTAGTTATACTGTAGACGTATCACTACTAAATGATATTTTCTTGCATATGATTTGTTGAAGATAGAGACGTGGCTAGAGTTAAATATTTCATTTATACTAGATGTAATATCATGAGACTCAATTATAATTTTAGAGTATTAAGTAACTTAATGATATTAAACTCTTACAAAATTAACAAATTGTGTTAGAAAAGACAATCTATGCATATTATATGATAAAACTGATACGTTTGTGTATTAAAAGTAATTTAAATTGAAAGGAAAATTATGAGTGTAAATGATGATTTTTATGATTTTTATCGATGAAATTTCTATAAATTTTAACTTTTTAAAAAAATATGTATATTTTTAAAACTATATGATCTCTCTTCGTGCCAAGGTTTTGGTATTTGAAACTGCAGCTACGTAGATGCATAAATTCTCCTCCTATCTTTTAATTGAATGACTAAGGAGCTTGAATTTTTCTGTGCCTGAAGGTACAGTAGACCTAGAGATTTTAGATATGAAATAAAACTTCACTTAATATAAGTTCGAACTCATTACTATCGCATGATATCAAATTCATTTCAACTGATCTTCCACAGCGTCAACATGTATAAATCTCTATTAGTTAACATAATATTGTAGATAAATTTTCACAGCAAAATTTCTTGTGAAAACAATAAATCCTATTAATTATGTTTACTTGGGTCCGAACGCAAGGTGTATTTTACATAATTTAACGTTAAATGTGCCACTGACTATGCCATACGAAGTTTCATATAAATTATATGTTGGTTTTCCAATTAATGTTTCAAATAAAATGATAATATGGCACAATATGTCACTAAAAAGGTAGAGTATGGAGAAAATAATAAAACATACAAAACGGCGTAAAGATACGCTCCATCACACTCTATAATAATTCATAAAATGAAGTTTGCATCCATTTCATGAACATTGGAGAACTGAAGCTCAGGAAAAAATATATGTAACTATTACCTATATTTACATTGCAATATATATATATACTAGCGGACACGCGCAGCTTCGCATGCTTATTTTCATCCTTAGGGGTTATTTCTAACAAACCATGAAACACGTCTTCAATGAAATATTTTTAAGAAACTTTTAAAAATATTTCATTGAATTTAAAATCTTATAAAAAGCAGTAGCGATTTAAAGATAAATATTTACCTATACAAACTTTCAACCCCTTATTTACACTGTGTTCAATGAAATATTTTTAAGAGTCTAAATTTCAAATTTTATAAAAATCGGTGGCGATTTAAAGATTTTTCCATACAAACTTTCAACCCCTTATTGGCGTCCTTAGGGGGCAAATTCTAAAAAACAGGTGTTCAATTAAATATCTTTAAGAGTCTGAATTTTCAATTTTATGAAAATCGATGCCTATTTAATTTTTTTTCCATACAAACTTTCAACCCCTATTTCACCCCTTTAGGGTAAACATTTTTCAAAATCCCTTCTTAGTGGATGTTCAAATTACGAAAGTAAACACCTGTCTAAATGTCACGTTTCTACGCACAGCGGTTACGGCTGTGCGTGCGTCTTATCTCAGTCATTGAGGACAAGTCTTTTATATATATATAGATAACATAAAGTTAATACTTATATTATTAAAGTATTTGTAGCAGAAACTAAATACGTAATTTAGATTCAAAATATACTCTCAATGACATGTATTGCTCATATGAAATTATTATTACGCAAACTTTCTTAGATCTTTCGATAAATATAATATTTGAGGATATTAATCATAACAATAACATGTATCTAATTTTATAGTAACGTATGAGTATGAGTAAATAAAAAAAAAACAACTTTCAGACATTGCGTCCTTTACTTTTTGCCCGATTTCCGAGACATTGTTATATATTTGATCAGTAAAACTATAATTTTGCTTTAGCTTCACAGCTTACATAGACAAAAGGAAACCTTATCCCTTTCCTATTAAGATACTTCCGTTTTCAACTTTCCGCCGAGTTCAGGAAGCCATGCGTGGTCATGGGTAAGGAAATGAAAATAAATACAATTCATTCTATTCCGTGAGAACTGAACCCACAAGCGTCGCGCTTACAATCAGGCGCTGTGCATATGTGCATATTCAAATATTTTTAATAAGGTGTACTTATATAAGTGTCTCCTGCTAGTTAGATACATGTGACCCACACAAAGTGAACGATGGTGGCGTCGTTAAAACGTTTCATATTTCTTTATAATTTCTTATCGGTGGTTGATTCAAATCATGTTTAGTCATAGTAAGATATGTGCACGCTTTATTATGCGTATAGTAGGATAGGCAGAGGAAACCTGAGAACTAAGTGTTAAAACACTCCGATTCCATTAGACACCCCTGCTCTCGACGTACCGCCTAATTATCGGGGCATTGCGTGTTGATGGCAGAACTCAACATGCTTAGTATCGTTACCGAGGAAGTCATTGCATGAATGAATTATTGGAAAGGCAGAAAAAATAAAATGTCGTTTTCTTTGTAGGAATCGAACCCACTACCGCTGCGTTTACACTCACGCTTGTGTAATTACGCAACGACAGTCTCATCAATATTATTAATTTATTATTAAATTCGAAAATTAATTCCGGTTCTAATTATACTAATTTAATATTAGTTTATATTTAACTTTGTTAAGGTTTATTGGGGCCATTTTATCGCACTGGTACAGCGTATATGTTGCAAAGGCGATGATTCTAGATTCGAATTCCATTTATTAACAATTTTAACCTTTTCAAATAAATGTTTTTATGATGTTGGGTGGATTTAGAAACATTCGTGGCGCAGGGGCACAGGCATGTGACTGTAACGTTGCGGTACTAGGTTAGATTCCCTTTCTGGGAAATGGATAATTAATAAATCCTTTTTCACATTTCATCTAAACAAGATGAAAAGTGAAAAAGGATTTATACAAATAATATAATCTAAAATATTTTTTCTATGATTGTATTCACAATAATGACATAATATACATAATATATATTTCCCCACCCAAAATCATAAAAATTTTTTTTAATATTTTTTAAGTTATTCTATCACAAAAAATGTTTCGTATCGGAAATCCTTTGATCGCAATTAATTTTATTACTAGGAAATATTGACGAGGAGTTTGATTTAATTATAACGCCGTAAAGTTACAAGTATTCAAATTATGGATAACAAACGACGAACGATGCTGTCGACACAAAGTTTTATAGCCTTTTGTGTTTATCTTAATTGTGAAATAAATATATATTTGAAAAGTGTTTGAGGTACGCTGGCCACTCGGGAGAATGAATAACTTAATGCTAGCGACCCGCTAGCGGCTTCGCCCGCTCGAATTCCACAATTATATGTTTACTAATCTAAATTATTTTTGTATTGTAATAACATTATCATTTTAAAGGTGACATCCTTACTACATACTTTGGTAACTATAGTTTCAGTCAATTCTGTAATATTTCTTTTTATGAACAGATTTAAATAAAACATCACTAAATGCAAAAAACACAATAGTAAAAACTACATTTAAGCCGTTTCTGATAAGCGTGCACAAGTGCACGGACACGGACAATTAGACAAATAGACAAAGCGACAAATTTACTGAAATAACTCGTTTAGAATAAATTCAAAAATGGACATATGAGTGGCGCACTCAACCCTACGTTTTGTTCGTTATGAAATCGGATAAATAAAAAGATTAAATATAATTAACTCCCAGATTGCGAACCGAACTCAGAACCGTCGAATTTACCGTAGAGAATATAAGAATTGAACTCACAACTACCAAGTCTACAAACACTGGTCTTATGAACGGTAATAATATTTTCTGTTACAATAGAGTGATTTGTCACTACTTCTCTGTGTCAATTTTTCTAAGTGAAAAGCTTTTAGTACTGTAACGAAGCAAAGCTTGATATATTGCAGCAATCTATCTTAAATCAAGCTCCTGTTTGAGCTGCTTTTGATTTAGTAATATGGAGGAAAGGCTTTGAGGGCGTCGTGGCGCAGAGGACAAGGGAGTAACTAAAAACGAGAGAACTAATTATCAACGCCGCGCTTTACCTCGACACCAGAGCGAAGAAATGTAAAAAAATAAAATTAATATTAAATAAAAAATTATTTTATTATTATTTTTTTATAATTATTTTTTTAATAAATTTAAATAAATATTTCATCTCCTCAAGTGGGGATCGAACCCACAACCAGTCGATTTTACAGTCACATTTTGTGTCCCTGCGCCTCGACTGGTCTGAATTATTTTACGGAAACGACTAAAATAATCATATAGATGAAATAATGCTTTTTAAAAGTCTTTATTCATGTTAAAATTTCCTTTACTTTAAAAACAAAAGCTTTAGTTTAAGCAAATTTTGCGCTTCAAAAACCCGCTAACTAGATTTCTACGGATTAAATTGACCTCTCATTCTGTTTTACATTAGCTAAGTACACTGGAACTGTAAGGGTTAGACACCGTTGAATTTTTAAACAAAAGATTTTAAACCTCTTCATAAATTTGATTCAAAAATGTATTTTGAAGCTAACTTATTTTTCTGTGGAAGCTAATATTTCATGCAAACCGCAAAGGCACATTGTGTGACAGTTCTAGGTTCGATTCCTACATACTACTCAAAGCAATGAATTATATTTACTTAGTTGCTCTGGTTATAAGACAACCAACACCACGCAATGTCTCGGATATAAGACAAATTGCGGAGAACGGATTATCTAAACACTAGGATTCCTCAGTAAATCGTGCTATTTGTGGGAAACAATGTGAACAGTGTTCTTCGCTTTCTGCCCTAATTCGAGACATTCCATGTTGAATGACCCTCAACGAAAGAAACAAATATAATTCATTCCTTTGTGTTGAATCTAGAAGAATAGCATTTACTGTCAGAAGCTGCCACATTAGCCACCATTAACCACTATTGAAGTATTCACAGTAATTTTATTAAGCTCCCCACTTAGTGGTGAAATTCAACACTGCACGTGGTCTTTTTTTCAGAAAGGAGAAATGGAAATAGTTTTTTAATTTCAGAATCGTACCCATAACTGTCGAGTTGATAGCCAGATCCTGTGCCGTGACGCCACGATGGCTCAGACATAAAAGTTTTAGAAAGTACTGAAACGAGTTCATGAGTGATTTAGGAAAAGCTCAAGACATAAATGGAGAAACTTTTTACTCATGTTTATAATAAAAAAAATATTCGTAGATGAAAGTAACGTTTACACATTCTAAGGTAATATGTCCAAAAATTAAGAATATCAAACAGTTTTCCATTTTCCACTTTGAATGGGTCGAGGCTTTGCGTTTGATTGGCGGAACTCAACATCGTGCATTATCTGGATCAAACCCACAATCACCGTGGTGATGGTCAGACGTCCACTGCTTCCTATACTACCTCAATTATTATTATTAATTTAAAAAATAACATACACTTTACATTTGTTTTTTCTACATTTTTTTACGCTTTGTCCCGCATATAACAAGGTAAGCAGAGATACAGTAGTGGTAAGACACTCCGTTTCACTCACTTTCCACCGAATTTCGGAAGCATTGCGAGTTGAGTGACTGGTTTCGTGATTTCCTCTAGTTACCAGAGCGAAAAAATGAAAATATTAGGTATGTCATTCCCTCGAATGGGCATCAAACCTATCGGGTTTACAGTCACGCGCTAGTGCCCCTGCGCCACCACTGTGTATATATAAAGATAAACAAACAAATACCCATATTGAGCGGTCATTTACACGGTCGTGTTAAGGACTTTTGGTTATTTACTTGGAATTCTATTTGAATTGTGGTTCTTGAACTCTTACTAGGAAATTATATGTCGAAATGTACAATTTATTATACTTTGAATTGGTTAAATGTATAGTTCGCCCGCATAGTGTAGTAGTGCGGATTGATAGATTTGAACAGAGTTGGAATTCAATTCTCTAAATTATGTATGATGAGGAATTATCAACCGGAACTCATCTCATAGCATTACTATATCAATATTATTCAGAGAAAAGAGCTATCGCCAAAACAAAAGTATTAAAATAAAATAAAAAGTAAATCAATGGACAATCATATTAATTATTCAAATATTACTACTGACCGGAAGCCACTCACTAATTTAGTTAATTACGTTGATGCGTCAAGTGCAAGTCGGACTCGCACACGAATACACTCCTCTTGATATATTTATCTTATTCTGTTTTTTTAGTATTTGTCGGTATATTGGTAACAGAGACACTATTTTTTTCTTCTGAGACACTTCGATCTCATTAAGATACTTCCAGTCCCCACTTTTCGTCGATCCACTTTGACTAGCCATTGTCCATAAGGACACGGTAATTATCAAAAAATGAGAAAATGTTTTATTTTAACGAATTCAAAAGAAATATGTAAAAAAGAACCTTTAAGTAAGTAACATTGGGAAAGGAAGTTAAGCCATTCTTATACCATTAGGTTTATTAAAAAAGTTTCTGATGAGTCCTAAAAGAGTTAACGTCTTCCGTAGAGATAATCTTTACTTACTTATATGTATAGCCAAATTATATAAACGTGAAACGTGTTAAAATAACACTTTGAGTACGGATTAAATATTTGCTATTTTCTAATATTTTAAAGAAGAAATATTTCGAATTTGAACCCGCAATCGTCAAATTTGAACATTTTGAAATGTGCTACTACTGGCCAATTATTAATATTTCTCGAATTAAAAAGTAAATAGATATAATTTCAGAAGTTCTACATTGTAAGCAACGTACGTTTTTTTTAGCTTGTCAAGTGATAATACACTCCTTTCTCTAAAGCGCGCAGATAAAGAGAAAAGAGATATTTCAGACAAAATCTTCCTGTGAGTAGAAATCGCAAAGAAAAAGATACACAATGTGCTGCGCAGCCTTCATATCAAAGTTTAAGGGCGAAGATGTAATGAAGATGGAATAAAAATATGCTTTCGAGAATATTGTTATACAGATAATAGAGGTGAATCAAACTAGAAACAATAAGTCCTTGTAAGAAATTGTAGACACTGAGACCCGTTAAGTGTAGTATACAAGGAGACGACTTAGAATTTAATAAATAATGTTTAAATTTTAAACAGTCTTAAGTTTTGAATTTGTATTGTCAAATAATACTATAGAAATGTCAGGCAATTGTATTTGCTAAATGATTACTATATTATGTAGTTTCAAATCTCTTATAAACTTAAAATAAATAAATAATAAATAGCTTCACGCTGTATCCCGTATATAGCAAAGTAGGCAGTTAAAACACAACGTTCCCCATCCTCCAAATCTAGAAATTGCGTGTTGAGTAGCGGAATTCACCGCCGCGTTTAGTGTTCTCACCAGAGCGAAGAAATTAAAATATGTACTAGAGTGAGAATCGAACTTCTGCTAATAATTGTTTTATCAAAATTATATTAATATTAAAATAATCCTTGCTCATAGAATATAATAATAGCTTATATAGAATTTTACTCAATACTATAGAATCGTAAAAAAGGTCCTAAATTTGAAAGTAAGCTAGGTCTTAAACTAATGCCATTTCCAAAGTAATTTAAACATGTTGGATGTTTATTAGACGCGACTATAAAGTGCCATCACTAAAACTAATTTGTCACAAACGCTTTGTATCAGAATATTGACCTTTCGAACTGTATCTATAGACGGAGTTCAAGAAATATTTGAATCTTGTACTGGCTTATATACTTTAATAGTTTTGTATTTGGTATTACTTGGCTTTAGTTTTAAATTATTTATTTCTATAATCATTTATGTCTATAATTTTTATTGCGATTATTTACGATATTAGGAAATGAAATATTTCTATCTAAATTTATATTTCCATTACTTCGCTTTGATTTCGAGGCAATTAAGAATATTAGGTAATGGAGCAGGGGCCCTGTTTGACTGTAAGCGCGACGATTATGGATTCAGTTCTCACGTGGAGGAATGACATTTTCATTTCCTCGCCCTTGTAGCGAGGGAAAGCTCGGCCAACCAACACGGAATACTTCAAGATTTTGAGGAAATGTGAGGATCGGCGACGACAAAGTCTCCGAAAATACTAAATTTTGACTATTATTTTGCCATATTATATGCGCCACTACGGACTTTAAAAACAAATAAACTGTTTAAAATGAAAAACGATGTTTTTTTTAAGTTTCTATTATAAAAAAGCAGTTACCGAACCATCGCAAATACTGGATTAAGCTTAAAAGCGTGCAGATGGATCTATAAAGTTGTCAATCGCTTGGAAAGGATTTTAAAAATTGAATCTTTAAGAAGATAAAATTTTAATACTACTTGCTGTTGAAATTACCAAAGAAAGAGTACCGTCAATTAATATTGGTATATTTAAATTTATTACAAATGTGTACCGTATATTTAGGAACCGACCAGATCGGTTTCCAGGGGGCGCGGGTTCGAGTCCCGCTACGTTCAAATTGTTATACGTTTTCTAAATAAGTATTTTTCTTTCCTAAGTGTAGAATAATACTTTAATAATCTTAAAAATACTTATGATTTCATAGAATTATGATTTTAGATTTTTCTTTTCATAGTATCTATGAAAATTAAAATTATATTATATAATATAATTATATTAAAATTATAATATATAATTATATTAAAGTTATCTATATATATAAAAGGAAATGTTAGTCGTGAATTCCTGTCCTCCTTTTGTTGGATTGAAAAAAACGCACAATGTCTCAAAAATTGGCCGGAAAATGGACAACTAGCGGTAATATTTATAAACATTTGTTTTCATACAAATTCACTTAAGGAAAAATAAGAATATTACTAAATATTATGCTGTTGACACTTCCTTCCGCCCTTTGTTGTTATTTCCGTCGTTTATTGTTTTGTTTTTTATTTTTCTAACAAAAGAAATGCAGTAAATCTGTTTATTTTACTTTTACTTGAATCCTTGAATTTTTTTCAGCCTAACGCTTTATCGTGCACACAGCAGGGTAGGTAGAGTTAACTTAGTTAGAACTTAAAGAGACCTTGTTTTGCATTTTCTAATAAAATTATTTGACTTTGACCTATTTTCATTCCTCTCAATTTGCTTTCGTTTTCCGATTGAGCAGTATGCTGTTGGCCATATGGGCCTCTACAGCGTCACCGGGCTTGGGGAGACCGAGTTAGACGAGCTCTGATTCCTTGGCTTGGCTACCGTGGAAGGTACCAACAAAAGAGAACACAGTGGCGCAAGGGAACCTTTGAGACTCGAACCGCGACTTGCAAACACCGTTTGTAGTGGTTAGTTTGTAGCTTTGCTTCGCTCGGTTCGACCAAAGCCGGGGGAGGGCTCTTGATGCACGAGACGTCTTTACTGATACGACTTTACGTACGTACACTGTAATTATTTAGATACTTGATATAACCTATAGTCAATCACGTCACTCGCAAAAAGGAAATTATTCATGCTATAATAGCTTTGAGTACAGACTTTGAACATTAGCTCGTAATTGAATCGGTAGCGGTTAGAGCGAGGTCATTTCAGACATTCAGTATATTAGCTCAATGAAACAGTGTTTGACTGTAAGAGATAGTTATGAATTCGACTCTAAATCTAAAATTGAATGAATTTTGTTTTTATATTTTAATTAACGCCGTCGCAGAGACGTCCGACGCTAGCCGTTGCAGTTTTGGGTTCACCTTACTCTCGGGGAATTTAATTACCTTCCACGCTTTGGTAATACGACAGGACGCGCCTTAGACTTCCACCACTCAAACTCTTAGCATTAGGTTCCCTAGGCCTACCGTGTTAAAGCGGGATATGGCGTAAATCTAAAAATATAACTTTGTTTATCGTTCAGAATATTCAATGAACCTCTACATAAAGCTACGTAAATCCACGTCTAACGTTAATACAAAATAGCCAAGTTATAAACATAAAATTAATGACAGTATAAAAACGTAATGTCTTCGTTTCGTTATATTCTGAAAAGTTATGGCCGATTATTTTCATGCACCCGCCGTATATTACAGCTCTGTTTCAATAGATGCTAATGTATTATATATATACATACATACGTATATAATAAATACATATAAATTTTAGAGGCACATCGTGTGACTGTAAACGCGACAGGTGGGGGTTCGAGTTCTACTCGAGGTAATAAAATATTTAATATTTTCGTTTTAATGAGAACGGTGTGTCCATAGTACCACGAGGTTCCCTCTGCATAACCTACTATAAGCGGGAAGCGTGAAGCAAAAAATAGTTTTTTTTTTTTAGTTTCCAGATGTTTACTTATTATTATAATATTTATAATCTAAGAGCTCGAGATTCTCTGCGAGATGTTTTCAAAGATGCAGGTATTATTACAGTTGCTTCCCAATTTCTATATTATAACATTCTCTTTGTCCGACAAAATATACATTGTCATAGCAAAAATAGCGACAGTCATACGATAGGAACGAGAAATAAAGATAAGCTTGTTACACCAAGTTTCCGCCTCCAAAAAGTTAGTAAATCCTTTATGGGTCTGAGTATACGTGTATATAATAAAATTCCGCAGTGTATTCTTAGTTTGCCACTACAAAAATTTAAAATATCTGTAAAAAAAATTCTAACAAGTAAAGCGTATTACACTGTTCAAGAATATTTAGAGGATAAACATGTATGGAATTAATGTCTATTGAATGTCATGCAGGATAGCTGCCAGCTAATGTAATAGATTGTACCATTGATTTTGAAAAGAGCAACTGTTGAGTTTCTTGCCGGCTCTTCTCAGCAGAACTGCCTTCCGAACCGGTGGTAGCTTTTTATTCATATGTTCATTCGACGATTCAAAAGTGCTTGTAATAATTGCCCATTTGAATAAAGAATATTTTGAATTGAATTGAATTGAATTACCTTTTCGCCACCCTCTCAGGTATAGGCGTCCTAATTCCTTGATGTATACAGATTCGATGACAATCCAATATTTTCGTAGAATGGAACTCATAAATCATTGCCAAAATAACGAAAACAATGAAGGTTGTTATTTTTATTTTTTATATTATATTATTTGTATCATTTACAAAACATACATATAAAATAAGCATTAAAATATGTTTTGTGTTTAATATTTCTGTATGATAGTTAATTTTGATTTTTTTGTGTGTCCTGTTGACGTTACCCAACGAGTTTGTTAGGTTTAGATTAAATGTCAAAAAACTCCTGCACGAAAGATTGTGTCAAAAAGTGACGGGTGCATGAGGCGCCAAATTTACGGCTTTTATTTTTGTTAATAGAATTTTTAGAAAGTGAAGCGTCTATCCCTATTGTCTATCAGTGACTAACAGCAAGGCACAGCCGAAAATGTGGGACCGAGGAAGTTGAAATTTACATGTAGGTAGGTTAAGACGGGTGGGTTAGCACTGAGAGAGAAGTTTTAGCGAATTTTGTACGAAAATTTGATTAATGAAAATGAAAAACATGACGATTAAGCGTTGACCTAACCAAAAGCCGTAATAATAATTTTGATAGAAAAATTAATAGAAAAAAAATACTATTCGGATTTAATATTTTTTTATGTTCAATGTTCATAGAGATGCCCATCGTGGCACACTGGAACAGCGTCTGACAAAAGGCAATAGTCATAATTTCAATCTCCACTCGGAAATGTTTTTTTTAATAGATTGCCATTAAGTTGCACCACCGAAAGCGTCCTTTAAAATTATTGACACACTTCTCTGTGCCTCCGCTGATAACAGCAGCACGGTGAAAAGAGTGAAGCGTGAAGCGTGAACATTACAATAATTTATCAATGTTTTTACTATATTTATTAGTGAAATAAAAAGACAAAACTTTACAGCGATAAGACCCTCGGAAGTCTCTAAACCTCTGAATCTCTTTATGAACTACAAAGGCAATAAGATTGCAATCTTCAAACTCGTAGACCCATTCTCCTATAATATTATACATACTTATACTCGTATATACTGAGATAAATTTAGAATCGTAAATGATCAACTACTTTTAACAGTAGTACAGTTGTGATAACTGTGGATTTGAACCCCATTAACTAAATATATTAACCAATGCTCTCATACCTGGTCACGACGTGAGAAGTACATAATATATGTATAAACAAAAGAAAAAAATAACAACCGTTACATTTTTATGTATAGCGTAATTCATAAACTAACTGCAAACTCGCTGTTTACGGGTTTAATCCCTACTGAAGGATATATTTACATTATTTTCTTTTTTTAGTGTGATAAAATTAAAAAGCACAGAGTTGGATTACGTTATTTATTTAAATTCCTCCATTTTGGAGTGCTTGCCAAAAAAATTTGCTATAAAACAATCAGTTCTTCAATTTTGGCTAATTTACGAGACGATTAAGATTTAATTCATATACATTGTCGTATATCATAATTATATTATAATTTCCATAATTATATTTCCATTTAACAAGTGGCGGCATACGGAGTGCGGCGTTGAGTTCTGCCAATTAACACACAACGTCTTGAATTCAGTCTACCCTGCAACACGCACGATAAACTGAAACTGTAAAGAAATCATAAATGTCTACCCAAAACAATTTGTCACCTAACAAAGGAATATGATCTGAAAGCAAATGTTTTACCAACAAATAATAGGCTATTATTCTAATATTAATGTCATACCCGCGCGACGTCATATTTATAGAATCGTTTCATGTATATTTAGAATTCGTATATTAATCTTATTTTAAGAACTCCCAAATGCTTAATAGAATTGTATATCATTTGAGTAAGCTTTAATAGCGGCTCTTGCATCAGCGGCTTATTGTGATGGTTGTATTTTCGAAAAATATTGAGGGAAATTATTTATTTTAATTTGACCGGTTTCTCTCTGCTCATAGCTAATACAGACTGAAGCTACTCTATCTCCTGAGTATGGCTAGTTAAGTCGTTTTAACCTAATTTGAAAGTAATTTTTCTCCGAGAAATTAAATTAAAAAAACCTTTGTAAAGTATATTCCATAATTAAGAATGTTCTTTTTTAGAAAACGTATATATATATATATATATATATCCCGCTACGTTCCAATTTTTATACGTTTTCTAAACGAGTATGAAACTAATAAATGTCTGTCAGTCATACACCTAATTAACAATTTCAATTTGACCACGTGGACTAATCTATAGATAAACGCTACTTGCTTAAAACACTTATTTTCAAGTTCTATCCGGAGAATTTTGTCGAGCGTGTTACGCAAGACACGCATAACACTTACTTTAAATAAGAGTCACGTAGAGCAAGATTGATAGCAGAAGTAAGTCGACGAAAAAGCAAAATATTTCTTTCTAAGATTTGAATGCGTAGTGAGTTTCCGATTTTATACAAACCTGATTATATATGTAATATAAATATATAGCTTTTCTTTTGAAATATTTAATAAAAAGTGATAAATCTCTTTACGCATCCCAAAAATAGTGCTAAATACTAGAAAAAATAACCACTTGAATAGCACCCAATAACTTGTAAGGCAACGCTATAGGTAGGTACTACAACAATATTATTAGCAAAGTTCTCTAACTCTACTCTACTCTAAACTACTGTGTACGAAAGTTGGAACAAGACAAACTTACTTCAGAGTTAAAGGGTTAAATATATGTCTAGTATTTAAGCTGGGATAATAGGGATTTTTTTAATGAGGAATGGCTGTAAGTTCGGTTCCTCCGAACATTTTTTGACTATATGTATATGTATAGGATACAGCTATCCTGCATACATATAGTACGCAGATTTTTGACACATTGCGTTTTGGGTAGGTTAACTCGACGCCGAGCTTTATCTTGATGCAACAGTGTGGAAATGTCAATAATTAATTCACAATTCACAGTTGCCTTTACTGTCACACGCTGTACTGCTGGGCTACCTCCTTTTTAAAGTAACTTAAGAAGATAAAATACTAATAATATATTAGCATTTCATTTAAAATCTATAACTTATACTAAGTGCTTGTACATCAAAGTGAAAAGTAATTTGAAGTAATTGCTTGACCTCAGAAATCTTTGAGGTTTAGCGGTTGTGATCTAACCTTTTATATCCTTTCAAAAGATAGTGGACGCCTTTGTGAGCGCCGAATAAAATGTCTAACAATATTTATTTAGCTTTACGCTATGTCTTGCACTTAGCAGAGTAGGCAGAGAGAACCTGGGAAGCTAATGATTAGTTTAGTTAACTTATAAGCTGCAAATTTCATACAAATTGCAGCAAAATTGACGCATAAATGCTCGCTTTTGATTGCGTTGACTTAAAAGCTCACCAAGTCTTCTCTTTCCTACAACGCTGAGTTAGGTAAAGCGTGAAGTTATTAATCTACAAAAAAATATTATAACATTCTATGCAAATACTATGGATAAATAAAAGAATATTGGAGAGACAAAGGTTAACTATTTGAACTATTTAATAATTTCGACCCTCATCAAAGTATCGGCCCTAAAAGCTTTTCCGCGTTTTTAGTCTTCTCAAACGTCATTTTAACATATTATACTTGAAAATAAATGTAAGAATATTTTGTTTAAGCTTCACGCTGTATCCCGCAAATGACAGGGTAGGCAATGGGATCCTAATGTTAAGAAACTCCGTTCCCCACTTCCACTTGTAGATATTGCGCGTTAAGTGGAAACATTCAATGCCGCGCTTTGTCACATTAGAAGAACGAGAAAAGGTAAATAGTTTAAGAATATTTTATAGCGTACTTCATAGCAAAAGAGATCTAAAAGGAAGAATTAATTATTCACACAAACTGAGTTAAATATAATGTTACCGTCCTTGTTTTCAAATTAACTGTACGTATATAGTCTTATAAAAAAATATCTTGAAACATCGACGAAGAGTTGGTAACGGAGTATTTTAACACAAAATGTTATAACACACGCATGATTATAATTTTCTTCTATCTACCCCGATAAATGTGAAATATAAAAATATTTATATATTGGTTTCCTAAATTTAATTTAAAGGTAAATAATAATATTTTGCCTAAAGCCCATTTCTAAGCGAGAAGCTAATCCAAGTTTCACTCATATGTCACGTTATTCGGTGGTGCTTATAAAAGCGAACGACGTAATCCTTCCCTTTAAAGTTATAACTTATATGTAAGTAATAAATGTATTGTGAACGGTAAATTTATTCTTTAAAAAAATATAAAATTAAAACAGTAAGCAGTTGAGGCTAGTTATGGCGCAGGGGCACAAAGTGTGACTGTAAGCGCGACTGGTTGTTGGTTCGATTCCGACTCGAGGAAAAGAAGTGTTTATTTAAATTTATATTTTCTTTTAAACGCTTCCTGCCACTCAGCACGCAATGCCTCCAGATTTTGGCGGAAAGTAGAGAACGGAGTGCCTTAACGCTAGCTTCCCCCTGCCTATCCTGCTACTGCTACCATTTGTTGAAAAGATATTTAACATACAATACCTCGGGACGGAGTGCCTTAAAACTAGATTCCCAGATTCCTTCATTCCTTCATATGTGGAATGCTGAGTGGAGTTGCAAATCACAGGTATCCGTCAGCGGCTCAATAACGATTAAATTTCTAGTAAGTACTTCTACAAATTCACGCTGTAATTTTAGTTCTACTCGCTTGAAGAACTTTTTCTTAAGAAATTCCTATAAAATTAACTTTTTTCACTTTGACAAAGGTGAAAGTTGATGTCGTGAAACGCTTTATTAAAATTGTGATCAGTTTGGAACTCAATTCATTTTTCAATAAAAAGGCCTGAGATCATTTTGATTCACAAAACACATTTTATTTTAACTCTCTTTTTAAATAACCTTATCTGTTACAGAGCCACCAATTACTGAGTAATTGTTTAGTTTAATTTGTTTGCGGGATGCAGCGTGAACCTATCACGCTGTATCACGCATATAGCAAAGTAAACGACACCTAGAGTTAAGACAGTTTTCTCCCTAAGCACAGCCTTATTTTCAAAACATTGCGTGTTGTATAGAGAAACTCAACGCTGCGTTTTGTCTTGTTACCTGAGCGAAGACATGAAGATAATTCTATCTTTGAATCAATCGAACCCCACAAACCCCGTGCTTACAGTCAAAAGATATTCCGCTGCGCTATAACGGTGTCATTAAATAATTTAGTGTATTTCATATAATATCACACCTTTTTCTTTCACATATCATTACAAGCATAATACAAAAGTTTTCACAAACCGCCACTTGTTTCATACAAAGCCGCATAACTTTGACTTGTTCCGTTTCTGTTTGTCACGGAAGCCTTTGAAACGGCACTTGAATTTACAAACGTATGTTTTTAAATATAAAGCAATTTTCCCGGCCTTTTTTTAGCTTCACTGTTGGGGGAACCTAGTGTTTAAGCATTCAGTTCCTTGCCTTTCCTGTGGCCCTACGAGTGGCAATCGAACCCATGACCGTCACGTTCGCGGTTAAATGTTGTGCCGCTGGTTAAGGCAGTTCTATAAAATTATTTATTTGAAGGGTCAGGACTTTTATTTTATCAACAATTCGTGTGCCGAAGTGGCGGAGCTCAACACCGCGCTTCATGTTATTATGATAACGAGTAAATGAAAATAATGTTGTGTCCTGAGTGGGAATCAAACCACGTTTTCTAATGTGATACTCAATGTCCCCAAATATGAAGAGAACAGAGAGCGGAGTGACTTACTTACTTACTGACTTGACTCTAGGCACTACCTACGAAAGACACATGGAGATAAAACAATGATTCCACTAAACATTAAAGAATAATTTCCGTCGCCTACCCAATTCAATTTCAATTTCCTCCGCACCATGCCATAACCGCTAATATTTTGGACATTTAAATAAATGACCTTATCTAGTCACATTATACAGTGTATCGGAAATATTTATAATAATTATTAATGATGCGTACTTGAATAATAGTTTAATATTGATTTCGTTATAGTTAAAATAATTTCAAATAATTAAATCGATTCCAAATATGTATCTAGGTGATAGGAGATATACATGCTATATCCTCCAATAATTTGTGCGTAATTGTGTATCAGAAACAACTGAACATAGAGGGATGCTGATGAAACTTTGACTGGACCCTTAAGTTGAAGTATATGTTATTTAAGTCAAAAGAATCATCTTGATAGGATCTAATCTTTCTGCGAAAAATTCCTATACCACTATATTTAGTTCGGTTCTACATAAATACTATTACTCTACTATAAATGTTATTATAGTTTCTATAGAAGAAGCAACATTTTTTTATAAACATTGTCGTATAATGAAAACGCGCCCTGACGTTGTTAGCAAGCTGTCACTTCACAAAGAAATTCGTTAGGATGTTAATTCAACGCCAGCTTAATGGTCGAGTATTTGATGTACAAAAAAATTACTGAGAATATTTACATTGTTTTATGTAAATTGTGTAATCTATGAGGCTTTGAAGACAAGGAACTACAAAAAATCTTATTTTCTTGTTCTGGTAACAAGGCGAAGCGCAGGGTTGACTTCCGTCACTTAACACGTAACGTCCCGAAATTAGGCGGAAAATGGGGAACGGAGCATTTTAATATTAGGCTTCTTCTACCTGATGCATTTGAGATAAGCCCAGCTCTGTAACAAATTTCATTACCATAAAAGAATTTAGACACTATTCTTATTTTTTTTATTACGGAGTACCCAAGAACGGATCTAAAAAAAGTGTATAAACAAATAGTATTTGTATTTTGACGATTTTTAGGTTTGTTTCCATTCCGATAAAAATAAGGATTATTTAATTATAGCTTCAATTTTCATCACCGATTTGATTTTTATTTGATTAATTGAAATCATATTGTCAATATAGTATTTGCGCCTGTCACTTGTGGTTTACCTTAAAAATACATATGTACTCGTATATGACATTAGAAAAATATAAACACATGTGTTTTTTTCATCAGTTTTTCCGGACGTATCTCATAAAATTAGTATTTTCTTTTTGGCACAACTTACCTTTTGAATAAAATCTCATTTGTAAGAAAGGTTTAATACTTTTTTTTCCTTTTAGTTTTGACTTAATAGAAAATTAAGCGACTATGTGCTATCTACTTGTCCTGCTATGTAATAGTAAAGAAAGAAAATAATAAATACGCACGGATTCCAACGAAGCTACGCTTAAATTTTCATGAAATAATATAGCAACCAGTATTTTTAGCAGAATCTAAAAGTTTCAAAGTATAAAGAAAGATTTCGGTAAGTATAATCAACTGGGAAAGTTTATCGCAATAAAATACTTAATAGTTCATAAACAAAAAAGATTTGCAACAAAAGAAATATGTATCTTCTGAATATATTCAAAAATCCTCTGAATACGTAACTTTTTATAAAAATATTCCTAAAAGTCAATAGTTTACTCTTTCAAGAACTTATGATTTATTCTAGGACTTATATCTTTACCCGTACCTAAGTTTTATGTTGCGACAAGAAATAAACCTTACAAAGCTTTTATTACGTCTTTTCTACCTTTTTATAACTTGCCCTGTTATTTACGGCTCGCATAATTTTAGTATTTGCATCTCTTTGAAGATGAGATAACATAATTGGTTATGAAACTAGATTATGGCTAAATTAGAATGTATTTTAAGTTCAATAGTATTGGATAGTAATAGAATTCAATTGTAACCTGAAAACAAAAAACCCATCAAGAGCGAGTTGAACTCGCCCACCAAGTATTCCGTACAAATTTTAAGATTGTAGGTCAATACCAATTTACAGACGTATATACATATTATTTTGCGTGAAATAAGCAACTACAAATATAAGTTTGTTATACGTTCTTTTCTGTAATATACCTATGACATTACAATATATCTATACTAAGATTTTATACATATTAGACCTAAGATTTTATACATATTTGACCTGTTATTTGTAACAACATTTAATTACTTTTTTAGTTTTACGTCTTATCCTACATTAGCAGGTTAGGCAGAAAAAATATTGTGCTGAAACACTCCGTTTTCACTTTCGATCCTGAATTTTCGATCCACATTGCGTTTTCGTGAAACCCGACGCGGTAAGACAAAGTTCGAAGAAATTTAATGATAATATTTAATTCCCTCGAATGGGAGTGGAACCGCTACTAGCACTCTAGCATACAGATACTGGGCTATTGCTCTACGATGGCCTCATTCTTAATAATACATACAATCTACTTTTCAATTCACCACCCAATTCTATTCATTAAGACAACGAAACCCTTGAAGCTCTTTTTATGGCACCATATTTCTCTTGTACTTGCTGAATTTACACGCGAATGAATCTGAATACAATAAAGTAAACCAAATGCGAACGTAAAACTAGACTAATTAAGCAAATTATGTTGTCGTCGAGATGGTTTCGTCGTGCAAGGAAATGAAAGTTATTTGAAGCCACCCTTAGCGCAGGCACTAGCGTGTGGGAGCGAAGTGTTTTAACACTAGGCTTCCTATGCCTACCCTGCTGCATGCGGGGTACATCGTGAAACTGAAAGAAAAACTCTAGCGTAAATAATTCCCAGAATTTTAATCAGCATGGATTCATTCTCATTTTACAAAACTCGACACACAATTTGCCAAATATTGAGTAGGAGATAGGGAACGGAGTATCTTAGTACTAGGCGAGACAAAGGCTATCTCTATCGCTCTCACTATCAAATAAGAAGTTATATAAAATAATAATATTTAAGATACAAAGTTAAATTTATGGAAATTATAAAATTTTGCAAAATTTCAAATAAATTAATGAAAATATTACATTGTCAAGTATTTGAAAACAATAAATGAATTTTAAGAGGATAAACAAAACACTTAAGGGGGCGATTTCCTTGATTTTAACATCAAAGTATAAGCTCGGAGATCTCCGAGTACTTTCTACTTATAATGGAGGCTCAAAAATGACATAATTTTATAAGGAAATATTAAATTTAATATAAATTATCTTATAGTAGGATTCCGCTCGCGGATTCGCCTGCATGGGCGATACAAATATTTAGTTTTTTTTTCACGCTTTCCCAGGTGAACCCGCTTAAGCATATTTTTTTATAGATTACATACGACGCATATCCTCTTCACCCTCGACGGCGTTCACCCTCGGTAAACTAAAATAATACAGAATAAATGTCTATAAACTGAAACTGTAAGAAAACAGGAATTTCAGGAAAAAATCTTAAATTTTTGTACATTTTACAGATTTACAGGCAAAATTTACCAATATAACAATTTACATATGGAACAATTCAAATATTTTTTTAACTATTTCGTCCATATGTACTAATAAACGTAAAGACGGAGAAAATAAAAAGATTTTGTTATTTAACAGTCACACGATGATATTGAAGAATCTGTACAGGAGGTGAGTAAGCCCTATTTCGAAGCAGAATTGCAATAAAAGGGTAATTTATCAAGACCCCCATTCATTTAATTACGGATTGTATTTTTTTAAAAGTAAGTAGAGAGGTTTTTGAGTGTCATTTTACAATATTAAAAACATTCGTTAATTTAGTACTCTGAATCGAATTTTATATAATTCTTCGCGAATATTACAGATTTGCAGCGTGTGTTTGGTTGAAATCGTTAATCTCGTGAACTACTAGTTGGTATTGAAATATTAGTTTGTGTAGGATGTGGGTTGCTTCAACACCTAACCCCTCTATAGGTCGATGAAAGTCTTATTAAAAATCGATTCAGCTATACTGAAGTATATACAGACAGACAGATAAATATTTCGAAATAAGGTGTTTGTGTATTATCTTAATAATTGCCGATATGTACTTGAAACGACATACTAAACACATATTACTTTCTTAATTTTTCTTTATTTTTTAAAAAACAATAAAAAACTTTTCGAAACAATTCGTAATATTTCAATTTAAACCATAAAAAACAAAATAAACATAGAAGTTTCCAAAGGATCGTTCTAATGGTGTCACTGGCACCGTAATTGGTTTTAGACTTTGGTAAATTAAAAGAAATTTTCCCGTCAAATACTTCGGTTGAAGTTCGTGAACTTAAGAATTTCACTTGACTTTAACAAGTTTAAAAATACTTACGAATCAACTCTCCATGAGCTTGATATTAGGGTTCATTTAATTCGTAATTATTTTCTTTATAATTTTATAACTATTACTTATTATAATACATAGCTGAAGATATTTAGTTATTATGTTTATGGAGGAAAATATCACATCACGCTAATCATTTTTGTGTAAGCTACTGTATCTGCGGTTGAAATAAAGAAATTGTGTTAAACCAAAGCCAAATTCATTTTCAAATAAAAGTAACCATAAATATATGTAAATTATGACAGAAATTAGAAGATGAGAAGAAAGTAATATAGATTCTTGTAGAAATTAGTATATATAATGAGTGATATCCTGCTTAAATCTTAAAAATAATGAACCCAAAATACCTCTCTATTAATTAAATAAAGAGGGAATCTTTTGACATACCTTTTAGCTAAGGTATCATTTTATCATACATTGAAATTGCTTAAAAAATAAAATGTTCTTATTATAGTAAGTTAAAATTATGAATAGAGAAATAATATGATTTTATTTTATATCGGTATTCTTTTGACAATCCAAGCTTTGAGTTAAAAAATGTTTTATTTACAGGTTCATTAATCAAACGAAATTTACTGTCTGATATGATAACGATAACGGATAATCTATTTTTTATTTGAAATGTATCGCTGATTGCATATTGCGGTTAAAATATGTTTTATTAAAAAAAAGCAGCTTTACATTTTTGCTCGCGTAGCAGTCTCTAAATGAATTTAACAATATTTTTTAGCTTCACGCTGTATCCCGCATTTATAGGGATAGGCAAAGGGAATCTTGACACCTGGTGTTCAGACACTCTGTTCCTACAAAGATACTTTCATTCCCCACTTTCTGCAGAATTCTGGAGAATACTAAGTATTTAATTTACTCTAGTAGAGATCAAACTCATAACCTGTCGCGTTAAAGTCGCGCGCTTGTATCCCTGCTCGCCACGACTGGCCAAAATAATTTATAGTCTTTTTTTTGTAAATTCATTATTTTTTTAATTTGTAATTAATAATTTTATAATCTATGTATTTAGCATATATAATATATTTGCAAAAAACCATATATTTCAAAAATAATATAAAATATAAGTAAAAAATTCTACGATACTATTGAGTAAGTCAAGGACATGTCAAAATAAAGCTTTACTATTGTGGGATAAGTTGACGTGTTCGCTGACGTGACGAGTGGCGTGAAATGATCTCATAGCACGCGCTAACACGTTTGCATTCACGTGTTAAATTGATGTTTTACGCCATATACGACTCGGTATACTAAAATGTGATTTTTAATGTATTTTTTGCAGCTTAAAATTTCTATAAATGGAGAAGTTTACAAGGAAACTCTTCATCAAATGCAAGCGCTAAAAGTGTAAAAGACATTATCATTTTGTTTACCGATGTCGTAGAAACTATTTTATTTTTAAATATACATGTCGATTACAAGGTTGATATTCAACGCATCTTTTTTCCTCGTTACTACAGCGAGGAAATAAAAATATTAAATATTCTATTACTCCGAGTGGGAAGCGAATGCACAACTTGTTGCGCATAATTTTGCGGGCTTTTGGTACTGCACTACGACTTCTTCATACATTTTAAATAAAAATAATGCTTATACATTCGAGGAATGACTTGACTAGTAATACTACTATATCGGGGATACCCGTGATACAAAAATACAACATTTCTTTCGATTACATTGCAACTTAAACAGAACTATACATAGAGGAATTGAATTCGTTATTAAGTTCAAGCAAAACTAATAACGTTAAAAGTTGTATTATATAATACCGCATTATCATTTGTTACCGTCATGTCAGCCTGTGGGGAGTGTGTTTGTTTTTATTACCCAACTTCGAAACTAAGAAAAGAGAAATGCTGCTTTCAAATATTTATGAATACATACGAGATCCACCTGCAAAGATAGACTTGTTGGTAGTATGTCCACTAAATTAAAAGAGTTGCTATTCCATCCTATCATCCATCCTAAATACAAAGTTTTAACATATCATTAATTTTAACTGTGTTAATAATATTAATGTATATATGTGATAGAAGTTTCCCTTTAAACTTTACAGCTTAGGCATTATGAGGGAAACTTCTATCACATCACTTTTAGGCTTCAGTCAAAAATTTTAATATAAAGTATAAATTAATGATATTATTTTCACAACATGTGAGAACTGAGAAGTTAGATACATTGTGTATGCATGTATGTATCAAAGTACTAACAAACAAAGTTGTAAAATCTTCGTAAGTAGAAGTATGAAGGGTAGACTTTTAGATACTTCAAAAGTTTGATATTTGGCGTATTAATGCCGGTTACAGTAATTAATTAAGAGTATAATGAGGCTTGGTTGGAGCGCTGGGATTTTTGAGAATAATTTGTCTTTACATAATGTAACTCTGATTCTATAATGCAATAGCCAGTCTTCTATAATTATCGTGAATCTACATAATTAAGAGTAAGTATATCGACAGTAGAGTAGGCAGACGAATCCTCATTTTTTTCACGCTTTTGTTCAGTCAGGTCAGTCGAAAGATAATTTAAACAAAATTCGTTGGCAAATCTACTTGGTAGATTTGGGAGAGGAAGATCTCCCGAAATTCCAACGTAACCGGTAAAAAATGGGATTTTCCATTTTTGCTTTTAGAGCCCAAGGAAATAAAATTGAAGTTTAGTTTAAATATTTTAGTACTAGTGTATATTACGTACGTACTTACGTTAAAAATATCATATCATATTTACTATTTAATATAGTAGTAAGCTGACATTTTCTTTCCAAAATACGTTATGAAAGTTCATCGTTTTTTACATTTCGGTATATAAAAATCTATTTCTATATACGAAAATGTGTTGGTTTAAAAATAAAATATAATATACTAGGGGCGCGAACCGGACCTCAATTTTGTCTGTCTGTCGCAAAATCTCGGTGTTAACATGTTGATCGACGCGAGAAATGAATTTTTGATATTTTTTTGGCCTAGAACCATACCTGGTCATGTCTATATGTTTGGAAATTTTCATGTCAATCGATCAAACCGTTTAGGAGCCTACTATAAGTCTCCAGTAGTCTCAACTAAGCCTATAGAGTGATTGGATTTCTTTAGAGTGTACATTTAAATAAATTAACAGTTATTATCATTTAAGTAAATTAGCAGTCTATTTATAACATTTTTTTTTTAAATATTATTGAACTTCCACTTAACAAATTAAATTTTGTTTCTATTTTGGATGATAAGTAAATTTTTTCATAAATAATAGCACGTCACACCTTGCTAATTAATTACTTGCTTCTTTCTACTTCAAAGGCATCGTTATCACCAATAGATAATTGTTAACCTGTAAATTAGAAGCTTAAAAAAATGCACTTAATTCCGTGTGCTGGTTCTTCTCAGACATTAACTTTAATGAACCGGTGGTGTATTATCTTACATTTAAAGAAATATTCAATTAATTTATTTAACTTTTATTTTACTTTACCTACTTTATGTTGACCGTTTAATCATTATGAAACTGCTTTAGATACGAGTTTCAAGCAAAGCCTTAGTTTCATTGCGTTCATACCATACCACGTCCTTTTTTAGAGTTGCTTAGCTAAAAGGTCCAAATGGATAGAGCCTTCAGTTCCGTTCTTAATTTATAGTGTTTCAAGCATGCCAGTGGAGCACCAAACTGATAGAGTCTTAGTGATAATGCTGCTGTCTGTTTGTCCGTTTGTCACCACGTCCGGCTGTAGGTATATCATGAATTGTCAAAATTAGATACTTAAATTTTTTATAGTCACTACTATGATAACAAATATTTAAGAGGCTCCCATACAATAATCGCGTTTTTTTGCCATAATGGTATGAAACAACCACATGTCCACTTCGCGCATGGCCGGTTTTTATACTCCAATACCACATTTCTTATAATTCAAGCCGAATTCAAATTGCTTCAAGAAACGTAACTAAATTAAATGCCTTAAATTAGTGCTCAGAAATATCAAGTATATTGTAGAAAATAGAATTTACACAAGACCAATTAATCATTTCATGCACAATTTGCTATAAGTCTTCGCCACTGTAATACACTATGTAAACCCTTTCTCTGCGAATGATCGTCATACTGTAAGTTACCGCTTAAAATAACGTTGCGGGTGAGGATAATTAAATTTTAGGGGTCTAATAGATAAATATTGTAATCTAATAGACCGTTGTGATGCAGCGGCACAGTGCTCGTAACGATTGTGCGTTTGATTCCAACTCGAGTGAAGAAATTTATTCATTGGTATTTTAATTTATTAATAAGGTTTTGCTACTGGATATTTCAGTATAAAAATTAACAAGTATTCAGTAAAATTTAGTAGAAACGTGTAAATTCGTTAGTTAAATAATTGCTTCACGCTGTGATGAAAAATAAAGGAAAAATATAAATCTGAGAATATAGAATGAAGTGTCTCAGAGACCGGCCGCGGGGCAGGACACAAGCGTACTCCACTCCTCTTGACAAAATGTTATATTTAATATTTTCGTTTCCTCCATCTGGCAACGAGACAAAATGTGACATTATGCAATGTCGGTATGCAAGAACTCCACAAGTGGGAGACGGAGTGGCTTAACACTACGTTCCTATGTTCCCTCTACGGACTCACACATACGGACTACAAGCGTGAAAGGATACTCAGTTATACGAAATATAAGCCTGAAACCGAAAGAAATAATAATAATATTATTCCTACTAATTACTTAAATTTCCCAGTCCAAATTTGATCTAAGAAGTATAATTAATATTCAAGCAGTAAAACCAATAAAGCGGCTCAAGAGACTCCATTTACATCTTGATCACTCGAACACCCACCAGTAATTTGTTTCACAATAGCCCCGAAACCTGTTCTATACTAATTCTATATAGGTTGCCCATACGAGTACATACATGTATTATACGTAGGAACCTAATCGAATTGTTCAAAACATAGATTAGAAAGTTGGTTTAATTTAGTCATGTAGCTAATTGAGGGTCCGCGGGTTTGACTAGAAGATAAAAAGTGAGATTGAGTTTCGTACCATTCCGTGGATTCAATTTGTCACTCGGGAAAATGATACGATGTGAAGCTATAAAAAGCAATACAATTTTTTTAAACTATTACGCTGTATCCCACACATAACAAGGCAGTGGCAACCTAGTACTTAGTGCACCGAAAACACCCATTACAACACTTTCGTTCTTCACTCTCTGCCGAATCCTTGAAGCACTGTGTGTCGAGTAATTCATCTAATATTCAGACTCTCCGTACCTCATGCACTACTCAAGCTTCGAGAAATTGATAAAATCAATATCCCGAATCAAAAAGGAAAGGAAAGTTATAAATCACAACGACTACATGTCCAAACATTGATTTTACATCGAAATCGGTTAAAAAGATTCGATTGAAAAACTTTCCATGCTAAAATGGACGAAAAAGTTATTTCAATTAAACGTCCACAGAATTACTACGCAGGCTCTCTTATAAAAGGCCAAAGTCCCCGACACCTAAACAAAGGGCGAGGAATTAAAAAGTAAATAATGGTTAAAGAATTTGTTAAGAGGAAAAAATCGGTTCGTTGTAATTATACGAATCTACTTATCTTTGTATAATAATCCTTAAAAATAAGTGGACCCTAGTTAGGTGCAATGACCGTCTTTTAAATAAACTAAATTTATTTTTCTACCAGCATGGTAGCCGCTGGTACACAACATACAAGCGAACCGCTCGCGGTTTCGCTTGTATGTTGTGTATACTTTTGTGATCCACTAATGTCGTTGTGTCGTAATCCATACATTGAAAGGTAATGTTTCAGCCAATTCAATATAATATTCATTTTGTAGCAACTTTATATTGACAATAATTATACAAAACTAGCACTAAAATTTAAGGAAAGTTTACTAAAATGCAATAGTAAAAAATCCATTTGAATCGGTTTAGCCGATTCTGAGCCAAAAAATTCAAAAATCATTGTCATTTTCGATTTTCTTATGTATATTCAATAAACAGACAGCGATTAGTTACAATTTTGTTATAAAATAACTAAATATACAAATGAATGTTTTATATCAGTAAATACGATATTTGTAACCAAATTTCTGCCATTATCATACGGGGTCATATCTTTCAGAGCATTCACGACGCCATATAAGTTACTCGTGGATCATTTAATCCTTTTTAGCAGGCTTATATTTAAAAATATTAGGGACTAATATTTATTTTTTAACTTCATACCGTATACCGTTTATACTAGTGTAAGCAGAGGGAAACTTCTTTAAAGACACTCTACTTTCAACTGAATTTGTGAGACATTAAGTTCCGCCACTCAACACGCAATGACTCAAGAATTCTATTGAAAGTGAAGAATAGAAGTGTCTTAATGAGAACAAGGAGTCCTAGCATTACGTTCCAGATCCCTTCTGCTTACCGTACAGTATACGGGTGTGATACTATAAAAAATATAGTAATATACATATTTGCTGTTACATTCATAAGTACTACTACTCAATGCACTGATAGAAATACTTTTTTAATATGAAATTAAATATAAATACTGCCTTAAATGAAACATTCCGTTTTATATGAAATACGATAGACAAGCCTCGGCGTTGAATTCGAGACACTGCTTCGAGCGTATCCAGTGGCGGAACCCAACTCGGTTGTCAAGCCAGAACAGTAAAAATTTAATAATGTAAAATCTTTCCTAGTGGAAATCGAAGTTTCAACTAACGCGGTTACAGTCAAGCACAGTACCACTGTGCCTCTGTGACCTTTTTATTCTGCAAATTTAGAAAATAAACCCGTTTACAAATTTTACTCATAGAAAGGCATTCAATATTTTAATTAAAATGTCTTTTTTTTTATTTTATATCCTATAAAAAAATCTAAAGGTATAATAATTATAATGTAAACGACTAAGATAATTGAAAAATGGATTTCGATTCTTAAAATGCAACATACATATTCAATTAGGTTTTGCCAGAATAAACGAGATTTTTATAGCGCGGTTGAGCGTAAATGGTGGCTTTTCGAGCGAAAACCACAAGCTGTTCTACTGAAACGTTTTAAAATGTTAAATTTTACAATTTAAGTACTTATTAAGGCATCGTGGCGCTTACCACGGTATCATACAGGCCACGGTATCCTTTCACATATGAGACAAAATATACTGTAAAAGTCAGCTTCATTACCAAGGTACTTATATTGTCCCCTATAAGTCCCCTTCGTGGATACTTGTAACACCAAATGTACTGAAAGTTATAGTAGGAACACTTCATGATTTTTTTTGCAAAATAGGACAGTATAATAATTACTAATATGAAAATCATATTATTACACGTTCAAATACGTTTTAATTGACATTTTCTCAAAACCTTTTTATCAAAAATTATTTCATTTAACTTAATATTAAACATTATATTTATCCCAATATCTAGACTCACACTATTTTCTTTAAAATAAAATACTAAAGTTGTAGCCAAACAAACATACAACTTCTAAAATATTCTAAACCTTAGGTTAGTTTACGTTCAAGAAACTAAAACTGCTTAGCCAGAAAACAGAACTCCGCCGAACCAGAATTCTAAATAAAATACGTACACAAAATTTGTAACTAAAATGCCGTAAGAGGTTGATATATTTTATTCATTTTTTTGTATACATTATGTATGAGGCCGTCGCGTCGTGGCAATGACAGGTGTAGGTTCGATTCGCGAGAGAATGCATTATTTTCATTTTCTCGAGGTAATTTGAAATGATGGGGGTGCGTCATATGTATATTTTGAAATGTATCAAATTATTTAATACGTTCTCGTACCTTCTTTATAGTAAAACAACCCCACACATAAGTTCACCTCAAGTCAGTTTACCTCGAAACCTCGAACAACTAAGATGTTGTGTACAAACCCTACTTGACGTCTCCTCATTGTGTATGCTGAGACCCTTGGGATAAACAACCTAGCTCTATACGCAATAGACAAAGGGAACCTAGTGTTAATACTTCCCACATTTTAAGCGTTTTTTAAGATATCGCATATATAGTGGCGGAACTCAATACCACAGAGCAGGAAAAGAAGATACTCGTATTTCAGAATTCCATTGCCCAAGAACGACACCTATATTACATTTAAATAAGAAATATAATCATGTTCCTAAATAAGGAACGAACCAACGACTATCGCACTTACAATTATGTATTGCCCCACTGTACCACCATGGTGTCAACTAGACTAGTACTAATTTAACTAAGGGTCCTCTCATTACTTATGCTAAGACCCACGGGACAGATGCATAGAGGAATATATTAATACAAGAGAAAGGACAATCTTTTCTTCAGCTGAATGAATCCTTTTACGTGTTTTCTATTTGCATTCACTTTACTGGTAAAGAATACTAAGTTTTGTTTATTTTTTGTTAGTTTTGTTTTGTTTAAGAGGGTATCTGCGAAATACAAATGAAAGAGTATAATATTGTTTGAATAGGGTAAGGTTGTTACAATTCACTCCTATTTGAGTATTATTAAAAATTACTACATAGTACTTCTAAAACTTATTATTTATCCCAAATTTAGACTCATATCATCTACTAAAATACTCTAGATCTAAACCTTAGCCTTTATCTATGTAACCTTCTGAGCACTTGTGCTTTCTTGCTCTTGTAACAAGTGTCTTAATGGAAACGGGAAAGACGGAAATGTGTTGTAACACTAGGTCCAGAGGTTCATTCTACTTACCCTAGTATTTTCGAAATAAAGAGTGAAGCTAAATTAAAATCAATAAAAAAGCATGTTCACCTTGTAATTCAGGAAAATATTAGAACTCTACTGTATTAAAATGCTGGCCTCTAGACACCTCGAAGACCATTTTCCACTTTTTATCTGAAGTTGATTAAGTATTCAGGGCACTCTACACCCCTGAATGGGAAGGCGTCTTAGAAATTTCTTATAGATTTTATCGACATTATGACTTTGCACCAAAATATGAAATTTTAGAGCAAAATGGAAATAATTGGATATTAAAAATTGATGCCTTCGCGTTCTTTAATTGGGATGTGGCTGACTGTATCTATTCGGTAGGTACTCGTATGTTCCAATCTATAATATTTATTACCGCTGATCTGGTTACACAAAATAAACAAAGTCGAAGTCAAATGATTTTATTTAAAATAATAAGTTACATGCTTGATTTTTTTTGAACGGCAAATACCACTATATATGAACTAATTGTATATAAATATACAATAAGTTCACTGAGGCGCGGCGTTGAGTTCTGCCACTCAATGTCTCAGATTCGTCCACAGTTTCATGTTTTTTTTTTCTGTCCAAAAGTCTAGATAGAGGAACGCAGGATAAAGACATTTCGTTCTCCTTGTCTACCGGAACGAGACAATAAAAGAAATTAAAATATAATGATCCCCCGAGTGAGAATTGAAACCCACAACCGTTGCGTTTACAATCGGACCCAGTCCCACTGCGCCGCGACGGCTTCAATTATTTGGACATTGTATTTTATATCCATGCAACGTCTTTCAGTTGTGCTTCAATGTTATTTTGCGTATATTCTCGTAAATATATTAAATTTATGCAAGAGACAGTGTTTGTTAAACATGTCCCATGCCACCTGCTACATGAGCATCATATTGTGAAATTTGGTACAAATTTTCCTATCCAAGAATAATACAACGAACAATTATTATTATGTTGTATATAATCTATATATATATATAAAAGGACTTGTCCTCACTGACTGAGGTAAGATGTACGCACAGCCGTAATCGCTGTGCGTAGAAACGTGAAATTTGGACAGATGTTTACTTTCGTAATCTGGACATCCACTAAGAAGGGATTTTGAAAAATTTTAACCCTAAAGGGGTGAAATAAGGGGTTAAAAGTTTGTATGGAAAAAAAATTAAATCGGCACCGATTCTTATAAAATTTAAAATTTAAATTTTTAAAAGTATTTCATTCAGTACGTGTTTCATTGTTTTCTAGAAAAAAAAAGAACTTAATTGTATAACTTTGTAAAGGTAAACACAGAATGCAATCACATAATTGTTTTACTTAAATCTAATGTTTATCAAAATAAATGCTAATTAACTTGTATGCTTGTTTACCATCCTACTAATCTAACTTACTACCAATTATATATAAATGTGAAAGGTTAAGACCGTCGTAGTGCATGAGGCATAAACCTGCGACTGTAGATTCGACTCCTACTGCAGAAATAAATGGGGGGGGGGCATGTTAATATTTAATATTTTCATTTCCTCGCTCTGGTAATGTGGCAAAGCGAGGCGCTGTGTTCTGCCAGTCAGCACGTAATGGCTCAAGAGTTACTTGGAAAATGTGAAACAGAAGTGTCTTAGGACTGAGTTCCCAAGTTCCATATGCCTACCCTGTTATATGCAGGATAAAGCGTAAAGCTTGAAAAATGTATTAAAAATTAAAAAAAAAAAACCTAATAATTATGCTAAACGGTTATAATTTTCATACAAAACTTTACGTTTCCATATCCACAATATATTTGCCAAATGGCGTGTTTAGCATGTCGCGACGTTCCTTGCATAAATCTTCGACTTGTCGAACTGTCGGAGTTTCGCAGACTGGAAGCAGTTTTATCGTATCCATAATGTGAAGCCCAAGACTTTTGAAACTAAAGTTAACATAACACCTTATTTTTGAGCTTGAACTTTTCTTGGACCAAAACGATACATAAAAAAATTAATTTACAGATTGATATTGTATCTCATATATCTTGAGAAAAGACGCGGTGTTTACTCGTAGTTGAACGCCGCAATGTTTACTGAACATAATAATAAATTCGATCTAACCACTCCCCCGAGCCTCTTTAAGCGTTCAACCAAAACGCACCGCGTTAACTTGTTAGTACAAATTAGTTCAAGAAGAAACGTTTTGGAATTCATCCAAGTATGTGGAAATTAATTAATAGTTATATAAGTAATTTGTAGCTTATATTATAAACACAACATTAGTGAAAGTCAAAACTTAAATTGACATAATAATGCAACGGAATAATAATAATGAAGCATAGTGCGTGTTGAGTTCCGGCACTCAACACGTAATGCATCCCGAGGACCCAGGTACCCAGGTTCTCCTTGCTTCGTGCAGAATACACGAAGCTTGAAGCTAAAAAAACTAAAAATATTAAAATCCTGACGCACATTTAAGCAAGCTGCAAATTCTATATTTTTTTAAAAACAAAATTGGTAGATACCTTTATGTATCGACGTAACTTAAGCGCTTTTAGCTATATTTTAAGCAAGTAACTATAACGGTTTATTAGTCGTACAATTACACAGTTACTTTGTGGTGTTTGGCAACAGCTCCTACCTCACGCCTACACTGCGGCTGTTTAAGGTATATACGTATGCAATACGGTAGTAGCTTAAACTATAATTATCAACATTTCTTTGCCCTTTATTATTTACATAAAATTCTGCTCTTTTGCACTCAAAAAAACCAGAACCACATACATAATGTCTTATTAGTCCTGAAAGTTATGATTTCATCACACTAAGAACTTATCATAGCACAAAGACTGTAAATGTGACAGTTCTGGGTTCGATTTCCACCAGAAAAAATGAAATATTTTCATTTCCTCGCTCTGCTAACAAGTTCAAGCGCGGCTTTTAGTTCCGCCACTTAACACGCAATGCTTTATGAATTTGGCAGAAAGTTGGCAACGGAGTGTCTCGACACTAGATACCCAGGTTCCCTCTGCCTATCCTACTACGTGTTTCCTACCAGTGGCATACATTGTAAAATAAATCACTATAACAAGTTTTTTTAAGACTTAATAGAAGCAAAAATCGAACCAATAGCCTTGATTGCAATAACATTACAAATATAGTCACTACGTCAAACAACTGATAATATTAGTAATATGGACGTTACATATGTACTTACCCAATGATTTATTGTGATTTTGATAAGTTTCATTCTGATATATCAGTAATCCTCTGAACTGTTATTACTTATTTAGGCTCAGAGGATAACAAGAAATCTCTTTATTACTCTAATTTATACTGAATAAACTTATACGTAAAATGAGCGTTTTGGTTGTCAAATATTATTAGTAAATTACGTTTACATCGCGATTAAGAAATGCATTATAAAAATTTAAGGGCAAATAATAATACTAGTGTCCCTTTGCTAATCAAAAAAAAGCTGAAGAAGCGTGAAGGTGGAAAAGAATAGTTATTCACATAAGATATATATTTTGTATATATTTTGTTTAGCTTCACAACAGCGGGCAGAGGGAGCCTGAGACCCTTGTATAAAGAATTAAAATATTCCATTCCCATCTTAATGGGAGTGTCTTAACACTTCCTTCTCCACTTTCCGCTGAACTCTCGAGGCATCAAATGTTGAGCGGCGACAATCAACGCGCGCTTTACTTGGTCACCAGAGGGAACAAATGAAAACATAAAATATTTCCTTCCCCCGAGCGGAAACCTGCACCTTCTTGTAATATAAAAAGAAAATTGACACTTTGAAGCATGACACGTCACGCCCCAATAAGAGCATCACATGTCTCTTGATTTGTTGAAATAAATATTTCATATTTTAACATTTCAAAGCTTTTTTCCTTTTCCTTTACCTTCTAAGTAACTAAATGAAAAGTGACAGTGAAATTTCACACTATGTATAGGTATAGAAAGTCAGTGAGCGGAACAGTTGTAAGTTCGATTCCCACTCAAGAGAATGAATCATTTATATTTCCTTGCTATGGCAAGGACATTGAGTTCTCCCACTCAACACGCAAAAAATATAAAATGAGCGTAATTTCAAAAAGCTTAAAAAGATTTACCAAGCATTTAGATTTGATGTAATGAAATGTTTTAAAAGCCAACCAACGTGTTTTGTAAACTTATTACCGTCGTTTATATGAGACCGGAAGGAGCTTAATGAACGAAAATTAATTTAAAGATTAGATGCGCTTTGAAAGGTACACTGTAAAAGGTATATTGTTGTAATATTGAGGATAATATTTTTTTTGCGCTTAATTAAACAGCGCTGTGGCGCTGTGAGACAATTAATTGTACACGTAATTGTTATAGGTTCGATACCCACTCATTGTAATACATTGTAATATTAATTCAGCTTCCTTCATATAGCAGACGATTCCCTCTTCTTGAGGAAAAACATTGTGTGTTGAGTGGCGGAACTCAACGATTCGCTTTCTCTTGTTACTATAGGCAAAATATGTGGTAAAAGAAAGTCTTTATGTAATAACTTATTTAATAATTACTTATTAAATAATCTTATTTTAAGATAGATGCAGTCTACTGTCAGTGCTTCGTTCTATGTCATCATTCTAAGTTCCAGAAATTTCGTTTTATATGTCGTACTTTAATGACGCACTTTGCTTAAACAACAGAGTAAAAAATAGAAATAGATCGTTCCCTCGAATGGAAATCGAATCTATAATTATCGCGTTGACACATACTCTTACGCTGACCCACTATGCCACAATGTCATGATATTAATTAAATGAAATATATATATATATATATATATATATATATATATATATATATATATAATGTTTTACTAAATACTTTTCGTATTATATATCTTAATCCGATAGAATAATCCACAGACAAAGAGATAGGCAGAGGGTATCGTTACTAATTCATTTCTTAGTATTGTACCTTTCTTTCTTTCTATCTTAGTCTTAAAGTCTCAATAGTAAATGTAATAAAACTATTAGATGAAACAAATACTTGCAATATAAAACTTGGATGTATGTCGTGGATGTAGGTTCGATCCCACGCGCAGAACTTATACATGTCAAATGTTCATTTCCTTGCTCTAGCAACGAGGAAATGCGTGGCGTTAAGTTCCGCCACTTAACACTTTATTATACAATATAATATAGAGAGAAACCCTTAATCCATAGATTAATGCATGTAAACTACAAATTTAGACTAATTCAAATATATTTAAATACTAATTATAATAGGTTTTGAGTGCCAATTTCAATCAAAATTAATACATCATTATTATTTGTGTATCATACGTTCTATGTATAGGCTACATACATAAGGATTTTAACCGGAAGAAATCTCATCACAGAGCTTATCATTGGCCAAACGGATTATCCGGGGGCGTTAATATGACTAAATTGACCCAATTTGCGAACGTTGTTGACACTTGAAATATATTATACCCATTCCTCCTATGTTCGAATGGAATATTTAATATTTTAATTTTCTTGCTCCGGTAACACGAGGGCAAGGGCAGCGTCGAGTTCCGCAACTCAACACATGAAAATATCTCAATGGGATCGAGTTGTGTTATCACAAAATTCTCAAGTTCTGTCTGCCTATCTTGCTAAGGAAAAAAATAAAAAAACGAAATCGCACCGACAACGTTTAGCACAGTTAATTACAAATAATATAATACACACAAATGTTATAAATCTTTTTAAGAAAATATAGACAGGATATCAACACCGAAAATATCGAAATACGATTCGAAACGCACTTTGCGTGGCTTCAGTATTTCTTTTGTTTCTCATATTACCTATATAAGGAGGAAATTGAGGTTGAGAGCACTGGAACTCTACGAAAATTAAACTTATGTACCATTTTAGCGTAGTTGATATATGTTGTTTATATAAATACGATGGTTGTGAGTTGGATATTGTATATTAAGTGGCATAGTTAAACGCCGCGCCGGGCCTGTCTTGTTACCAGAGCGAGGAAATGGAAATAATTCATTTCCACAAGTGGGGGTCGTACCAAGATCTGTCGCGTTTACAGTCCGGCGGTGTGCCAGCCTTATTTTATTATATTTTATTCGGATTCATTTTTTGTCTTTCATAATAAAATATAAGAGACCTAAATAAATATTTTTTCAACTAGCAAGTAGGTGTTCCATCTTCCACTTTTTTAATACAAAAATATTCATTAATTTAATTATGCGAAGACAAACAGCAAATGAAACATAAAAAAAATCAAAAAATAATAAACTGCAAATTTATATTTATTCAAAGGCACTTAAGTTATAATTATAGTCTTTGAGTGCTAAGTTTAATTGAAATAATGAATAATCGATTTTTATATCATACGTCATCTATAAACATAAAGAAATCCCATCAAGTAGCTTATTATTCACCGGAAATAAGATACAATTTCCCGAAGGCGACACTATTAAAATCGTTTCTTATTTGGTTAGCTGCTTAGTGAAGCTCACTCCGTGGAGGCCAGAGAGACCCCTCGAGCCTCAGGGTAAGTTGCATTCCAAAGGAAGTCGGTGAATCTGTTAAATGCTAAGAACATTCTTGCCCATGTATTAGTAATGGAAAAACCTTATACAGTAAAACGACCATACAAATTTAACACATATTTACAAAATAAATTAAATTTATCCCCCTGCTTTTAATATTTTCTATGTTAGGATATAATAATAGATAAAAGTAATTTAATAATTTCTATTAATTTATACTAAAAAAATATTAAATAACCAAACTTACCTCCTCATATACTGGAACTTGATCACTATAAAGATGAGCAGCGTATTAGCAGACAGCGACGCCGTCAGCACCGCCACATACAGAACTATTATAACGACATCTGGGTTGTAGAACACATCCAGGTCCATGGAGGTCACCCCCCAGAGCTCACTCTCGTTGGCCATCCCCATAGAGGTATTGGGGCTCTTTAAAGGCATTTTTGTTTTTGTTATTTCACTTAAATTTCATATTTATGTTCTCTTTCACTGTTATTTTATTGATTGTGAGTCACTTTTCTTATGTAATGTCCAATAGTTCATATTTTTTGTTTTCTGTATTTTTCGATCGATTTCTAAAAAGTATTTTATGAATTTACAAGTTTGCACTTAAATAATAATTTAGACAGAACTAAAAATGCTTATTTTTTAACAGCAGGTTGAAAAGGTAAGAATACTACATAGTATTAAGTTACTCTATTCCTCACATTTCACCCAAATTTTGAGACTATTGAGTGTCAAAACTGCACGCGACCGGCCCCAACATTCGCTTTAACTAGGTGGAGGAAATAATATATAATAATACTATGCTACTGTATTTTATTTAGCTTAAACAATGATTTGCCTTTGATTATAAAATAATGTGGTGGGACTCAACGCCAAGCTTTTACTAAATAATTTACATGGATGGTATGTATGTAGAAACTTCCTAAGAACGCTACTATAGCGAAATAGCTTGCTTTAGCTGCAAGCAATATGTGTACTTCATCATAATTAGCGGTTTCCATTATTACGTAACAAACAAATATATTAAATAGCTTTGTTTAACTGCACGCTGTATCCCGCACATGGCAGGGTAGGCCCAACCGGGAAAGCCGGGAACCAAATGTAAAGACACTTCCATTCTTGAACTACTGCGTGTTGATTAGCAAAATTTAGTGGCGGAACTTAACGCCGACAATCAATATAATATCTTAAAACAAATATTTTTTGCTACTATAATATGAATGTCTATATTTTATAGTAATATTATAAGGCTTAATAGTTTGTGTGGTTGAGCTCACTAATGTGTAGAACGCATTGCGAAACTTTTGCCTTGGATAATCTATGTATTGCGTTAATATATTGACTGTATTAATACTGACTGTAGGTTAAAGCTGTACTTGTAAAGCGCTCTTAACTGTGAGATTGCTCTCAAGCTCGATCTCAAAGCTTTTTTTTTTTTTAATTTTAACAGCTACATTCACGGGCGCATTATTGCCCGTGCCTTTTTTTATTTTATGAAAGTATTTTTTTATTAATGTGGCGTACTTAATTTTGGGACAATTTAAACTGTACTTATATCTAGAGCTTATACTAGAGGGGTTGGATGAGACCCCTACCGACTTTTTTTTTTTTTTAATTATATTATTAACATTTATAACTTATTTTACATACATAATTACAGTACATTACATGTATAATTGTCTTTTATATAATTACTTTATACATGTATAGAACACCTTCGCCTATTAGATTTGGCCTGGCTTATGCAGAACCTCTCAAAGCTGAGAGCGACTTATGCGAGCTCAAGTGCATAAATATATGGCAAAAACCTCACAATTTTTTCCATTTACCTACATTTACTGAGCCGAAAAACTTGATGGAAGCAACGATACATTCTCTCTTAATTGCACAAAAAGACGACTATTTTAAGCGATGCGCCAACGAATTATATACATAATATTTATACCGTATGCATTTTGGTTCGTCAAATTCAGTTACAACCCAGAATGTCTCTAAATGAATATAAATTACAGAAATTCAATTATTAATGTGTTTATATTATATTATTTCAACATACTCTTTACAACATATTCTAAATCTGTTACCAAATAAATAAAATAAAAATAGCTTCATGGTGTATCCTGCATATAGCAAGGTAGGCTGGGGACCTAGTGTCAAGACATTTCGTTCCACATTTTCGACACGTAATTATTGAATTACTATTTCACACATTAATTATTAATTACTTATTAGTCTTGTTAATTATATACGAGAAAAATAAATTAATTAATTCTCCGAGTGGGTATTGAATTCACTATCGTAGCGTTTACAGACGCCATCCTGCTAAGCTAAGTAAGGTCTCAAAAAATAAAGAAAATAATATCATTAACAAAGATACCTTATAACTATAAATATAATTATCTAGTAATCTACTAAAACTATTCAACATTAACCTTTTATCGACTCAGTGAAAGTTTTGAATAAGTCTAATTATAAGCACTGACAGTTGTAAAATGAGTTTAAAGCTTATCCGGACCCTTATCGTGCTTAGAACCCTAATTGGTATCATTTGAAATTGTTTACATTTTTAATTATTTTCTTATTTTTAGCTTTACTCTGTATCCTGCATATAGCAGAGCAGAGGGAGCTTGGGGACCTAGTGTTAAGACACTTCCATTCCCCATTTTCTGCCAAATTTGTAGTATATCGACGACGAAGTACCAATACCTCCAAACTGACCTTTTAAACAAATAATGACTTTTTTTATTAATTTTTTATTATATTTTCATATATTTTCTATATCATGTAATACAAAGAAAAGAAAATCCAAACACATATTTTGAACAGGAGCGACCGTAAACGCGGCGGTTCGTTTCATGAAATGCCTTGAGTATTCGGCTGAAGTGGGGAACGCAAGTGTCTCGAAGTGAACAGAGTGTCTTAACACTAGGCTCTCGTGTTGCCTCTACCACTGAAACAGCGTGAAACTAAGAAAAAACAAAAAAGACATACTATATCATGGCCGTCTACGAGAGAGGTTAGTACCAAAACATTCCGATCCCCACTTATTTAAAGGCCATGTCTTGAAGGCAATATTATACAATAACTACTTATAAATAGTTGTTGATAACTCCTGTATTTACGCGACAAACATCTCTGAAGTATTTGATTGATTTATAGCAAGCTAAGTAAGTTTGTAGTTTACAGCCGTCACTATCTCTATATAAGTTACGACGGTGTACTTATAGAAGTAATTAGCGAACTTAAGTCAAACGATATCGAAAGTGGTCTGCAACTTCATTAAATGTCACTGTTTTCGATTTTACCTATCATTTTGTATATAATCTATACACACTTAATTTTATAAAGCAATAGTGTATTTTGGAAAAAAGATTTTTTTTTATCACCATATAGAATCGCTGTGTTTGTGGTCCATCTCTCTTTATCTACGTCTGACAATATACTTTTTCGCAAGAACGTATATAATTAATTACACATGAAGCTGTTACACAAAACAAAAACATTACAAAACGTATAAACATAAAAATAGAGTTTTAACTTACTTTTTAGACGCTTAGTAGAAAATATAAGTCATAATAAAAATGAATCATAGAAAAACATATAAAAAGCAGGAAACGTCCGTTCTGCCATTAAAGAATGTCGACAGAATGTTTATTGTTTGAGATCGTAAATCTCATAAACTATATTTCGGCATCGAAAACCATTGACTAGAAACACACACATCTTAGAAATCAATTACCCAAAATTATAGTAACGGTGAAAGTAGTGTTAAGACACTCCGTCCCCTATCTACTGCCGAAGGTTCGAGACTTTACCTCTCCTTGCCTCGTACCTCGTACTCGTACCATAACAAGGAAATAAAAATAGTGAATGTTTCATTTCCTAGATCGAGAAACGAACCCACAAACTATCGTGTGCTTTTACTATTTTTGTGTACTATATACGAGTATGTATATGTTATAAATGTTCAATTTTTTTATCAACTTACACTTGCTCAAGCGACGCATCTTAATCTTAAATAACTACTATAATAGTATATTCTCATAAAGACTCCCCATAACGCAGTCCGGCACTCAAGTCATTGTGCTTAATGTATTATATCCGCAATAAAACTTCTTTATACATTTCTTTTATATTCATGTATTTCCATAATTTGTGATATATATAATAGAAAAGCTAACTAACTTTGTTCTCTGGTTTCAATAAAAGATGATCATAACGATATGTACCAGTCATATTTTTTATTAAAGCGTGGCGTTGAGTTCCGCCACCTACACGCAATGTCTTAAAGCAGGCGGAAGGACCAGAAAGGACTGTCTGAAAACTAAATTCTATTTGCCTACCCTATTATAATAAAAATATAAAAAGTACCATTTACGTAAAGGTGTGTGTATTTATTGTTTTGCTTTACGCTGTATGTTGTGTTACGTACCACCGAATTCTAGGCATTATGTGTTGAGTGGTGGAACTTAACACCTGCTATGTGAAGCTAAAAAACACAATTTGTGGCCAGTACTGGTATTATACCTATAGTTATATATGAATAAGTTAACTCATATTGACCTTATCGTATTATACCAATATTAGTGAGTATATTATCATAACTTAATTTTAAACCGTGTCGTTGAAGCGCGGTTTGACGCCGACTGCCTGTACATGCCATTGGTCATTCGATCCCCACTAGGGGTAAGGAGTGTATTTAGATATATTTTTTTTCCGCTTTAATAGAAAAAGAATTGCGTTAAGTTTCTTCACTAAGAACTAAATTTCTCAATAATTGAGGGAAAAGTAATGTTTTTTTAATAAATTGTCCGGGACAACACGTGAAACTGTTTTTTTATTATTAAATACTTGTCAAATATTTAACTACAAATATTATTTAAGCAAATATAACACAGAAAAAACATAAAGTGGGATAGGTCAGAGAATTTAAAAAGGTAGTAAACTTAACGATCTTTTCGCCATAAAACTAAGGTTCTAAGTACTGCTTAATAGCGTTGTGTACTACATTTTTTGGTTGTTAGTATTATACATTTGGGTGAGACTCAATTGAGGCTAAAGTCCAATGATACAATAAATTTCGTATATACTTGCCATCTTATATACATTATACATAAATGTAATGCTTCTTACAAAACTATTGGGCTGGAAAGGATGAGATTTTTTTATTTTATTGCTTAAAATCTACACAAATGTTACGGCCATTAAGCCATTATAAAATTGAAAATCTCATAATTATTTTTTCTAGCTTCACGCTGTATCACGCACATAACAGGCTAGACAGAGGGAATTCTCCTCGTTCTCAGAGTGAGACAAGCAAAATATTAAATTTTCATTTCCTCAGGTGGGCATCAAACCCACAAACTGTTTTTTGCCACCTGCGTTTACATTTACAGTTGCACAATGTGCCAAGACTAGCCCTATTGTTGTATTGTTATACTACGCAATTTTATTTATTGTGTAAGATTAACCCTTGTCAAAAGCAAAAGTTAAAGCGTTCTGATGGCTGATCTCCTTTGAAGTTGTAATCTATACGAATAAGCGTTCCCGGGTAAGCCGATTTGGTTGAGAAATGGTGCAATGCGTGTTTCTTTTTAATATATAAAGCATCTTCAGATATAGTGAGCCAGCTCAAAAACTGACGATTTTGGGGGAAACATCATAGAATTCAGATTCCATGATTTTAAGCCGCTCTTAATTCTGGACTGAGATCAATTTTATAAATGAAAACGGCGTCTCAGAATCACTCTGAAGACCGACTTCAGAGTTGAGAGCGATTTACAAATACTGATTAAAGCCCACCCTTCAACTATAGATTTTCTAAAAATATTGGCGTGTGCATTGTCAATTTTAATAAAATCAGAACTCCCATTTTTTGACCTTCACTGTATCATGCATATATCAGAATAAAGAGGGGACCCCGCATAGTATAGTTCCCCACTTTCCAGCGAATATTCGATTTGTGAAGCTCAACGCCGCGCTTTATCTTTCTACCAGAAGGAAAATAAAATTAATTTGTTTTACCAGTGGAATGGAACCCACACTGCTGTAAGATTTTTTTATTATTTCTAAGCATAGATAATGGAATCTACAAAAAACTTTAAAAATTTAAATTCGAACGCTAACTGCGCACCGACAACGGCGTTCTTTATATAATTACAAAAATAGCCGCACTAAATTTTCTTATAGCCTGTTAAGTTAAAGTTAGTGCCTACGTGGTACCTAAGATTTGCCGACAAAGCGCTAGTAAAAACCTAAAATAGACAGCAATAACAGAGTAACTAACAAGTAACTAAAATTAAAATCGATATTATGTATGTTTTTATGGACAATATGTCAAATTGAAAATTCCGTTTCACCTTTTCCGATAGAAATTTCGGGAAATCGTCTCTTAGTGCTAGTCCCTACCCTCCCTGAACTTAGGTTAGCTAAACTTATAATTTTTAAATCCAGTATTTTTTCTGTACGTTGTATAGTAATCACTCAATAAGGGAAGAATTGTATTTATGCCGTCGATGTCGTCGTATGATTACATCGATGTAAATAAATTTAAACCAAAATAATATATGTTGAATCTTTTTAAATTGTGATTCCATACTTAGAGAAGAAAAATACTTATTTAGAAAACGTTTAAAAAACTTGAACGTAGCGCAATTTGATCCTGCGCCACTAGGAAACCGTCTAAGCTGACCACTAAGGCATTTTTTTTATGGATATAAAGAGTGTTTTAAGAAGGACATTTGTCAGCCCTGCAAACGAAAGCTAAAACAGACCCCCAAAGGACACATCCAGCTATAATATGATACTATCACAGAATCTGCTGGTTTAAATTGAAATTCTTTTGGCATTGGATATTCCATTTATAGATGAAGATTATAAGCTGTATTTCATATTCATAGTTTAAATAGCAAATCACACTATCAATAATAGGATTTTTCTCCTTCAAAATTGACTTTGATATATTACTAAAGAACACGAAAATCTTTCAATAACGTATTTGATTTCTGTCGAGTCATAATTCAATCATTGTAAGTAAGACTTATACATACAGCTGTAAATTGCGCATCGATAAATGTAAATAGCATTATTTTACTAAGCTGCGTCAGTTATTCTATAATAAGTTTAAAACAAGTTTCTTTTATTATTTTAGTTTCACCCTATACCGCACATAGCAGGGTTGGTAGGTCAATGTCTCTCATACAATTCAGTGAAGTAAGTTCTATTTAATTTTTAAATAAAAAAACATTATTCTACCTGAAAGAAAGCATAGCGTTAAGTTCCGCCTCTCAATACGCCGGGTTTCAAACTCAGGCGGAGATAGGTAACTGAACATATTATTGTTAGCAACTAGACTCCTCTCATCAAGAATGAAGTACATTACGAATTTAAAATATATAAAATAACAAAAAGACAACTTGGCTTACTCGAATCACAAGAAATTGCTTATTCGACCGTACGGTAAAGAAATTGTTACTTCATATGACATTTTCTGGTCATTTTTACCGGTCTGGTCAAAATACGTAAGAATTATACATATTCGAAAGTTTAAAATTTTTATTTTAATCTAAATTTTGAGGACGTCGTAGCGCAGCGGCACATGGGTGTGACTGTAACGCGACAATTGAGGGTTCGATCCAGGTCGAGAAAGAGAAATATTTATTTACGTTTATAGTTTTCCATTTCTTCGCTCTGGTGTCGAGGTAAAGCGCAGCGTTGAGTTCTGCCACTCAACACGCAATGCCTCCAGAATTCAGCAAAAAGTTGGCTACGGAGTGTCTTAACACCAGGTTCCCTCTTTCTAACCTGCTGTGTGCGGAATACAGCGTGAAGCTATTTTTTTTTAACCGACTTCTGTAAGAAAGGGAGGTTATTAATTTGACTGTTTTTATTTTTTATTATTTTTTTTAATGTTTGTTACCTCATAACTTTTGACTGGGTAAACCGATTATGATATTTTTTTTTATTTGAAAGGTGAAGCTTCCCATTTGGTCCGATTTTTATTTTCAAAATTATAAAATCTTTGTAAAAATATTTTTCACTTTTAGTTCGTTGTTAGAAGTCGGTTTTTCTTTTTGTTAAAAATTAATTTATTATTTAATCTAAAAAGTACATACTAAAATGTAAATATTCGAATATTTTTAGGTTCACGCTGAATACCGCGGGTAGGCAGAGGGTACCTAGTGTTAAGACACTCCGTATTTTTAAAGACACTTCCTTCTCCCTAAACTAGTAAATATAATAATAATAAAGTATATGTTATCGCGGGGAAGCGGGACAGTTTTTGAGTTTAACGCGGCGGTTGTGAGAGGAATTTCCACTAGAGAATATAAATTACTTTCATTTTCAAACTCTGACAATTAGTCAAAGCGCAGTGTAGAGCCGCTCAATAGACAATGTCTCGAAAATAGGATAAAAAGTTGGTGAAAAATACTTTATGTAAATCTTAATTATTTAGTTCCTAATAATTTATTACTTAAAAAATCTTTTGAATAATATAATAATTAATCTTATAATTAACTAAAAATATATATTATATAATTTACATGTGATATAATTTTACTTCGCTCGCTCTATTCAAAAGCACAAACTTCCTTAAAAGCTCAACAGAAAAAAAACACTTCACTGCACTAACCACTTCCAAATATTAATTATATTTATGTATACAATATTTATTTATTTATTAAGAAGTATTCTTAATTATTTCCTATAAGCTTATCGTAAACTTTCCCGACGTTTTTAACACGTCGTCCCGACGCGAGATATGGCATACGACTGAGGCTGTGCATTAGTTTTGTTATATATTTTTGTTACTTTATAACTTTTATAAATGAAAAAATATATTTTTATAATAATAATATTAAACGGGAATAAATGTATTTTGTTAATCAATAAAACATATACAGTACGAGTACATAGTCTTAGACAAGTTAATTATGTTAATGTATTGAGGCAAACATGAGTCGGTGGTAGTTTTGAGTTTGATGCCGAACTGCCGAACTGAGTTTGATGAATTATTTTTAGTATTCTTCTCCAATCAGATCAAGTGTGGCGTGTCGACACGAAGTGTTTACATACGGGCGGAAAATAGAGAACATAGTGTCTTCACACTAGCCCCCCTCTGCCTACCCTGCCATCTTCGGGATTCAGCGTGAAGCTCAAAAAAAATAATAGAATAACGGAACTACTTCCTATTTGAAACATGCAAAGGCGAAAATTACCTAAGCTTTCTCTTTGTGCTATAACGATATTAAAATAATTTAAAGCTATACTTAGCAAGTGTTTACAACAACATGATGTATTCAAGGAAAATAACAGTGATAAAACTTGATACAAGATGAATCGTGTATATATCTACGAGTTTTGTTTTAGGGCGGTGTGGTTAATAATTTTACCGGAGGTGGCACAGGGGAATAATCGTATTACTATACGTGTGAAGACAGGTTCTTCAGTTCTTCAGTTCAGACTCTAGTTCCGAGGCAAAGTGCAATGTCTCCTGAATTTTGTGAAAAGTTGGGAATGAAAGTGCGATAATGGGAATAGAGTGTCTTAACACTAAGTTCCCAGGGTTCCTCTGTCAACATTGCTATATGTAGGATACAGTGGGAAGCTAAAACCGTTACGAGAGTGAATTTGTAAAAGTCTGAACGTGAAATGAAAAGCGTAAAGCAAAACACATTTTAAAGACTCCATTAAAACTCCAACCTCAATCATAGAAATACATACAGAGAATGTCAATATACATAAAGTTGCGGGTGCAATTTCCACTCGGAGAGAAATAATTATTTTTATTTTCTCCCTGTGGCAACAAAACTATGGCGTTGAGTTGCGCCACTCAACTCGAAATATCTCAAAGATTAGATTTTCTCTGCCTACGCTGCTATATATGGAATGGGCAGTTGAGCTAAATATCAATGTACAAAAACTATATTGCTAATGAAATAAAAGCTTTTTCATACGAAAACTAAATTAAATTGCTAAAAACTTCGTGCGAAATACAATAACAGAGCTTCTCTTGACAGGTTATTAAGAAGTATTGTACGTGTGTATCGTATTAATTTTTTACTCAAGTTCTTTATATATACTTACTAATGGGCGCGCGCAGCTTCGCCTGCATATTTGGACCCTTAGGGGTGAATTCTAATAAACCAAGAAACATGTGTTCAATTAAATATTTTAAATATTAATAGTTTCAAATATTATAAAAATCGGTGGCCATTTAAAGATTTTTCCATACAACTTTCAACCCCTTATTTGCACCCTTGGGGGGAGAATTTTAGAAAACGATGAAACACGTATTCAATTAAGTACTTTTAAAAATCTAAATTTCAAATTTTTCATAAAAACTTATTTCACCCCTCTAGGATTAAAATTTTTCAAAATCCCTTCTTAATAGATGTCCAGTTTACGAATGTCAACGTCTGTCCAAATTTCCCGTTTCTACGCACAGCGGTTACGGCTGTGCGTGCGTCTTACCTCAGTCAGTGAGGACAAGTCCTTTTATATATATAGATTATAACATTATTTATGTTATATAATAAGTTTTAATTGATGCCGTATTTGAGTTCAAGAGAATCCGAGGTTTGGTCAAATAAAAACTAAATAAACAAATATAATTTAAATATTAAAGGCAGTCTCATACAAAATATTGCTATAGAAGTTATTAGGCCTACCTCTAAATCAACCCAATCAAAAGATAGATTTAATGGGAAACGGAGTGCCTTAACTCCAGGTTCCCTCTGCTCACACTACTGTGTGCGGGGTACAGCGTGAAGCTGAATTATAATTGTAGTTCATTTCCTACGAAACGAATGCATACGCCAGCAATATACAGTTTGTAAACCTTTATAAGTTGCACTTTCTGTTGACCTACAATCCTGAACTTGATATGGAACCTTCGATGAGTGACTCGGAAAGCGAAAGGTTTCAATAAATAATTAACTTTTTTAAAAAAACTACTCTACGACCACTAAGGTGTACTTATCAAACTACGTTAACATTCGTATGCGCTTGTTACAATTAACTTATATTGTTTGCATATCTGTTCTGCCACCCAAAGCTGATCAGAGCGCTTGGTCGGTTTTCAAAAGCGAAGCCACGCCTTTCCAGTTGTGTACTCTTTATGGAGTATTTTTTTCTTTTCTAAGACGGGAATTACACTTTAAAAAGGTTTTTTTTAGTTAGCTAGTTGGCAGAGATAGCCTGGGAACCTAATGTTAAGACTTTCATTTCCTGTCAAGACGCTTCTGTTTCCCAATTTCCATCAAATTCCAGAGGCATTGCGCGTTGAGTAACAGACCTCAAAGCGGTCTTAAAAAAAACCTACCCGAGTGAAAAAAAATAAATATTATTTTTTCATTTCATTGAGCGGGAATTGAACCCACAACCTCTCGCGTTTAGTCACATGTTTGTGCCCCTGCACCACGGCTGGCCCCTAAAAATGTTAAAGAATAATAATTTACCTTTTATTAATTTCTTCTTTCAAAATACGCTTCAAATATGTTTTCAAGCGTATTTTGATATGTGAGTGATATCATTTAGATTGATAAACGTAAACCTCTGCCTGAAAGCTCAAAAGCTCATACAGTCACCACGAAGTAGGTCAACCACGAGTTCACGTAAAAAGCACTAACACGGAATTCTATTAGAAGCTTATAGTCTCATCACTATTGAATATAAACTTAAAGTTCTTACATGACTCATACAAAATATGTATGAGAATTTAATATTTTTTTATGTGTTTCTTACATATATTCATACACTTATTACTTTTGTACGAGATGCATAAAAAACAATTTTATACAAAAACGTAGCAAATTTTCACTGCATTATGTTGTAAAGGGTTTTAGTGTTCAGTTTAATATGAGTAAAAAATCTTTTTAAAGAGACTTTTCCGAAGTAATGGTAATATTATGTATATTAATAGTTAGGTATAATGTTGATTTATTTACATATTTTTTATAATTTACTTTTAGCTACGGCTTCGTCCGCATAGTCAAAGCATAGTAAAAATAAATAAGAATTGTATATGACACATGCCCCATTCTGCCAAGTGCCTGACGTAACTCTGTCAGCAAGTTAATATAGCCTGTCGCCTGCCTTTATAAAAACTTATATATATACTTTGCACTTAAAAATTACATATAAGTAAAACAAAATTGAAAATTTCGTTAACAATGGTGGGCTTATTTCTGAAAGAAATCTCTTCCAGCCAACCAAAAGCAGTGGATATGACTGTCCAACAGCGGGAAGAGATTACAGTGCAGTTTTAAAACAAAGAGAAAAATAAATAAGAAATTAAAAATTATAATAATAATAAAGAAGACATATAATGATTCCAATACATAAATAGCTACATATACATCTAAAGATTGTAATTAAATATTAGATAAATGAATAATAGCAAATACATACATTCTAAATTTATGATAATAAAGAAGTATACATAAATAACATTCATATTTATACTTACATACATACACACATACTTACATACATACATATATATACACAGACATACATACATATATATACAAACAAGTGAAGTGCGGTTGTTTTACACACGAAAAAAAAAATGTCTGAATCCAGTGAATTAATTGTTCACAGTAGTGAGTAAATGTTTTTTCAATTGGGATTTAAAAGACATTAGTCAAGGACTTCTTTGGATAGGGATGGGGAGATCGTTCCAAAGTGATGCGGCGTACACTGTGAATGATTTCTGGAGGAATTTGGTACTGCTCCTAGGTATGTCGAGCGCCGGAACAACGCACGACCGCCTAGAACGTGAGGAACGAGGAAGAATGTTGAAGCGGGAACGTAGGTAAACAGGAAAATTGTGGTAATTAAGGATCTTGAAAAGTAAAGTAAGGATGTGCATATCACTTACTACCTATCAAAAAAAATTCTAAAAGTTCATGAGATTATCAGGTTTAACCAAACAAACTCCTCAGCTTTGTGATATTTAGCATAGATACGCATAAACATTTCCTGAAAGACTAGAACCCACGACCTTAGTCATACAAGTTACAACTAAAATCTCAATTGCGTCAAATATATGATTAACGCTAATAAAATAGTGCCAGCTTATTTGTGCAGTCGACACCGGCCGGTCAGACATTGGGATTATAGATAGAATGGGAATGACGCTATCATTGAACACGGTCTAATTTTGTGATGAAGCTTTTATGTCATTTTCTTATTATATTCTGTCACCGGCTGCGGCGAGGGCTGAAAGGAGGGTGATGTATTTAGTCGTAATGCATGCGTGTATGTCTGCTCATTTTTTCCCTTTGTTACTGTTAAACCAGTGAACCGGATTTCCTTCACGGCACGAGTGTTAGTTAATCAGTTCATTAATTTAGTTGATGCTAATTTAGTTTTTTTTTTTTAAATGTACACAGAATAAGTACTAGGTTTACATAAGTACTAGGTACAGAACGCAATCGATATGTTTTGCTGTTATTTTTGAATGTTAGAAAATCTGTGCAGGTGTATTCAGTGACAGTCACTTTATTTCGTATAAAAAGCATAAAATTTACAAACACTTTTATTAAGGTAAAGCAATATTCCGGATTAAATACAAGTTGATCATGCTAAAGATTATCATAAAAGTGAATTATATGGACAGTTCAGATATTAAAATGTTTTATAGCATAATGGCTATTTTCATCCCGTTTCCATATCCGTAGTTTACTAGAACTTCTTTTACTGAATCTTTATGCATCATCGCCTCACCTGGCGCAGAGAAAATAGAATGTTATATTACTCATTTTTCTCTTTGCAAGCCATATAGTGATACTCAGAGTCAGGTTTTGTCCAATAACACTGAAAACACTAAAGTCACAAATATTATATGTAGGTTGGACACCTAAATGAGTGGTTTTACTATCTATAAAAAGTGTCAGCTACCATAATAGCTTTTTAATTTAAGACATTTTTTTAAATTTGGAAAAATTACATAAACATATGCAATAACATAAAATTAAGATACTGATCTTAATTTTATTTGATATCTTTTACCACACTAACAATCATTTCAATATGTTATGACGAAACATACGTTCTTTTAAATATAAATGCAAGGTTTTTTAAAAGCATGTACCTAATCCTATAGTTTTGTTTCCTATCATATATACTGAACAAATAATGGTTATATATGTTTTTACGATAGCCAAACGTGGGTGTAATTTGATTTGCCCATTCCTCGATTGGTACTACGACTGACATAAAACTGTGGCATCACGAAGGCAAATAAGCTACAAGTAATGGACCTTCATCATAATAAAGAGGGTAAGGCAAACTAATAATGTTCTAATACAGACATTGATACTAATATTCTTTTGTTGAAAAAAGACTCTTAACTTAAATAAAGTAACATAAATTGGATATGTATAGAAAATACTAAATTTAATTTTATTTTATGTTTTTTTAATTCGAATTTTATGTGATGAGAGTTAAAAGTACACGAAGTAGAGCGAAATTATAAAAACTAAATATAATTTTAATGTACATTTGATGAATGTACAAAAAAAATTTGAATCAATAGTCATCACGTACCATATCATCGTCTACGAAGTTTGTAGGTTCCATTCTCTGCATCGATGACATGTAGTATCGGTGCCCAGTACCGATTTGTCAACATGGAGTCAAATCTATTCAAAACGCTATATCTTTAAAATGAGTAACCAGAGAGGACTGAGTGCCAGCGCTGCTCTGCATTCCTCTTCCGCCTCGTCCACCACCATCGTCCTCTTCATACACACCTGCGGCGGCCCTCCCGCTTTACATGACCTTGCTCCATACCATCGACGCTCTTCTCTTCTCGAAGATTATCCGAGGTTAGGGGGCTAAATTTCTTACCACTCACCCTTGCTTCATAAATATTTGTTTCCATTAATTCTATTGTCGCCAAATCACCTGAGCACGCACGATGGTAAAAAAATATGTTGATTTTCCGCCAAATTCAGGTTTAAATAATTACTTCAATAAGACTTTTCACTTTGATTCCCGTCTAACGACCTCGTCTCGCTGGTGCATAAAATCGAAGAGCTCTTTAAACGAGCCAAACATATGACGTGCGTCGTATGGGAACCTCCTATAACATTTTATTTTCAAATCAAGTTTTGCATACAGTGTCATAATATAATCTTTCACTGAAAACATATGAACAAAATCTACTGTCATTTTATTAGATTTTCATAGTGTTATTCAGACAATCGGGACTATAGAAATATTGATATTTCATGCAAGATTTTTATAGTGGAACGTTTGACTGTAAATGTGATGATTGTAGATTCAATCCCCGCTTAGGGGAATGAATTATTTTCATTCAAAAAAACGTAAGTATGGTGATTAGAGTGTAATATTTATTAATGTTTCCACTCAACACGACATGTCTCGAAAATTCAGACAACTGAGAAAACATAGTGAGTTCAATCATAATGTTTATCATACCACGCGTATTGCTTATTAATGATAAACAAGATAACACAGTATTACAGCAATATACTATTATACAATATACCATTTACCAAAGGTACGTAAAGAAAAAAGGTTTTACGAATTAAAATACCGAAACGATCGATTTAATCTGACTGGAAAGTTTCATTCCAAATCTGAATTTGCAATGATATGATTTCCTTGTTTTATTCCCTAGAGAATGCCCTCTAAAAGAATTATTCAATTATAAATGCTACTACATTTACGTTTTAAGTATACTTATAATTACCGCGACGGGGTTGTGGGTTCCATTCCCACTCGAGGAAATGAATTAATTAATATTTTCATCTGCTCTGGTGTCGAGGCGAAGCGCGGTCTTGAGTTCTGCCACTCAACACGCAATGCCTCCAGAATTCGGCAAAAAGTGGGGAACGGAGTGTCTTAACACTAGGTTCCCTCTGCCTACCCTGCTGTGTGCGGGATACAGCGTGAAGCTGATTTGAATTTTTAATTTATATAAAGATAAAATTACAGTCAATAAAAATAATATATAAACTGAAGCCAACTAGATCGGAATAGAAAACGAAATTAACAAAGTTCTATGTAACTTTACCTTTAGTGTTTTATTACGTTGCGATGTACGCCTCAAATACAATAAATTATATTTTTATGGGAAACACAACGCTTAACTTATATATGTAAATAATATAGCAATTTATTATATAACTTTATATTCAACTATAGAGGCCAGTCGTGCGACTGCAAACGCGACATATCGTGGGTTCGACTACCACTTGAGGAAATAAAATATTTAATATTTTCATTTTCTTGCTCTGGTAAGGAGGCACAGCGCAGCGTTGCGTCGCGCCTTCAGAATTCGCCGGAAAGTGGGGAACGGACTTATTTTAATTTAGTTTTGTTTATTTTAATTTATTAGCTATACTGTAAAGTTTCATCTAAATCCGTTCAGTAGTTTTTTTGCGTGAAAATGGAACAAACATCTATTCTCACAAACTTTCATATTCATAATATCAGTAGGATAGGATAGCATTAGTTAAGAAGTAGATTAGGGATAGATATAGACCTATTCCTGGTCAGTTCGTTCATGAATTCGAAGGAGTTATACTTAACTCTATAGTTATTTCGTGTTTGACGGTGAAGCGAACGTTAATGCGCATTTTAAAAGAGTGCCTTAATCTTATACTGGATGGCAAGCTCCAGGCACTGCTCTAAGCTCCTCTTCTTGCAACGTGATGAGCTGGCACAGTGAACCCATGAAATACTGAGTAGCTTATCTTATAAATCTGTATTTATACCGAATTATTCTGTCGAATATTATAGAACAATATTGTTATTAGATAAGACAAAAATTAAATAAAAAAAACTATTGTGGACTTAGGAAGTAAAAAGATGTTAATATTATTATATAGTTCTTAAATAAATAATTAAAACACATACAAATATATTCATAATGTATGTTTACCTTTCCGCTATGGATGCGATTCCCACTTGGAGAATTGCCATTGCCACGTCTTGAAAATTATACGAAAAATGGTGAATAGAGTGTTTTGATAGCTGCATTCTCTCTGTCTTCCTTACTATATTCGGAATAAAGCGTGATGCTAAAACAAAACCCAGGCGAAAATCTTAGAAAAGAGTTTCCACTAAGAAATGGAAAATGGGGAACGAAAATGTCTTACAGACCATGGCAAAATACTAAATTTATGTATTTTCAAGTAATTTTCCTATCACTCTATAAATAGTTTACAGCCTTGACTCTTCGTAAATAACTTTGCGTGTGCATGTGTTCACGCCCCCGAGGAGTAGGCCGCTTGTGATGTGTTTAACAAGAAATAATGTTGCTTTAGGTGCATCTATTTTATCGTTTTCCTATTAATTTGTTTTCCTCGCATATAGCAGAGTGGTAAGCGGGAACCTAGTGTAAAGAGACTCCGTGACCCACGCACTGCTGTATGTTGGGAGATATTTCGACCGTCACGAATATAGTCTCACGAAGGCGTCAATACATTAAAATATGGAAAATCTATCTTCGTTTGCATTATATTCAATTTATAGTCTCAAAATTCCTTTTACACGCTAAAATAATGCACGATGCAGCTGTTGCAACGTGGCTTTTGTATGCAATTGTGGCAAAATTAGACATATTGTGGATAACGGTTGAGCGTTCTATTCAATCGAATGTAGGCAATGGGTATTGATTGATAATTAATTATAAATAGCAAAGTAATTCGAAAATAATTATTGTGTTTTGCGTGTGTGGCTTTTCTAGTGTAATGTTGTCATAGTATTGTGTAATAAGCGCATAAATAATGTAGCTTTGACTGTAGTGAAGAGTCACTCACAATCCTTGCGTACGGGTACCTACTCGAAATACACCGCCCCCCTCTTGCCCGAATTCGTAACATTGCGTTCGAAGTAACGAAACCCAACGCCGCACAATGTCTTACTAGAGCAGTGAAATGAGAATAATCAAACCCACAACAAAAAAATAACAATTATAGTCAAATTGTGTACCACTGCACATCGACGGCCACGGCGCGGCGGCTGCAATGGCAATATTACACAAAAATCTTTAAAAACATATTTTATAATTATGATAACAACAATCGTCAGTAATTTTTCGTATAAATTAATCTATATTTTAACATATACATAGTAACTATTACCCTTGTACTTCATCAGAGTATATATGCGAAGGTTATAGATTCAATCCCTTGATCAATAAAACTCGGCTGAGAATTTCGCCACCCTATACGCAATGTTAGAAAAATTAAGAGGGAAGTAGTGAACGGTATATATTAATATTAGGTTCCTTCTGCCTATCCTGCTATATGAGTTTTTATATATGAACCTGCTCCTACCGTACATTGCCCCCACTTAGCCTAACTCCACGCAACCTGCAATGCAGATTTTCAACAAAAAGTGAACTCAAACGTCTTTCATAACAAACTTAACTGACAACTAAATAAGTGTAGCCTTGTACGATGAAAGGGGTTATTAAAGCACTTTAGACCTTCTGTATCGATGTCTAGATAATTGTTCATCGATACTGATCTATTTGTTGTTGTTGAATTGATGGAGCTCTAATAGCAAGACGAAGCACGGAGTAAAGTTCCGTCGCTTAGCCCACAATGTCTCAAGACATTGGGCGTAAGTAGAATGGAGTGCCTTCCCTCTACCCTCCTGCATGCGGGATGCAGCGTGAAACTGAAAAAAAATGTATATAATAAAAGTTTTTGGTACCGAGTGACAACGCACAGTCGAAACTTATACACAGATTAAGAAACTTGAAATTTGGTTTGTAGTTGAGTTAGAAGTGTAGGGAAGCACTAAGAGAGGGTTCCTCGAAACTGAATCGGAAAAACTGAACTTTCCGCTGTGTGTCCACGAAAACAAAGTTGCGGGCGACGACTAATGTAAAATTTGTTTATAAATATTCAGTAATGTACATACTACATTTGGCACTCAAGCACAGTGCAGCTTTAACGATACTTGGAACTTTGCATTCCTCTTACGTTTCAGATGTTACAGCTTATCTAAAAGTTGGGAGTAACCCCGCTTTTAAAATTTAAATATTTCTCACATAATATGGGTTTACATTTCCATTTCTTTTATGTTGTAAGAAAAAGAGTATTAAGGGGTTTTTTTTATATCTATGCATTTATCCCAATCGGATTATCATAGAAACAAAAGCTCCACGGTCTTTCATACTTCTTGCTCTTCATCCACTGTCACCTCCGGGGGGGTTCTTATGATTTTTCCACGACTTGCCTCCCGTATAATCGATGGATTCTCGATAGTCAACTAAGGTCTCTCTCTGTTTTTCTTACCACTTCTACTTACTAATATTACAAATGTAGAAGTTGGTGGAGATGGATGTCTTTTCCACTTTATGAAAATGTATTTCAATGCCACCAATGGACAGCGTCTAACTGTAATACGATGCTCGTAAGATCGGTCTCCGTTGATCATGTCGCAGGATTTAAAATTATTTTCATTTCCTCACTCGTCCTCTCCGTTAGCAAATAAAGTGCAGTGATGAGTTACGACAGTCAATATGCAATATCTTTATAATTGGGTGAAAAATAGAGAACCAAGTGTCTTAAACTTAGTACGATATTTCTGCCTGACCCGCTAAGCAAGAAAAAACGTGAAGCTACATTTTTATAATAATTTTCTCTAGCGAAAATTGAACTGAAAACCAAAGTTAATGACAAAAGTCTTCGCCACAGCGACATGATGGCCGAATTATGAAATTCTTATAAAGAAAATTGATTTACAAAGTGTGGGCGGATGAAGGCGCAAAATGTTATCACTTAATGAGCATTAAATATCGTTTCAGCTTTTTTGTAGTTGAAGCACTGCCAACATCTATTTAGGTTACAGGAAGAACATTATACGTTATTATTGTATTATAAAAAATAATTTATACTTTTAATTTAATAATCTATAATAATGAATGATGTTTTCTAGTAAAGTCTGTTAAAAGGTAACAATAAGTGGGGGGTATACAGGAGGTACAGTTTGCTGGTTGGGGCCGCCGTAGCACAGTGGGATACTATACGTTATTATAAATATTTATTTATAAGAAAAACTGAAAGTTCATATAAAAACAACTTGAATCCATCGAGAGTCATTGCTCCCAACCTTTCATTTAAATTTTATCATTGTATACCGTTTTCAAGTGTTGCCACGACCCAATGTAAATATTTTTCCAATACGTCTATCCATTTCATACAAATAATATCGTAGCTTTTTGTATGTGTATTCTTATTTCGCATTTTGTATTTCATATTCTTTACTTTACATTTTAAACAATTGTTAGGAAAATGCATCTTGAGACTTTGTAGATTTTTCTATAATTTGATTGTAAGATGGATTACCCGTTCTCCACTTTCTGAATGGATCTGGAGGAGTTAGTTGATGATCTCATCAATCTGGATGGCAAAAGACGCCCTGGACGAAGGAAAACGTCGTGGCTGAGTAACATTAAGAAAGGCGTCGGTATTGAACGCGTGGAACACCTATTTCATCTAGCATTCGACAGAACATAGTTTGAAAATCTAGCGACCAACCTTAGGATTAAAGAGGCACCCGAAGAGGACATCTTCGTCTTCGGATGTCTCTTATATAATGATAAAATGACAATATTTGTAAATGCAAGCGTATCCCCGATAGTGTTGCCCAAATGCAAGAACAAGACGAGACTTAGCCAGTCTTGGTCTTGGTCTTGCGCCAATACACCTGGTCTTGGTCTTGGTCTTGGTCTTGCAGCAAGAGTCTTGCAAGTCTTGCAATTACCTATTAGTCTATTACTATTTATTAAAGTTTACTTTAAATCTTAAAAAACGTATTAGAATTGGAACATTGTGAGCTTGAATTAACATAGCCATAGTAAAGATCAAGCAGATTAATAAATAACTGAAGATTTGATAAGAAATTCGAAAAATCAACTGACCTATATGTCGTTTTCCATGGAAGTAACTGTTTCTTAATAAACATTTATGATTTATAAGCTTACATTTGCTAAAACATGTAAAAAAACAAATTAATTACAATAACTTGACTGTATTTTAAAGAACAATACTTATCTGTCTAGAAAGAGATTGAACCCTCAACTTATAAGAAATTTAATAAAAGATTTGTACGATTTATCATTTATTTGAACAAAAAATAAAATACAACACTAATCAACAGCTTTATCATTAGGTTATGATACTTTATATCAATTTTTTTGACCAACTATTAATACAAAGTAACCATCTGGCTGACTCATCATTTAACCTATTTCTATGTTTTCTAATTACTAATGATGCTTTAGAAAATAACCTCTCAGCAGGTACTGAAGTTGCAGGTATTGAGAGAAAATCACGGGCCATTTTCGATAAAATCGGATACTCTGTCTCATGCGTCCTCCACCAATCTAAAATGTCTTCCGAGCTGGCAGTTCTTGGTTTTCTCAGGTACTCCTCCAACTCGTCTATCACTAAGCCTTGAAGACAAGATCCAGATGACGTCGAGGGACATTCATAGAGTTTATCAAAGTCTATTACGTCTTCATCTTCATCACATACTTTATTTTCTTTTTCTGGTAATTCCAGAGATTTGTTCAGTGAGTGTAGACTTTTATATTCTTCATAAAGTTCATTGAACTTGCGCAGACTTTCTGTTTTAAGTTGCTTCCCCCACATTGTCAGGTCAAAAGTCTGAGCCTTATGCCTTGGGTCTAAAATTAAAGAAGTACAATAAATCCAGTTGCTCTTCTTGTAATGTTTAAGCATTTTGTCTCGAGCTGCTTGGAAAGCTAGAATGAGCCTTTCATCCACTTCAGATCGATTAGGTTTCTCATCTAACTGTTTTACCATAGATTCAATTTTATCTAGCAAGAGATTGAATGATACAATGACTAGCGGTAATGTAACATATTTGTCTCCACCAAGTTTTGTACTTAAAAGTTTAAAGTTTATTAGAAATTTATGTAATTTTTCGAGTACCTGCCATTCATTAGCTGTGATTTGAAAATCATTTAATTCGGTGACAGAACTGCACAATATGTCAATGCCCGCTCTCACTTTTAAACCAAATCCAATCATATCATGTGTGGAATTCCATCTCGTTGGACAGTCAAGAATGGCATTTAGATTTGATGGCACGCCAGCTGCTTCACAAGCAGACTGAAACTTCTTCTTCACTATCTCACTTCTTTTTATTTTACTGGAAATACTGCGTAACTTTGTTACAGATGTACGCGAGTCAGCAATATTTGGTGCAGATTCTTCATCTTCCTCATCCTCAGTTTCGTCTGCATAGTCTTCGTACTGCTGATCTTGCGCGTTAGTGTCAGACTCATAGTGTAATGCTAAGGTCTTTAATAAATCTTGTACACCAAGGTTTAAAATGTGAGCAAAGCACCGGAAATGTTGATTGTCTGAATCAAAGTGTGGCGGCAGCTGTTTGCCCAGTTCATACATAAATTTGGTATTTGCAGTTGCGTTGTCGACCGTGATACCTTGTATTTTATCAATTATGCCATATTCCAATAAACATTCATGGAAAATCGTTGCAATATCTTCCCCAGTATGTCGACCGCGTGATGGTATAAAATCAAGAACTACAGATTGATACTTCCATTCGTTGTCTATATAATGAATAGTAACCCCGTAGTAACTCCTACCAGCAATTGACGTCCACCCATCAATGGTAAAAGACATTTTAGATGATAATTGTTGAAGTCGTTCCTTGAGATTCAATTGGAGCTCTTCAAATCGCTCTTTGACTTTCCTTCTAAGTGTAGACCTTTTAGGAAACACCATATTAGGGCAAATACGTCGAAAATATACTTGTGTAGCTTCGTCATCGAAAAATGAGAAGGGAAGATATTTTTTCACCACCCAATCAACTGTAGCTGTCGTGATGTTGTCACTGCTGTTTTCCGACTGAACCAAAACAATAAATCTTGTGTTATTATTTAAAACATACTAGGTTTGAGCGTATAAGAGGAGGAGGTTTGTTGTTGTTAAATCGAGAAAATCGTTAAATTGATATTTGTTATATTAAGGTTGCACTGTACTGTAATTTACCAAAATAAAGTACTTAGTTGTTACTGGCCGATTAAATGAAAATATGGGTGTTTATAAAAAATATTTAAGACGATAATTACATACTTAATATGTCGCACCCCTAGATGAAAACACCACTAACTCAAAAATACTTACGTAAGTTAATGGCGTTTTTGAAAGTATCGCATGAATAGCTACGCAGAGTTATAATTCTTTTAACTGTTAAAAAAATATTCTTACCTGTCCACTTCTTCCAGCGGTTACTAAAAAGCTTGTGATATCTCCACTTAATTTTGGTTTAACAGGAAGAAATATTTCTGATTCCTTTTTGTGGAAAGATATTAGATGTTTCCTTAAGCCTGAAGTGTTTCTGTTTTTCATTTTTATTTCAATCTTTTTATGTTGGCACAATTTACAGAAGGCAGTTTGGGATGCATGAATTATTTCGAAAAACTCCTCAAATTTGCTTTTGGGTCTTTTAGATCTGTGACTCAAACTCTCGTTACTCGGACTAGAATAATTTGAATCTTCGTCACTCATATTAAATTGTACACGTGATACGTTTTTAGAAAACAACGAGAATTAGTAAAAACAATTATTAAGTTAGACTCGAAGCACAGCTCAATTGGAAATGACTGGAATTAAAATAATTCCTTTATTTATTAGTACGTTTCCTTGCTTTCTACCGCGCCTGTAGGTACTCTTAAAATTCGAAATTATTTTGCATGAGTATACCTACGCCTACGCCCTATGGCGGCAATCAAATAGTGTCAAATGTTATGATTTCGGCGTGGCGGCAACGATTGTTTTAGATTTCAAAAGAAGCCGCCGGCGCGTGTATCATAACCATGTACTTCCGAAAAGCGGCAAATTTCTTTGAGAAGTAAGTACAAAACCTTTGATGCCGCGTTATCAAAGTGCCGATGGTTAAAACATAACTATGCATGCACTCAGTTTGATTTTAATAGATAGGTCCAGTTTTTCATATTCTTTGCTACAGTTTTTTGCGTCTCATAGAATTCCTAAGCGTACCTACCTATACACCGAACTGTTACACCTAACTACTCAGTGCAATAGCGCTAAGTCCTAGCTGCAAGACGCAAGAGTCTTGCAGGCTATGTCTTGTTCTTGCTCAAATCTTGCACGGTCAGTCTTGGTCTTGGTCTTGCTAAAAATACGCGGTCTTGTTCTTGGTCTTGGTCTTGCAAAAACGCAAGAACAAGACCAAGACTGCAAGACCAAGACTGAATTTGGGCAACACTAATCCCCGAGCCCAATTGAACCAACGACCATTGCTTGTAAAGTTTTTGCTTTAAATTTACCCTTTCATCAACAGTCAAAATACACAAGAAAACAAGACATTACGTGTTGAATGGCGGAGCACAACGCCGTGCTTTGCTTTTCCAGAGAAGGACATTGTACAAGGACTTCGATATTTCAAGTGTACATCTTTTACGAAAACTTCTATAGGTACTGCCATTCAATCGACACTAAATATAGCTACAATTGTAAGTTGGGTTTGTATGTTTTGGCGAAGGAGAATTATTTCCGTTTAATTTATCGCTTGTTTGTTGCTATCAGTGTTAACCAAGGATTTATAGGAAAATGGCAGTATTTATAACATCATAATATTTAACATAAAAAGTTTACGAATTAGAAGATTTAAGATATGAAAAATAAAGGAATTATTTAGAGTACTTACCTTTGAGGCACTGTGATCTGCGATTCTATAGAAATTATAGTAATTTTTTTTCTTGACTCTGTATCGGCACTCAACACTGCGCTTCGCCTCGTTACCAGAGGGAGGAAATGAAAACATAAAAATGTTTAATTCCTCTCGCGGGGATGAGTAACACCCTTGTGTCAAATTTTTTATATTAACGTTAGGTTCCCAGGTTCCCTCTGCCTACTCTGCTATGTGCAGGATACAGCATGAAGAAAACAAAAACTTTTTTTCACATAAAGAAAGATAAAAAAACACCAATCTTACAAACATTAGATTTAACAACATCGCATCTAAATCCTATAAGCGTCAGCGATAAATTTATATTTATACGATAGTATTTTATATTTATACTTTAAAACGAAAGCGGCCGTGATTTATTAGGCAATACGGTTATTGATGGATATACTCAACATGTTTTTGTGGGTTCGATTCCTACTCGACAGAGTGCTATTTATAACATATCTTCGCTTCCTTTGACCGACTCAATTTATTGAAGGTGACGAGACGAAACACAACGTTCGTCGTATTAAAATATGTTTTGAGTTCCAGTTCAAACCGCGAATTCGTTGAAGTTCTGTAACTCAACTTGTATCTTAAACTTCTGTTCTGCTAGATCTGTTCTATTTTAGCTTCAAACCGAAGATATTTTTTTTCTTAAAATAAGATACTATACTGTATAAGTAGAATTATCTACATATGTAACTATACCTAGTACGAACGCATAATATAAGTAATTTTGAATAACACGTTCACAGTGGAATTGAAATTACAATTAGTTTAACGCGATATCCCTCCGCACGGCAGAGGAGGCAGAGGGAACCTGCACGAATACTTGAAGCATTGGGTGTTGAGTGGTGGATATCAACACGGCGCTTTGCCACATCACCAGAGCGAGGAAATGAAAATATTCAATATTTCATTCCCTTAAGTGAATATCGAACCCACAGTACGTTTACAGTCGCACGCTTATGCCCCTGCGATACAACGGCGTCACCATTATTTAAAATTACTAAAGCAATTTAAAGCACAATTTCACGTAATACGAAATGATGAAATCTAGCAAAAAATGTTTATCAAACTGAAATGATAAGGGTTTTGCACAACTGAATTTTTACAGAGTAACATATCTTAAAAAAGCTTCAGGCTAGATGAAGAATATGTGTAAGAAAATGAACCTAACGACTTAGCTGTGATACATTTTTATAATAAAATTCTAGATTTTTGAGCCACAGAACACGGTATAGGCTAGCTTTATAAATAATTTTTAACAAAAAAAGCGCCTTCAAACAATAATTTATGCAAGTTTAAGATTTAAACGATTTTCTCAAGGATACCATTGTCCAAATTGGGACCACACGAGAAGCACCAGCTTTCACTCAGTCGAAAGTTTTAAGGTATTACACGTAAAAAGTACAGTCCAAATTTATACATTATTTATTTTACAGAAGTCGGTTAAAAACTAGCGACGCGCGGCTATACTCGCCTTAGCTGTTTGTTATGGGCAAATTATTCAAAATCTTTATATAAATCGTAGCCCATATAGTATTCTCATGTACAAGCTATGTTACTGTAAAGTTTAAAAAAATATCCACCCTCGTAAACTTTGACGTTTATAATATTAGTAGGATAGGAAGGATAAATAGGATATATTTTTTTAATTTTCTCGAACTTTTAATTCTCCTTTTACCAAGGCAGAGTTAGAAAACATAATTATTCAATAAATTATAACAATAAATGTTGCATATCTGTTTACAGAAAAAAAAATAAAAGATTAATCAATAAATATTTTTCAAAATCGGTCCACACATGACGAACAAAAATAAAAAATATAGTTAACGAATATAAAACCTCCTTTTTGAAAAAGGATTTACTTAAAGCTATCTATACTATTAATTAATATAATAAAGCGAAAGAGTTTGTTTGTTTGTTAGATTGTTAGTTTGTATGTTTGTTTGTTTGTTTGAACGCTAAGATCTCTGGATATACTGGTCCGATTTACTATGTTTTTGTTTTATATGAAAGCTGCATTCTTCAGAAGTACTATAGGCTATATAACATTACATTACACATATATACTAATAAATTAAAATACATTCTAATTCGACAAGCAATTTATTCTGCCATGTTAATAACAACCGTCGTTGCTAAGGAACGGTTTGCAGTGTTTGTTTGTTGTTTTAAGAAAACGTCACCCAAAATGAACTTATATTTTGATATTCATCCTTATGAAAATAAATATAAAAGTCATTTTTAGCATTTTATCTAGATTGAAATTATAGTTTACTGTATAACATTCTAATAAATAATTAAGGAGATGTCACTGATTCGGAATAACCTAGCCTTCAGGCGGCATAATATGAGTATGACCGACGCGAACGGGCAGATGATGTTGACGTTTTCAAAATTTTCATACATTTTCGAACTATTGTTAATTTTTATGTAATTATTTGCTGTTTATAATTGATATTTATATGATTGATATTGCTCACAAAAAATATCCTATTTAATATAGAGAAATGTTTAGTTATTTCAAAGAGTCGATATCTACGAGTATGTACGCACGCACGGAAAACTTTAGGTACTTTTTCTAATATTAAGAGTATCCTTTAATTACTTTTACTTCTTTTGTTGATTCATTTCAATAACTCAGATATTTTTTCTAAGAATATGTCTCAACTTATTATTCTTTTTGATTATTTAGGCTTATATTTTCTTACTAATCCTGTTGAAAACTGAAAATATTTTTTTAAATATATTTAATAAATATTCTTACGTCCGGGTCCACTAGTAAAATATATAATTCATTAACACAAAAACCACCTCTTACTCGGAAGAAATTAAAATATTATAACTGGAAGATTGTAAATAAGAAATTCTTAACTTTTGCCATAAAATTGCGGCGTAAAAGATTAAACTCGTTTGTTACGGAACGAAGAAATACGTTTTGTAATGAAATAGAAACCAAGAAACAATCTAAACTTTTTACTTTTGCAACTTCTTCAAATGACAAAGTGACTAAAATTGTTAAAAGAATTAAGTCACCGGGACGGACAACTATTATATTGAAGTCGTCTGATTGTAAAACACGCACTCGCGGCGCGCATCTTCCAAGTTGAGTAAGCGTTGTCTTCCGCCACACAATACGCTATGTTTCCATAATTTGGTAGAAAGTGGGAAACAGAGTGTCTTCATACTAAGTTCCCAGGTTATCTCAGCCCTTTGTGCTACGTGCGTAATACAGCGTGGAGCTAAAATAAAAAAAGTGTGGAATAACACTTTAAAATGTAAAAATATTCAGTTAGTGTACTTAAACAGTTTTCAGTATTCGTTATTTAAGTATAATTAAAACTAACTAACGTCCGGACCAGACTGAGAGACGAGCGTGACCTAATCACAAAGCTATGAGCTCATTCAAAAATATAACATTGTTTAAAGCGCCATAAAACACTGACGCCAAACTTTATTTATGAACGTAAAGTAAATATTTATTTGCATATAATTTACTGCGATTGTTAGTTTTTAAATGCTTTCCGAATGGGCATCGAACTTGTTACTACTAAATCACGTAACGTTTTATGTTTCACATTCATTAGGAATAATATGTAGTAAAATAATCGCGACAGTTGTGGATTCAGGGGACTCATTGATTATTTATTTATATTTTAACTTTTTCTTTATAGTAATTATTAAATAAAAAACTATAAAGTTCTTCTGTAGCATATACGTAGACTTAAGATGAATTATTTACAACAGTCAGAAAATTTATGATTGTGTGAACAAAAAGTGATTTTAGTATATGATAAATTCTATTTTATTTAAAATATGAATAAATAAATAAAATACAATTAATAAATAAGATAAATTCATTAAATAGTTTAAAATTATAAGTGATAACATGATCTTTTTCACAAAATGTTTTAGTGTTAAGGTACTAGGTTACGAGTATAACGTCACTGGTCACTAGCGCTCCTTTCCTAATTACATCAAAACACTTATAATTTTTATTATTTAAAGACTTCCAATGTTTCTATGCATATTTAATTTTTTTACATGATTTTCTATTATTAGATAAAGAGCTAAATTACTAAGTAGAAAAATAGATATAAAAATTCAAAACTGCCCTCAGCTCTGTATTAAAATTATCTAATAATTTATTTTTATTTTTAATACATGTCACAACAATGTAAATTACTTTTTTCCCAATAAGTCTTCGAGCAAATCCTGGTTACTCATGTCATCCTCTAAAAAGTTTAAATCTACCCTTGAAGTCTTTTTTCCCGAAATAATACGTTTTTTAGGAACACTCTCGGTAAAAACTTGCTCTGTTAGCATTTTGAAGTTATTATTCAATTCTGTCAACGCTTCATCCGGTATAACACCATTTTTGTTGACGATCTCATTCAATTTATCAATCTCTTGCAATTTTTCAACCAATTTGTCACCAGTGTATTTACTTTGACTAAACTGTTTCACGTGAACGTCAATAACTTTACTACTTTTTTCTATGTCTTGTATAATATCTCTGCAATATTTATCTAATGGTTTTTCTTTTTTTTCTGTAAAATCCTTTGTTAGTTGCATTTTATCTTCATCTGAATTAGAATTATCATAGAAACAGACTGAACTTAATCCTCTTGATTTCGGTCTTTCAATAACTTCTTCAATAGACTCTTCAGTAGACTGTCTTTTAACAGCACTTGGTCTTCTAGGATGTTCTTCGTTATTCTTTATTTTATTCATTAACTCAACTTTCATGGCTTCCATTTTCTTGTCTGAAGCAGGATTTTTATCAACAATACTTAAATCGGCCATGCCATCTTGAACTGTTTTGGCAATATCTATAATTTCATCTGAGCTTTTCGAGTTTTTTCTATTTTGATTTGGTGTAGTACGATTGCTTGTTGAATTTCTACTAGACATGTATCGCGATCGAGTTTCTGTTGAAGAGCTGGTATCTTCTTCGTGGGATAGCGAACTGCTTATAGTGCGAGAGTTCTCGCATAATTTGGCTAACATGTTTTGTTCTAGTTGTGTCATCTGAAAAATATATTAGAACTATATATATACCTAATACTATAGATATATAGATGTCGTCATAATTGCATTGTCAATTAGTAGCCACGGTAGACTAATTATTAAAATAATAATAATAGCAATCTAGTGTTAGGACATTCTGTTCCCCATTTTCCGCTGAATTAACGTAGAATTGTTACCTGAACGAGAAAAAGAAAATATAAAATAAGTGATGTCTCCAAGCTGGAATTGAACAAATAACCATTGCGCCACGACCTCCTTTAACGTAAAAACACCAAACTTAATAAACCATGTTGTTTTTTATGATAAATCAACAGAGGAAATAACAAAATTACATACATTAGTCCTGTCTTCATTTCCTTTATCTCTACTACTCTTGCTAAGAGGTCGAGATACACTTGCAACGGATCCCATTTTAGTAGGCGACCTTCCTGCTCTACCAGCCGCTGTACTAAGCAATTTTTCTTTTATCTGAAAGTAATAAATAAATTAATGACTCCGCTCTTAAAATGAGAATTAAATAATAATAATAATAAGCCCCCTAAAATCCAACCACACGTCCTGATCGACCACCTGATCACGTAGGGGGCGGACACACGATGAATAAATTACTGGCGTGGCCAACGTGGCGGTGGTAGCCCATCAAATTCCATATTTGATTAAGAAAGAACCTGAGAGGGCCGCTTCCCGAGGGCAATCGTCGGGGTGCACCTGGAGCTGACGCTGGGTGTTTCAGCATACGGACCGTCAGTGGTGAGGAGCTGAACAGGCGGGCTCCCATCGGGGATTTAGAACCCGAAAAATCGACAGCTGAACACATACACACATACACAAGTAGAGTCAATAGCCCAAATGAACCGTACAGTCCGAGTACCGCACCGTACAACCCTTCGGTACATTCATCACCAACATCTTCGGTCTGTAGTAGAGATCCATCTACACCGCTTTTGGATGTTGCGCAGGAGGCAAATGCTTTTTTACCCGCGTCCACCAAAGCTGGTAAACCTAGAGTGTGTATGCAATGGAGCAAAGATGTAAACCTATTTATCATGCGCACTTACTACCACATCACTAAATTAGAAACAGATATGACTATATACAGAAAAAAATTACACGAACAATTCTTACTAAATTACCCCCAAATTAAAGTATCAGAACAAAGAATTTCAGATCAAAGAAGAACAATGGAAAGAAATAAATTACTATCTCAAGAAATACTGAATCGATTAAAAGAAGAAGTAAGGATACAACTACAGGAAGAAGAAACAAATAATGTAAATATTACAGAAATATCAAATCACATATATATACAAACAAGAACTTCCTCGCCAACCACATTTGAACATAACGTAAATAGCCAACAAACACAAACTTCTCATTCTTTTACACAAACTGAAACGATAACACAGCTATTAGAGAACAACATTGAAGGCTTTGTAAATGTGCAACCACCTAATGAAGAATATATACGCATCATAATGGATAAATTCCGTACAAATTTGACCTTATATGCAGGCACGGGTCCAAAGATGAGACCGAAACTACCAAAGCTCAGATAGCAACACATACACACATACACAAACTTTATCAACTTTCGAACTTATTTAATGAAAATATTCTTATAGAATACATTTCTCCAGATACAAAACTTATAGACCTACATACATTAATATACTGCACTGCGCTAATTATAACAGAAGAATTGAACTACAAAATTACAGGACACTCAAGAACTAATAGTAAAAGCAACAAAAATAAACCAGCCTGGCAACATAGATTAGAAAAGGATATACAAAAACTGAGGGCAGATATAGGAAACTTATCACAATTCATCAAAAATGATAGATCTAAAAAAATAATAGTAGAATTTTTACTAAAAACTACAAAGGTGCATACAAAACATGAAACGAATAATAAAAGACCGGAAGAAGTTTTAGATACTTTAAAGCAGAAATTAGCACTTAATAGATTAAAGAGGTATAATAAAGCGCAAGAGAATATCCCTGGCAATAGCCGGGATTAATGCCAGGAGGAAGGAGGAAGAATAAAGCGCAAGAGAGAAAAGCTCAAAATAATATATTTGTCAGAAATGAAAAACAATTCTATAGAAATTTACTTAAACCACAAAATTTGATTCAAGATAAAGTAGAAACACCAACTAAAGAAGAACTAGAAAAATATTGGTCAGGTATTTGGGAAGAGCAAACATATCATAATAATCAAGCAGATTGGATAACAAAAGAAGAACAAAGATGACATGACCTAGAAGTTATGGAATACAATGAAATAGTAAAAGAAATTATTAAAGAAATTATAGATAAGTTACATAATTGGAAATCACCAGGAATAGATAAAATTCATAACTTTTGGTTTAAAAAACTTACTTTCCTTCGTAGTTCATTATAAGAATATATCCGAAATCATCTCTGGACAACAAAACATACCCGAATATATAGCTACCGGAATAACTTATATGGTACCCAAAAATAATTTCTCTACACAACCGTCTCAAAATCGGCCAATTACGTGTTTACCTACTTTATATAAAATTATCACTTCACTTATTACACAGAAAATTAATAAACATATAGAGAACAACAACATTATAGCAGAAGAACAAAAAGGCTGTAGGCGGGACCATATGGGATGTAGGGAACAACTTATCATAGACTCCACCATAATGAAACATGCCTTATCAAGAAATAAAAATTTACAATGTACGTACATCGATTATCAGAAAGTATTGATAGTATTCCACCCTCTTGGTTGTTACATATACTAAATATTTACAAAATAAACCCTAAATTAATTAATTTCTTAACAAACATCACGACCCAATGGAAAACTACACTACATTTACATAGTTCTAACTACAAATTTAAACACTAGAGAAATAGCCATTAAAAAAGGAATTTGCCAAGGTATTCCCTAAGCCCATAGTGGTTCTGCCTAGCCTTAAACCCACTTTCTTACCTATTAAAATGTAACCGAGCTGGATATCTACTTAAACATGACAATAGCGAAACAATAATATCACATTTAATATATATGGATGACATTAAATTATATTCTAAAAATAATAAAGAGAAGAAAACACTTATTGACACTACAACAGAATTTATTGAAGATATACATATGCAATTTGGACTAGACAAATGTAGAACTGTTCATATAATTAAAGGGAAAATCGGGCCCGGGGATTACGCGATTAATGAAATAGATAAAGTAACTGCAATGGAACCCAACGAATTTTATAAATACCTAGGACTTCAGCAACTACAAGGATTAAACCACACAGCTATCAAAGAAACAATAACGAATGAATATAAAAAGAGAATTAATGCCATTTGTAAAAGTCAACTATCCAGTAAACATCTAATAAAAGCCTTAAATACATACGCAATACCAATATTAACCTACACATTTGGAATCGTAAAATGGTCAAATAGTAATATAGAACAAATAGAACGCTTAACACGCACTACACTCACTAAACACAACAATCTACATCCTGAATCCGCAATTGAAAGATTAACTATAAAACGAAAACACGGAGGAAGAGGTCTAATAGATATAAAACATTTATAGCAGAAACAATTAAATAATTTAGCATTATTTTTTTTATACAAAAGGTTAGTCAAGTAACATATATAAATCAATAGTCCAAAATGATTTTAAATATACGCCTTTAAATCTGAATGATTGCCAAAGTACAGAAAATTTAACAAACATAGATCCACAAAAAAAGAAAATAGAAGAATGGAAGAAGAAAGTAATGCACGGTAGACACCCTAATGACCTACAACAACCCCATATAGATCTTGAAGCTTCAAACAAGTGGTAACAGACAGGCAGTTTATTTTCTGAAACAGAGGGTTTTATCATTGCAATTCAGGATCAAATAATAAACACTAAAACTTCAGAAAATATATTATCAAAGACCCTACAGTTACAAGTGATAAATGCCGCAATTGCCATACACAACCAGAAACCATACAACACATAACAGGAGCCTGCGCAAGCCTCGCACAAACGGACTACACTCATCGACATAATCAACTAGTAAATATAATACATCAAAGCTCAGCACACAAACACAAACTTATACAAGACACAAATATCCCTTATTATAAATACCCAATTGGGGGGTACCCAATCTGTTCTGGAGAATACCTCCCATAAAATATATTATGATCGCGCAATACTCACTGACAAAACCATACACTTCAATAAAACTTACCTGATAGACGTCGCAGTCCCTAATACTCACAACATTCAAAAAACAAAAGTCGAAAAAATTAATAAATATTCAGATCTTAAAGAAGAAGTCACTCGTATTTGGAAACAAAATAAAGTCTACGTCGTCCCAATTGTTTTATCCACCACTGGCGTCGTACCAAAAGCCATTTACCACTATTTAAAGATAATAAACTAAGAAGACAATATATTACACACGCTACAAAAAGCTGCTATTTTAAATACGTGAAGTAGTGAGGAATTTCTTGCAGATAGAGGAAAATAATATTAACACACAAAATTAAACACACTGCACTCCATAATTATAATAATAATAAATAAAAAAATAAATTAAACTACAAGAAAAAAGGGGCCGCAATTATAATTTATACACAGGATTTGAACCAGCGCTTCTAAGAGCAAGAACGTCGAAATGTTTTAGATAGGTAGGTACATTTTTCTGGTATAGTATATTTTGCAATATTTTTGATGCAAAATATTTAATACCATTTTTCTCCACAAATAAATACGAAGTAAATAAGTTTCAAAAATCATTTAGAAATGTATAATGCCGATTTGTATGAAGAGCAAAATTCAAGCGTAATTTATAACAAAGTAACTATATTTTCTACGTATAACATTATATAATGTAAAGGAAAATCTTCCTACTGAGAGCACTATAGCCGTACTGTAAACTTTTAAAGAGGTTATCCCTTAGTTGACTGAAACGCAAGAGTGTTAGTTTTTGTTTTTCAAAATAATTACAGTAAATAAAGGCATTAAGTTACATTATATACTTAACATATCGCTTTTTTTTATTTGTAAGCATCACCCTATATCCCACATATATCAGGACTTTAAGAAGACTTTAGGAAGGAGGAAGTTTAGTGTAAAAACACACTGTTCTTCACACACTGCCTAATTTTTGAGGCATTGAATAAGGAGTGGTAGAACTCAAGTCTATATCAGTGCGAGGAAATGAAAACTAATTCGTCCGAATATAAATCGACCTCACTACCTTTACAATTCTTTTTTTAAGCTTTACAGTGTATCTCGCAAATAATAGGGTTAGCAAAAAAATCTGGGCGCCTAGTGTAAAACACTCTGTTCCCATTAAGTCCTTTACTTTCCAAGAAACTACAAAATATTAAATATATCATTTCCTCGAGTGGGAATCGAATCCACAACTCCGACTGACTCGCTTAATAAGACAAAAAAACGAAAACATAGAATACCTCAATTATAGTGGACAATTTATCAGCATTACTTATAGCCAGATCCAGGTCGTGTCTCGTATCTTTATGTTTGTTTATTTCAGATTGCAATTGATGCTTAAAATTCTTAGCCTCTAATGCAATTCGTCGTTGTAGAGTGCTTATAGTATCATTTTGTTGTTGAACTTTAGATGATAGCTCTGTTAGCTGGTTTTGTAGCTTTTCACGTTCCAGAAGGTTCCTGTCGAAGGGAAAATGGTAATATTAAAGATAAATAAAATTACACAATAACAATATGGCATTGGTCGATAGTTTATGTGCGTGAAATGTGAAGTTACGGTGACAGTAATATCTGAAATCATCAAAATCATCTATTCCTTTTATAATACAGAATATAATAATCAAAAATAAATCAATACTCGCTGTATCTCACACATAGCTGCGTGTGCAGAGGGAACCTGAGAACCTAGTGTTACCCACCTGTCCTTACTCAGATCCAACAAATGGTCATGTTCATCTTTCAACTGCTGCAACTGCATGTCTCTTTCCTTTAACTTTTGTAAGACTTCTTTGTATTGGTGTTTCAATTGCTTATATTTGCTTTGTTGTATTCTCAGCTCTTCATTGTGAGAGTTTAGGATTTGAGGTAGCTCTGCGTTCGAGTTCTCATACCTAATTGAAAGTTTAACATTCATAATATTGGTTTAATCGTGAAGTAAAATTATACTTCTCTCGTGTTGAGGAAAAACGCGACGTTAAGTTCCGCCACTCAAGACACAATTTCTCCAGAATTCGGCGAAAACGGCGGACGCTTCGCAGGGTAGGAAGAAGGATCCTAGTATTAAGACACTTCATAACACTAGGCTCCTTCTTTCTTTGCGAAGCTTAAAAAAATAGTGTAATGAATTAACTACCTTTGAAGTGCAATTTCTTGCTTTTTCTGTATAGCACGAAGCACTCGATTTTCGTTGCTCAGCTCCTGAAATTAAATATCTATGTATTGAGAAACACAACAGTAAGGTGATAAAAAGATAACTAACTCCTCTAAGTCTGCTCATTACTAGTAAGGGAGAAAAATTATCTAAGCTTTAAGAGCTCGCTGGGTTATTTCTATATCATATTTATATGTTTTGTTTCTAGAAATAGGAACATAATATAAGAGGCTGTCGAGACGCTTCTGCATAGCTCGGCGTATGGGGAGTACGGGGTACACCTGTCCCCCTGTTGAGACACAACCGACAGTAACGTCAGAACTATATTCCCTCTACTACTACTACTAAAGATATGTTTACAGCAACCTATAATTAGATTATCTAGAAACAAGAGAGGTATAATAAATCTCACCTGCAAATGATAATGGGCGTCGGCCAACTGATTCTGCAGCTGTTTGACTCTATGCGTCTTAGCGGAGAGAACTCTCTGCGTTACGTATTTATCTCCTTTGATCACAGATTGGGATTGCGTAGACATTTCTGACAGGTATCGTTTACGTTTGGGAAGCAGATTTAGACGGGACCCGCTACTGTACACGCTTTCTAGCGAATTTCTATGTAATATATGTAAGAAGAGACATGGTGAAATTAGCTTAGAATAGTGAGTTAAATAAATAATAATATTTACAAAACTAATTAAAAACCGAACTAAAAGAATTAAGCCCTGTCGTGCCTTAAACAAATCGACAAGTTACGAATTTAAAACGCGTCGTATAAGAATATCTTATATTAAAATCAACTAATCATCAGTGAAGAAGGAAAACACACGAGGCATGGGGAGACCTCGGTTGACCTTCGTAAATACAGTATCGACGATACCGAAGCATGCAGACTTCCCGGAGAACATATATAAAGAGGTTGGTAACAGATGATGAGGCCAAAAAGATATCTAGTGACCGTAGCGCCGGAGCGTGAAACCAAAGCGAAAATGAAAAAAGCTTGAATTTAAAAAAAACTGTTTCGCCATACCTCTCTCTCCTCTTATCTTCAGGTGCTAAACTCAATACCGACATTATTAGTAATATTATAGTAAATAAGCCATTTTCAATAAGAAAATAGTATTTTGTAGCAAAACTAATGTTTTCCTAATTTTGTCGTCGATCTCGTTTCTATGGTAACTGATATGTCAATCGATGTCATATTGTTGTTCGAAAGTTGTAATCTTAATATGAGCTTAGAGCTTTTCTAGAGGAAGTCAATATAATTTTAAAAAATATATAATAATTTTAATTAGTATTTTTTTAAAATTGTTTTTGTTATAGTCTGCAAAATAGAACATATACAAAATAAATATACACTTAAAAATCTTATGTTAAGACACTCGCTTTCTCTATGAATAATAATGTATTAGGAGATTAGACTAATTTTCATTTTTTGCATCATAACAAACTCTTTTCTTTAGCTTCACACTGTACATAGCACAGTAGGCAGAGGGAACTTGGGAACCTAATAGTAAGAAATATGAAATAAATTAAATGCGTTAAAGATAAAATACGTTTATATTATTAATTATTTAAAGATGTTAACGTAAAGCAAAAAATAATATTTAGAATACAAATATTCTCCAATAGTGTTAGCATATCCGATAGCGAAGCTGCCGGCTATAGCATGAGAAGAGAGACCCTGATGTTCACCTCGCACCGTCTTCGAGATTCGAGAGGCGGTACTCAATCATGACAAAAATCTTATTTCTTCGAGTAGGAATAGAACCCACAACGACGACGACGACGCTTTAATTACTAATAGGAAAAATAAAACACAAACAACAACAAAAATAATATACTTATTTAACAGAAACTGTACATTATTTACACACTTACAATTTCCTACATCGATCTATTTATTTGTTTACTTTTTATTAAAAATATCAGGTAATTCCGTTCAACGGAATCAAATTTAAATGAATATTTGGATACATACAATAATTAAATATCTTTTAACAATATTTATCGAAACCAACATTTTAAATTAGAATATATCTGTTATATACATAATATATCCGTTTTACATTAAAAACAACATTTTGGTATTATTTAGAAAAGCTACATAAGTTTCTTTTATTTTTTGTTTTACACATACAGCATGGAACCTTTCAGTAAGAAACTCCGTTGCTCACGCACCGCAGTTTACGAGACATTGTGTGATGAGTGGCGGAACTCAACGCCGCGTTTTGTCTTCTTATCAGAGAGTAAAACAATCTATTTTCCAAGTGGAAATCAAACCTACAACCGTCGCGTTTACATCAGACGTTGTCCCATTGCTCCAAGACTATTTTATCCCATTATTATTATTAAGAGATTTTAGATTATTTCTTTTGTTTAATTAATTAAATTTAAACAAACATTTTCAATAATATTTGCATGTAAAGATAATGTTTTAAACATTTTAACATCGAGCAAATAAGTTTAAGAGCTCATTTTCCTTAGTCGTTACAGCTGCTCTAATTGTTTCCACTATCATGCGTGCTGGTACGATAAAGTCCCCATGCAACGCTTGTTCACCAACCGATGAATTTCAATGATTGTTAGCCCACGTGCGGGATATACCTGCATACCATAAATGGATAGCCTACTTTCCTTCGAGACCTCTTTCCTACTAGTACCGAAAGTAGGCTCTCATTCAAGTAGGCTTCATGAAGACTTAACGTCCAATGAAATTGAGGCTCAATATATTGAGATTATATTAAGATCATAATACATTTATAATTATTTCCCCCGGGTGGAAATTGAACCCACAACAATAAATATTATAAATATTTAACAACATTATAAATATTTAAAAATAAGATTTGGACATATAAAAATGGTGAAACAAAATTAAAGGAAAAGTAATTAAAGGAAAACCCAATGAAATACAAGAACGCCATTATAACAAAAAGTTTCAAAGCGTTATTATACAAAAACAACCAAAAAGCAGCAGGATTTACAGGGCCATTATTATATTTTATGTATAATATATTATGTATTTTATGTATTATGTATAATATATTTTATGTATATAATTTATTAAAGACATTCATTTTAATGAAATTTAAGAGAATTTGTAACATTTTGTACACAACATTTGAAATACTATTTCAAGGTATAAAAAAATATATGTTATATTTAAATATTACACAAAATTACATTATACAAAATGTATGAACATATGGAAAAAATAAGAAATTCTTTTCCTGTTTTGTTACAAAAACAAACGTTGTACAATGTATCATAATAATGACTTATTATTATTTATATATTAGTGACATATTTTTAGTAGTAATTATTGAACACATTCGTCATTTATTAACGAAATTCATACTAGAGTCCATCAATTTCTTTATACTAATTTGACGAAATTCATGAACTTCACTAAATACTGAAAGTGATGAATGTCAATACGTTGAAATTAATGAAGTGAATTGGAAAAATATACACATCGAAATTTATGAATTTCAATATATAAACTTAATGAATATTAATTTATTATTACTAATAATTCACAGATCATAATTGAAATTGACAAATTACAATAAAGTGAAGTTCACAAAATCCAATTAATTGAAATTGGTGAATTATAATTTAAACTTTAGGCAACGGATCCTTATTCTGTTTCTCCCACAGTCTGTAATACAGGGACGTTTTATTCTTTATCAAGTCAGCGTGAGTGCCTCTCTCGGAGATGGCGCCCCTCTCTAGTACTAGTATTTCATCCGCGTCCGCGACTGTGGATAGTCTGTGCGCGATGCATATTGATGTTCTTCCCACGGTGGCCGCTTTTAGCGCTTGAAGGATTGCCTGGATTTTTTTAAATCTATGTTAGAGATATCATTATATTCATAATATCATTGAAACAACAACTTTAAAATAAAAAATAAAAAATCTATCCACTCTATTCTTCACTTCCATTCACTTTGTTCACCAATCTCCGCCGAATTCCAGAGGCATTAGGTATTGAGTGGCGGAACTCAACGCCACACTTCACCTCGTTATCAGAGAAAGTATAAAATGAAAATAAATTAAATATAAGATGCTTGGTGCCCAAGCGGGCACCAAGCATCACCATTGCATTTACAGTCAAACAGTCTTCCATTAAATGTTAAGACACCTTGTACTTTGTTTTCATTGAATTGAATTCGTACCCATATTCTCATGGACCAAGCTCACAACCATACTAAAAGTTGTATATGTCAGATTGTGAAATTGTACACTGTTGAAAAATTGTAAACTCTTTGAGCGCTGGCCCTAATTGGTCGCCTTTGCAGTAAAATCGACCAATACGCATTGTGACCACAGACCTAAGAATCTAAAATGGAGTCAATAAAATGAAAGATTATTTATTATGTGATATACAGTATGTTGTATTGATATTTTTTTAAGATATTCGAAAATTAAAAAATTAACAACGAATTAAGATTATATATTGTGTACTAACACTTCCGCGGGTATACGGATATTAAATGCAGGTTCGGTTAGGTTACATTAGTTATTTTTAAATTTCAAAGTTTCTAACCTAACCTAACCTGCACTTAAAATCGCCTAACGCCTAATCTGTAGCTACAGTGGCGTTAGTAGATAAATGATATTTTTTACATATATTAAGCCTACTGCAGTAGTTTATGAATTTTATGGTGAATTTTTGTGTTTGACAATATCGGTTTACAATTATCGGATAGTTTATAATTTCGCAAGTAAAATTAATGAACAATGAACTAACGGTGTTTATTATCTTACGGTGACATATACATAAATATAATAAAGAAAATCCTTACATGTTCCGTCAAAGAATCCAAACTTGAAGTTGCTTCATCGAATATAATCAACGGTGAATCTTTCAAGATGGCGCGCGCGATCGCAACCCTTTGTTTCTCTCCGCCGGAGAGCTTCAAACCGCGCTCCCCTACTTGCGTGTCATAGCCCTATTTTTTTTGAGAAAATAAGAAAATTATTTTGACAATATTCATTTAATATTGAATTCGGTTTACCTATATCTTCACTCATGTGATCAAAAGAAAAATAACTTTTGAGTTGTGTATGACACTATGTCATTCACATTAAAACAATTGACGTGATGTTATATAACCTTTGCCGATAAATGGACTATCCAACACAGGATTTTTTCAAGTAGTCCCTGTTATTAGAGTGCTCAAACATACTCTTCAGTTTTATAAAATTAAGTTTAGAAGTACAGATGATACTAAATAGCTATGGGTACAAATCATATTGCTTGCACATATTTAAGTAAATCAATAAAATCTACAAACCTTAGGCCAAGTAACAACTGATTCATGTAGCTCCGCCATTTTGCTTGCTTTGTACACTTCCTCTTCACTCTTGGACAGGTCGCCATAGTGCAGGTTGTGAAGTATCGTGTCGTGGAACAGAACACAATCCTGTAATGTATTAAATATATTAAATAAAATTAATAGCAGAGAAAACCTCGTGTTAAGCAAGACCAGACCAGACTCCGTTCACCACGAACGTTGTGCGTTATTTGGCGGAATTCAACGCCGCTCTTTGTGTTCTTACCAGACGAAATGAAAGCTATTCTTTGTCTCAAGTGGAAATCGAACTAACAACTGTCGTGATTTGATTTGATTTATCTTTTACAAAAAAAAAACAATAAATCACTAACCTGCGGTACAATAGCTATGGCCCGTCTCAAGCTCGCCAAGTCCAAGTCCTTTATATTCTGTCCAGCGACCATTATTTCACCGGACTGGGGCTCGAAGAAACGGAACAGGAGGCGCACCATTGTTGATTTACTAGAAAACAAAAGAAAATATAATCAATATAATATGCTCTGTAACTCGATATGAGAAATTAATTATCTTCTTTTACTCATGATAACAAGACCAAGTCTTCTTCTTCTTCATGGCATTAATCCCGGCTATTACCAGGGTCTGCCTTCCTACTCAACCTACTCCACTTTGCACGATCTTTTGCGTCCTCGGTGGTTAGACCATTGGCTCTCATGTCCTGCCATGGACATCCAACCAGCGTCCGGGAGGTCGCGCCCCGGAACTGGCATAGCAAGGCACTTGCATCCGACATAGTTCATAGGCCGGCGCGTGACGTGGCCAAACCATCTCAGGCGACGCTGTTGGAGCTTATCCGCTACGTCACGGACCCCAAGACTACCTCGAATGAATGTGTTGCGTATGCGGTCAGACCGCGTTACGCCGCACATCCACCTCAGCATCTTCATTTCCGTGACGTGAAGCTCCTGAGTGTGCCGAGATAGTGCTGGCCAACATTCGCTGCCGTATAAAAGAACCGGTCGGACGATGCTCTTGTATATCAGCCCCTTGAGCTTGGGCGGTATTCTGCGGTCGCAGACCACACCAGTGACCTCCCGCCATTTGGCCCAGGCAGCGCTTATCCGGCCATGGACATCGTGGTCGATGCCTCCAGACTCGTGCATAACGGATCCAAGGTACCTGAACTTCTCCGACTTAACGGCTGGCTCAGGACCTATAAGGATGGTGCTCGAGTCCCGGCTCCCGCAGGCCATGTACTCTGTCTTCGACACATTTAGTTTAAGGCCGCCGTTCTCAAGCGTACCCTTCCAGAGGTTCACTTTACGCTCCAGCGTCAGTCGGTTCTCGGCAATGAGTGCTATGTCGTCGGCATACATCATCAGCCATGGAGGCTGGTCCTGGATGTGAGCCGAGACAGTATCGAGCACTACATTGAACAAGAACGGACTAAGAGCCGAGCCCTGGTGAACCCCCACTGTAATCGGGAAGGGTCTAGTGTCGCCAACAGCAGTCCTAACCATAGAAGCGGAATCGTGGTACATGCCTCTGATAATCTCAATATAGGCCTCAGGGATCCCTTTGGATCGCAATGCCCACCAGATACACTGACGAGGCACACAGTCAAAGGCCTTCTGCAGATCTAAAAAGGCCACGTGCAGAGCTCTCCTTTTTTCCCTGTATGCCTCCATCAAAGTTCTGAGGGCGAAAATGGCGTCCATGGTGCCCGATCCTGGCTGAAATCCATATTGAGACTCAGAGACAGTACACTCTCGGCGGAGCCTGAAGTCGATCATGCGCTCGAAGAGCTTCATGGTATGACTCATAAGCTTAATGCCCCTATAACTACCACAATCTTGAACACTGCCCCTTCCCTTGTAAATAGGGGTAATAAAGCTAAGCCGCCACTGATGCGGCATCTTACCAGTGTTCAAGATATGGTTAAAAAGGTCAGTAAGCATGAGCACACCAAGAGAGCCCAACGATTTCCACGCTTCGATCGGAATGTCGTCAGGTCCCACCGCTTTTCCGTTCTTCATGCGTCGAAGGCAATTACGTGTTTCGTCAAGGGTTATTGGGGCAATAAGTCCGAGGTTAGGCGGTGGGTCGTGATGAAGACTGCATGGGTGCTGAGTATTCAGCAACTCCTGGAAGTAGCTTCTCCACCTCTCCTTCACAGAGGCATGACTACAGAGCAGCGTGCCCTGGGAATCTTTGACGCAAAGACATTTTGCGATATCTTGCGTCACTTTATCCCGGGAACGTGCCAGTTTGTAAATGAGCTTCTGCCCCTCCACAGTTTCAAGTTTATCATACAATGGTGACAAACTTTCACTGCGGGCTCTGGCTACAGCTCTTTTACAGGCACGTTTAGCTACTGTGTACTCCAGTCTGTCTTCAGGAGAGTTGGATTCCTGCCACTTCTTAAAGGCAGCCTTCTTTTCACGAGTCACTTCCTGCACCTCGTCATTCCACCACCATGTCTCCTTGTCGATGACACGTCCTCCCCTAGAAAGGCCAAGAACTCGCCTGCCCGCCGCAATGATTGCCGACTGAGCCCGATCCCAAGCATCCTGAGCAGTCTCGGTGTTAGTCGAAAGATCGTGACTTTTCACCTCTGCCAGGAAGTCGGTCTGCATCGGTCCATTCAGCAACCACCACTTGATCCGAGGCCTACGTTTCTCGGCTACTTTCTTCTTCGGAGTGACGTTAAAGTCCATGACAAGAAGACGATGTTGGGCCGTTAGGCTTTCGCCTGGAATGACCTTACAGTTAGTTACCCTGCCCATATGACACCGTCTGGTCAATAAGTAGTCTATTTGAGTTGAGTGGGACCCGCTCTTATACGTGATAAGGTGCTGAGAATTCTTTTGGAAGAACGTATTCACGACGGCCAGATCAGACGCAATACAGGTTCTCAGAATGTTTTCTCCCTCTGCATTGCGAAGACCGTGCCCAAAACCCCCGTGAACACGTTCATACGGCTCAGCAGCCTTACCGACGTGCCCGTTCAAGTCCCCCCCAACTAAGACCACTTCGGTAGACGGCACAGCAAGTAGCACCCCTTCATACTGCTCCCAGAATGTCTCCTTTTCGGCCGCGCTACATCCCGCCTGGGGAGCATAGGCACTGATTAAGTTTGTGATGACGCCCTCAATCAGTACCCTCACTCGCATCAAGCGGTCGGAGCGACGGTCAACTTCAAGGAGCCCATTCTGAAGCTCTTCAGAAAGCACTACCGCTACACCGTTTCTACCCGAAGGTGACCCAGTGTATATAAGCCGGTAACCCTGTCCGATGTTACGGGACTTATTGCCCTTCCAGCGTGTTTCCTGGAGGAAGGCACACTGGACCCGACGTCTCATGAGTACATCTGCGAGTTCCCTGCATCGTCCGGTCAGAGAGCCAATATTCCACGTTGCAAAGCGGAGTTTCCGTCTGGGTACTAACATCTTTAGCCGTGCCCGTACATGACACGGTAGCCCTTGCCCACTTGTCGCAGGTGTAAGGCGATGTGCCTGCGCGTCGTTTTGCGGCGACGCACTAGCCGTACCCAATCTCTAACGTTGTCGGTCCATTGAAGTGGCGGTTGGGGGTTTTTAATCGGAGCGACTGCTGTCGGACCTCCAAAACCCCTTTGTGGGGAAAAAACCGAGGGGAGAGGAAAATAGAAGGGGTAGGATAGGTAAAAGAAGGCGGGAGCTAAGGAAAGGAGGAGGGGAAGGGGGGACACCATTCTTACGGATGGATGAGGATATAAGAGTGGCGGCTCGAGGATCCGGGGTCGCGTACCCGTATGCCCACAAACAAATATCGGACAGATATTAGTCAGGACATCCTCTGGACAAAACAAGACCAAGTAACTCTCTGATAACAAGTCCAAGTACGTCGTTGAGTCGCCGTACTTGGTCTTGTTGAACCGATTAACATGCATTTAAATTGTGTCGAAAATTTGGCAGGATGTGCTATGGAGTGTTTAAACACTGGGTTCCTAACTTTGGGTTAAACTGTAAATAAACACTCTACTATATAAAATGATCATCGAACCCACAACCGTCTTTAGTCATAGGCTATGTCACTGTGGACTCTTTCTATGGCTGATCAGTGTCTGCACATGGGTGATAACTGAGAAAATCTAATTTTAGTGGACATTTACCAGTGTAATAGAATAGACCTTAAAACTTTTAACTTTTTTTTATCAGTTTGTCTGTGTGTCTGTACACACGAATTCCAGAAAGCTTAACCAATTTAAATGCTGATGCTTGATTTTGCTGTTTTTTGGCAAAGTTCTCTTAACATTTCGTATTTATTTTATTTCAATTGGTGCATATATAAGTTATATCGATATTAAGCATTTTGTTTGACAAAATTGCTACTAGATAGCTGTTTTATTGAATTGGCTTAAACTATAGTTTCTATATTTTTATATTAAATTTTTTTTTTTTATTATTATTAGAGCACGAAAGTAATTTAGATTAGTACACAAATAATTGTGCTGTTCAAGCGACAAAGCCGCGAGCGGGTCGACAGAATAAGATATTTATGTAATTACATTTTTCAACAAACTTTGAACTCCTTACCCACTCCCAGAACCACCGACGATGCCAATTTTCTTCCCCGCCGGTATAGAGAAGCTTAAATTTGAGAATATCGGCTTCCCATTAATATATTTAAAGGCGACATCTTTGAATTCTATTGATGCTGTTTTGATATCGATTTGTAGTTGTGGCGCTTTGTCTTTCTCCTGTATAGGAGATATTAGTATTATAAGAAAAAAAATTGGTATTAGTTATTTAGTTGTAAATAGAATTGTTTTTCTAGCAGGGTATGTAGAAGGAACTTGGTGTTAAACCACTGCTTTTCTACTGCCACGCAACCCCCCAATTCTCAGATATTTCGTTTTGAACTGAGAAACTCAAGGCTGATATTTTTTGCAAACAAAGCAACAAAATAAACATAAATCATTCCCCTGAGTGGGAATCGAGTCGAAACCGTCGCATCGAAATCAGGTCATATACATTTACATTTTACTACATCCACACTATATTAATTATCTAAAATCTTTCTACAGTGCCGCCTTGAGGTTAGAAGTAGATGATTTTGATAATTTACTTTCCAAGTGTGGTGTTTTAGAAAACCTAACTTCAAAGAGGCTACAACATACTGAACTTCGTAATTATATCTTTCAGTTTATCACATAGCACCACACTTATCTATAAAGCACGTCAAGTGACATCACGTCACGTCACCTGCACTTTGGACTGCAGCGTCATGAGCGTGAACATGGTGTGCATATCGACTAGCGCCTGCCGCACCTCGCGGTACACAGAGCCCAAGAAGCCCAGCGGTACAGACAGCTGGAACAGGAGCCCGTTGACCATCACCAGGTCGCCAACTGACATGTTGCCTGGAGTGAAGGAATTTAAATAAGTATTACTTGATATATTCAATATTTATGCATATAGAAAGGTAAAACTTTAAAATTAAATAAAAGTTAAGTCAGCTTCACGTTGTATACCGCACACAGCAGGGTAGGCATAGGGAACCTAGTGTTAAGACACTCCGTCTTCCACTTTCTGCCGAATTTTGGAGGCATTGCGTATGAGTGGCAGAACTCAACGCCGCGTAGGTAAAAAAATTAAAACAAATAAAAACTTGATGGTATATAATAAGAATTTATAGTATAAATGTGCCATTTTAAACTATGTGCCAAACTATTGATACCTCTAATTCGTGATAATGATTGGAAAGACCTGACAAAATTACATTTGAATAAATAACATTTTTAATTTAAATATGAAACTGCCTGGAAAGGTAGCTTTATATTATATCATTGAAAAAAGAATATCTTGACTTTAAAACAATTTACAAGCCCTATAATAGTAGTACATTTATTTATTGGACAATTCAAAAGTACTATAAAGTGTATTAATATCATAAAATCTGAATGCTAATAACATAGTATGCTAGTATATACTAATATTATATAGCTGAAGAGTTTTTTTGGTTGAACATGCTAATCTTCGGAACAATTTCAACTGAAAAAATATTTTCGTGTTGGATTATTTATTTAGCTAACCTAACCAACCATAACTTTATGGGCGTGTTAAGTATTATTATATTGTCGTGAAATTAAATGTAAGGAGCGTAAAACAAAGTAACAAGGCTTCCGCGTCGGACAGTAAATCGCGACTGGTATTATATCAAATCCAAGCTTGCGCGTGCCGCGGCCGACGCTCGGCCGCGGGACCGGTTTTTCTGCAGGTAATTAAAAGTTGTCCCTATGGCACAGTTGCAGCGATTGGTGAGTATTATTTTATTTATTTTTGTTATATATGTATGTATGTATGTTGTAGGTTAATTAAGTGTGAATGTATATGTGAATGTGTATGTGTTGTTTTTGTTATTTTATTGTATGATAAAAATATATATATGATATGCATAAATAAATGTGTGTAATAAGATGAGATTTATTACTGAGTCACCCACAAGTTCAAATTTGCTCGGGCACTTGGCATAAATCAAAATTGTTATAGAGTAAAATATAAAATGATAATCTAATATTGAAAATTTATATTTCCACAATCTAGTAATGGGGCAAAGCTCTGCGTTGAGTTCTGCCACTCAACACGCAATACCTCTAGAAGTGTCTTAATTGAAACGGACACTAGGTTTCCAGGTTCCCTCTGCCTACCCTTTTATGTGCGGGATACAGCTAAAAGCTTAAAAATATACCTTTAGCAATCCCATTAGCCGCCATTATCATGATAACGCTTAAGCCAGCGCTAAAAATAGCATGCTGTCCAAAATTCAATAAGGCGAGACTCGACGCAGTTTTGAGTGAAGCAGCTTCATACTTTTTAAGGCTATCGTCGTATTTCCGAAGTTCGTAGTTTTCGTTGTTGAAATACTGGAATTTATATAATTTATACTTTAATTTTATTATTACAAGCATTATTTAGGATCTTAATAGAGTTTTTAATGACTTTCATAAAAATATTTAAGCTATAATATATATATACTCGTACATAATATACTATGGGAAAAATAAAATATGACCAATTATTGAAATATGTAAATTATAACTTTAAATAAAGAAAAAGTTAAAATATTAAATTGCATGTAAAAAGTATTCACCATTTGGCAAAAAAAGGAAAATAATTATTTTGTTCAATCTGCATTAAACAAAAAAATCAGAATAATCTAAAGCACAAAACTTAAAATAGAAGATTATAGAAAAAATACTGATATTTTAAATAAAACTATTTTAGAGATGCATAAAAATCGATACTGCATTTTACTTTAACAGAACATATCAAAACAGAGCTACTGCTCTATAGTCGCAGTATGTGTCTGCGTCTGTGTGACAATCGAACCCACATCCACCACAGTTATAGTCAATCACAGTACCCACTATGATAGCAAAACAAAATTTCACTCACTTTAACGGTTTCATAATTAATCAATGAATCAACGGCTTTATTCCCCGCCTCATTCTCAGCTCTGTTCATATAAACTCTGAATTTTGTCCGCCATTGTGTTATCGCTAATGTGAAAGCCGCGTATACACCCACACAGCTAAATGCTACGCCTGGAAATTTGAAATATATATATATACATATACATACTAGAAAAATATTATTAATAACTACTTAAGACTTTTTAAAAGATTTATTCTAAAGTTAAGCTTTATAATATAAGTACAGATATTGACCTGCAAACGCCAATCCTCCTTTAAGTCCCAATATCATAGACACTAAGGACAATTCAAATATGGTGGGCACTATGTTGAACACCATGGCAGAAAGAACAAAGTTAATAGCTCTTGAACCACGGTCTATTGTCTGAAATGTGCATTATTTTCATTATAATATTTACCTAGAGTCATAAAACAAAGTGATTGCAATGGTTGTGACTTCTAGGGGAATGGTTTTGGGAATGATTATATTTTTTTCCCTGCTCTACTAGACAAAATGCGGCGTTGAGCACTCAACACGGAGTATCTCAAAAGTTAGACAGTGCATGGAGGACAAAGTCTTAACATTAGATTCGTTCTGCCTACCCTGATATGTGCGGGATATAGCATGAAACTACAAAAAAATCTATGTATATTTATAATAATACAAGTTATTAAGAATTAGTAATTGCCAAAATACATTTACATTATATTTAATATGGCGTGGCATGATATTTAATAAGGAAGACTCCATTCATTTGGCGATTTAAAATGTAATAAAATTTATAAGCTTCACGCTGTATCCCCCAATTTTTTTTTATTTCGAAATTAAGCTATAATCATTTTAAGTTATGATTGGTTTAGTATTTATTGGCAGCCAGCTAAAAAATAATTTATTATTTAAAAAATATTTTTTAAAATAATTTTATAGAAAACCATTTAATTAACCATTTAATTAACCATTTAATTAACCATTATTAAACAGAAAATTAAAAAAAACAAAAATAAATAATAGCTCACCTTAGACAAAGCACCTGTCTGCCTTCCCAAATGAAAACTCAAATCTAAATTATGTAAATGTGTGAACACATTGCAGGCTAACTTCCTTATTGAGTGTTGCGCCACTTTAGCGAATACTGCGTTTCTTAATTCATTAAAACCAGCTGCTGTCGCACGGGCTATGCCATCTGGAAAAAAGTATTATAATTTGAATTTTTATAATATATAAATACATTTGAACCATCATAATGCAGTGAAGAAGACGCGATTATTGTAAATAATTTAGCGATGAGTTCCGCCGCTTAACACGCTATTATTATCCAAGTGTCGTAACACACGGTCCCCATCCCAACCTCCCTATATAAGAGATACTATGATAACTAAAATACTCACATCCCACCAGCAAACTAAAGGCCGTAGTTCCAAGAGCCTGTGGCACAGTTGCCATTCCTAACAAAGCTTCACCCGTACTTGACACGGTCAATTGATTCACCTCATCGACTGCATACTTGAATAGGAATGGCACTGTCACATTCATGACTTTAGCTCCGAATAAAAGGGACAGGGATATCATTACTCTGTTCCTTATCATTTGATTATCCTGGAAAATAAGTTTAAGGTCTAAATTAATTATAGTTCTTTTTGTTTTTATGTTTTATCCCAAAAAATTCTAATTGTATGTGATACAGTAAAACATAGCATCATCACACAACATTTTGCAAGAAGTGGAGTAAGAAATGTCTTATGTTCACTCTGCTTAAACTGTTGTATGCAATATATAGCATAATGCTGAAAAAAATAGAACTCTCTATATATTTAACAACTCACCTTAGGCCATACATAAGCTAACATCCCTCTAACCATGTCCATACCAGAGACCGGCTTAGCATCCCCCAAGTTGACATCTTCACGATCAAGAACAGATGCGCCTGGATGAAAGCAGTCTCTCTTTTGTATCCCTAGGGGCGGGAGACCATATCAGGATATTGGGTATGGGTACATGATTATATTAAAAATTACTAGTAAAAAGCAATAGTTTACATAAGTCTAATTTTAATATTACCAAGCTCATTTATAATCTGTGCAATGTTGGTTATATGTAATGTATATAAAAAACTATTAAAAATATAATAAAAAAATAATAATATATCTAATATAATACACAATCTAATACTGTTAAAATGTAATTAAGTCTAATCAGTATACATAATTTTGATATTCATAGTGTTCATTAATTTGTATATCTATAAAATACCTATTACATCATGTACCCTAATGGAAAACAAAACAAAAGATAGGATAAGGCAAAACAGGCATAAAGGAGTGCAACAGAATGGGTAAATAAAAGGAAGTGAGAGACTGTTCAACCAAGCATTAAAAATGACACAAATCTTGTTAAATAATTAAACATGAATAAAAAATATAAACAGTGCTATTAGTTACAATATGCAGACATAACATGATATAGGAATATATATGAACAGATAAAGCAAATTATACATTACAATTATTTTAAAATATTGAATTACTTTACAAATATGTACAATAAATCTGTTTTAATGTTAACAAAAATATATTAAGTTTTACTCATTTAGTAGAACTTTTTTAGTTTTTGTAGGCCAGTTGTGTAGAGGTGCAAGCATGCGATTGTAATAGACAGGTTATGGGTTTGATTCCTAGACATGGAAATGAAATATTTAATATTTTCATTTTCCTCATTCCGGTATCAAGGCAATATGTGGCGTTAATTTCTGCCACTCACCAGGCAATGCCTCCAGAATCAGGTGTAGAAGTGTTCTACCACTAGGTTCCTAGATTCCCTCTGCCTACCAGGATATGTATTTTTTTTTCTTCACACTGTATTCTTTATGTGTAAAGCTAAAAAAATTTTTAAGATTCTACTAGTAAAACTAGTAATGTTTCAGCAATTTCAAGGTCAGTTTAAAATTACGCAACAAAATAAACTAAAGAAAATATCAACTATCTATAGGAGCTTAGGTTTTAATAAAAAATAAATTAAATGTTCAGTTGACCACTTACCAACTGGAATTTTCCCAGTTTTCGGCTTATTAACCAAAACAGCCGCCAAAACATTTTTGGCGGAGTCTTGCCCAGGATTGGTCGATGAACTAGAAGAATATAACTAAAAAAAATAAAAATAAACAAAATTCAAACAAAAATTAGCACAATATATGCCTTATACCAATAAATCACAATTTGCTTATCACAAACTATAATTCAAACATACCCTGAAACAACTTGTAGCGGCGCATTGATTACAAATTATATTCAACTGAGGTTTATTTAGTATAACTGATCTATTATTTACGAATGATTTCGCCAATTTAATATGACTTTTTAATATTTTATCAATTTTCCTATTCGACAGAAGTGCTGCCGCCATGGTCGCTTATCTAGCACTTTGACACTGACATTGTGAAAATTATATTAGATAAGTGTTGCCCATTAATTGCTTTTATATATTATAAAACAATATTCGATTCGAATTGATCGGTTTCTAATTTTTTTTCCTACGTACCACATATACTAAATAACTTTAAAAAAATAAGTTGACTATAAAACATAAGTGGAGCATATAAAAGGGTCCTAAAGTAATCATATTATTATACAAAATAAATAAACAAAGATTATTATATGAATATTTATTTACGTTTATATTTTCATTTCTTCGCTCTGGTGTCGAGGCAAAATGCGGCGTTGACTTCTGCCATTCAACACGCGATGCCTCGAGAATTCGGCAGAAAGTGGGGAACGAAGTAAAGAACATTAACAGTAGGTTCCAGCAGTTTTTATCTCGGTGAAAAGCCGGATTTTTGAACATTTCAAGTAAAAAACGGGATTTTTCCGCCAAAATCGGGACCATATAATTATATTTGGGATTTAATTTATTATTTATCCATTTATTTGAGTTTTAAATAAAGCTTTCAATTACTAAATTAAACCTCGTAACATATGAGATTGTTAGAATCTATCTACTGACAATACAATATGTATAATATTATTTAGTATGAGGTGGATTTTAAGGTGAGATTTAGTGCATATAAATATGTACTAAAATATTATAAAGAGTTGATGACTACATAAATAAATACAACATTCCACATTGATCTAACATTTAATAAACTTTTCTAATATACTAACATACGAACACATAACATTTATACAGTTATCTAAAATAAAACTTTTATTGAAAATGCTTAATTTCCTTAGGCTGTTTTGAATGATCACAAGTCGTTCTTTTACCAATGGCTTAATAAATTCTATTAGGACTCTGTCATTGGAGCAAATGGCAGCTGAATAGATTAATCTACTTATATCTATGTTTTTATTGTAATAATATTTTACAACCATTAATAAACCATAAAAATTAAAACTTAGGCCTCTTAAATCAATATACAAATCATTATTTAACTTGTGGTTATTTATAAAAGACAATTGATCAGCGGACAGTTTAATATCGTTTTTACTTAAAAAACATTCAATTTTCTCAAAATTAAATGACACAAAATCTATGTCATTTGTCGGTAAATAAAATCCATATTCTGTTATCAACTTTAAATTATGACTGTCACCATAGCATATAAAAACCTGTGTATATGGTTCAAAATTATTTTTTGTATAAATAGAAAATCTGACTTCTGAAAATATACTTGTATTTATTTTAGTGATAGACATATTTACCATTTCTTTATTAACTATTAGTTTAGTTTCGTTTCTTGTATGTGGACTATGGTTAATCATATCCAAATAGGGGCATAAAGATATTTTAGTATTGTCATGGATCAATGATAAAATAGATTTATTTACATTATCTAAATCAATCACTTTAGATAGGTCCATGTAAACACACCTTGTATTCACTGTAAAATAGGCCCATTCATACCCAGACATTGAAAAATAGTTTTTAAAGGTTTGAACTGCATTGCTATCATTTAAAGTATTTTGTAAAATATCATCAAAAATAATAAATGAGCTCTCAATCATATTTCTTTGTTTATTAATCACAGATACTATTTCATCATCTATATAATTCTTTATTTCATTTGGCAAAAAATAAGGTACAGTGTACTCTTTTGGTAGGCTTTCCAAATAAATGTGCCATTTGCATTCAACTCCTTGAGTTTTTAAATATGCCAAGTAAAACGCCATCAATGATTGAAATGATACCTTTCGTTTGTACAATTCTAAGCATAAGATTTTGTTTTTTAAAAATATACTACAAAATACAACATCCATTAACAAACTAGTTACATTTATAGTTAAATTAAGAGGTAAATTTATGAGTTCTTCGCCTGCACTTATTTTCTTTTTTGTTAGAACACCTCGACCGGTATCGCTAAATATTGCTAATACAAGTTTCTTATTATAACACACTCCTTGTTTAGAAAGCCAAGTATTCAACAATATTAAATCTTTCTCATTATTGCATGTGTGAAATTTCGTCAAATTCTGGTGTCTTCGCTTTCTCTGTGTTCGGCCCATTTTTGTTTGTTGTACTAATTGATATTCTTAATTGACTGTTTATCATTAACCTAATCTTATTTCATTTTTTAAGTAATAAGAGATTTAAATTTATAAGTTTCAGTGCTCATTTTGTTAATTAGTACGTCTGGAAATGTAAATTATCGAAATTCACAAATAAATCGATTTAAATCAACATGACACTAGCATATTTTGGATATTGACAAAAAATATTCAAGCACGTTCAAAAATGTCGTTATGCTATTATACGTTCATTAATTAGGGTATTAGAATATAAAGAACGAAAAATCCTATTTTATTTGGGAAATAGATGGGTAAATTTGCAAACTGTACAGTATTTAAGTTTTACAGAAGTTATATAGTATTTGTAGAAATTGTAAATAATATTGTAATTAAAGAACACCTTTCAAATCACGCTGCATCCCACATACAGCAGGGTGGGCAAAGGGAACCTAGTGTTAAGACACTCCGTTCCCCATTTTTCACCGAATTCTTTAGGCATGGCTTGTTGTATGACGGAACTCAGCGCTGTGCTTTACCTCGATACCAGATTGAGAAAATGGAGAATATACATTTTGAATAAATAGGTTCATATATTTCCTCTCTCTTCAACCCACAACCAGTCTCGTTTATAGTCACACACACAGAACACATTTACTTGGTCACACACTTGTACTCCTACACCAAGACTAGCTTTCGAACACCTTTCAAAGACAATTTTTTTGCACAAACCACTTTTATAATTGTCATATAATATTTTTTTGCGTTTAATAAAAAAAATGTGAATAACAAAAAATTATAAAATAAACTTAAGTACAAGCGCAAAAATATTAATCTTTCCAGTATTGCCATAATACCAAAATTGTAAACACATATGTCAAACTCATATGTCTCTCTTTAAAAATTAAGAGCGTTATTAACGGTTTTGTATTTTCGTTTACTTTATTATCAAATTTTATAGCTTATATTGTATTTATTAACTAAACAAGTAAATAATCGTATTTAAATAACTTAATTAAGTAAAAATGTCACAACAACAGACCAAAAACTGTATAACTCTCCGTGGTTCAGCGCAAATTATTTGTGAATATTTAAGTAAGTTTCCCAATCACTAAATGGCATTATTTGTATACTTAGAATATAAATTTCAATAATTTCAATATATTTTCAGAATTCGCTATTAATTCAGTATTGTTTCAACGAGGACTGTATCCACCCGAATCGTTTAAAGCGGAACAGCAATATGGGATGACGTTACTAATATCAGAAGATCCCCAAATCAAGAACTTCCTTTCAAATCTTCTATCTCAGAGCGAAGGTAAGAAATTGTTAGTTCTATATATTACAGTAGTTCTTTTATAGTTTTAAAATTTCTATAACTAATGTCACTACAAATGTATGCATGATATAATATTGGTCTAAGGTAACAATATTACACATTCATCAGTTTTATACCCTGGTAGTTTGGATGCTTTGTAAGTTTGATGGCTATACCTGAACTGAACCTCCTTGGTTCAGTTCAGGTATAGCCAGTGGTTAATCTCAGGTTCAGTGGTTAATCTAAACTGAAAAAAAAAATATCCAATTATAATTTGTTTTTAGAATGGATTGTAAACAAAAAAGTGAAAAAACTATCACTAATAATTCTCAATGTGGCTAACAAAGAAGTTCTAGAGTGCTGGGATTTTAATGTACAGTATGAAGATGGGGATGTAGAACTATCAAAAGAAAAGCATGAAACAACAGGAAGTAAAGATTTAAAGAAAATAAAACAAGAAATTAGAGATGTAATGTTACAAGTGGCAGCGACTATATCATTTTTGCCACTATTAGACTGTAGATGTTCTTTTGATGTGTTAGTTCATGCTAAGACAGATTGCGATGTACCCGAGAAATGGGCTGAAGCAGATCCTGTTAATATTGTGAATGCACAAAATGTACAATTGAAATCCTATTCTACAAGTTTACATAAAATGGAAACAGTTGTCAGTTATAAGCTTGTTGATTGATTTTTTTTGGTAATATAGAGTTTTTTTGCTAAGACTGATAATTTTAGTGAAGTGACAGAAACAATTTTGTTTAGTGTCACAGGTTAAGTAGTAAATAAATGATTTTGAAACATATTCATTCACATTACCTTACAAATAAATTTCATATAACATACAAATTTAATCCATTGAGAAAAAAATCTTAGCATGCATTCATTTTTTTTAGTTACTACAAAATCATTTCTGAAATTAAAATTTGCATTGTTTCCATTAAAATTGTCACTATTTTTAATTTGCTGTAAGTACTGCTTTTACATTTTAAGAATACTCTCCCAATTAAATTATTCTTTCACACATGTTCACCCAATGATGCGATGCAAAGGAGGGTAATGTGTTTATCAATCTATATATATATGTTTGTTCCTCTATATGGCATTGTAGAGACCAAAACTATTGATCAACTTTGATTATTAGTATGTCAATCAATTCTTTTTAACTTTATGAGTGCCACTAAAAAATACAACCAGATATTGGAAAAGTGAAAAAAATATGTTAGATGTTTTTTTATAATTTTTTCATTTTATGTAATTGCCAAATTTTTTTCTATTTTATCCTGTGATAGTATGTATAATAAGTAATTTTAAACCTAAGATCACTCATGAAGTATTTTTTAATTCAATTTATTTTCTATGCTTTGTACTAATAAAATAAATTATGGGAGTAATCTTTAGTTTTCTTGGCCTTTTTTAATATAGTTAAACTTTTTTTTAGCTCCACACTGTATCCTTCACATAGCTAGGGCATAGGATATAAAGCACATAGGATATAAATGGAACTTAGGAACCTGATGTTAGGGCATTCCATTCCCATTAAGATACTTAAGTTTCCTGCTATCAATGATGTGTGAGGAAATGAAAATATTAAACATTTCCTAGAGTGGGAAAAGAACCCACAATCTGTCGCGTTTATAGTCTTACACTTGTGCCTTTGCACAACAACTAGCCTCAAAATAATGTTCTAAATTTCACTGTCGTATTGATTTTTAATATAATATAAATATCTCTTTATTTCTTTTGGGCATACATATAATACCTGTAAACAATCCAAATACACCAATCAAAACATCTCAAATAAAAGAACAAATTTATTTAAATATTTAATATAACGAAGCACTTAAAAATAGCGTTTTAAGAGTACAATAAATAATGTCTACTCAGCAAATAATACTGTACAAAATAGTTAATACAACTTAACATTTCGATATTACTTAAAAAATTGTTGAGTTTTTTTTATATTTATACTTGCTTCAGATTCTTACAAGAAAAACGTTAATTGGAAAGATGATTTTTTTAAATTTACATAACTATAGTTTGTTTAGATATTAAATAATCTATCTTTCATTCGTGGATTTGCTTTTAGTTAATAAATGATTTTTTTTATAATTGTAAATAAATTACTTAATTCATAAAAAGCGTATGGCAATTGGCTATTAAAAATACAGTTATAAATATTAAAAATGTATATCTAAGGGTGCTATTACATTTTTAAAAATATTTCTTTGTAATTGAAAATTTCACGTGGGAAAAAAATATAATAAATTAAATAATAATTCCATCTGAATCTTTATTCCCGTATAAATTTTTAAGTATAGAAACTGATTTAAAGCATAAGCATCTACATCGTTTGTATAGCTGATATGCAACTATTATATTAGGAAAGACTATCTACTTTTAATAAAAGTAGATATAGTCATTCCTAATGTACAAATATTAAGTCTGTAGTCAATTTAAAAAAATATATGTTCAAAATGTATTTTAGTTTGCAGCTTATGATGCGCCAAAAGCTACATTTTAAAATTAGAATAAAGTTAAAAAATATATAAGTACCTGTACAAATAACACTAAGCACTAACAATATTCACAACTACGTTTTTGAATAAATAGATGCAAAAATAGGCGTTACAAAAAATATAAGACCATATATTAAGGCACTAAGCCTAGCAATTTGTATAGATTTGAGATCACTATTCCAGTGATCAAAAAAATATTTAAAAATTAACTAATTCTAGGTAGGTGGGTGTACATATTTCCTTTTTTTGTATTTTTTATTGGGTTCAAGAAAAATGAGCTTGATAAGATGTACTTTCTTCTTTAAATTGTAGCATATTTTATATAGAGCGCCTTAATATCGTATACATTTTACCACTACCTTTTAAGCTTAATATTATATTAAGTGCGGGAATGCTTTATAAATTATATTTCTTGGAAAATAATTCGTTCGAATTTTCGATCACCATAGTCGCTCTCCCAAACCTGAAAGTAAAGAATTAAACTTTTAATACATTAGGTACATCGCAGTACAAATGATTATTCTACATTATTATTTCGTCATGTTATTCATAAAATTATATTTAATTAACGCTTTATTATTTTATGAAGTAGTATTCATTAAATATCACATTAATTGTTGCCTGAATGTAATTTCATAATATACAGGTATATCTTTTTGGATGTACGTTGTAAGGCACTTGTTTTATTATGAGGAGCTTTAGCAGAAAGTATAATGGCGCCAGTAAAGTGACATTTATTACGTAAGTCTTTAGAAGCCTAACAAATAAGTAATGTTAACATGCGGTTATTTCATCTCACAACAAATATTAAGTTTAATTCGACCCAGTTAACATGCTTCCCGTGAAGTTATTAGTTAGAGTGAAGAAGCATTAGTGTAACATTAGAACAATGAAAAAATGTAACTAAATTAAATTTTTTTAATCATTATATTTTGTGCGAATTGTAAATAAATTTTGTGCTGGCTGGTAGTGGCGAATGTTACATTTTTCCATATGAAATGAGTGCGGAAAGTGAAGATTTTAGTGAACAACATAAATAAAATGATAATTTTGAACAAAATACGTACCATCTTCCGTTCATTCCACTGTATTCAAATTTGAAGGTAAGGAAGAAAATAAAATCATAAAAATTTAATGAAAAAAAACAAAATTTTCGCCTCTGTTAATTCCAACACTCATTCTTTTATTGTGATTTTGGTATTTTCATTACATTATACAACTCAATAATTTTCGCCTTAGTATTTGTTGTGAGACTACAAAAAATAGTAAAATGGCGTCATTAGCGAATTATTCTGCTCTACAACATTATGACGTCACTTCACCCAAATGCCCTATAATCCTCAGACTGAACTAAAATAAATAGTTCTTTCTATTTAAATTACAGTATAAATAATGAACTTAAATATTGAACTTTATACAAAAAAAAAACAACTAATAAAACCAGAATAAATAGATTCGGCTCCTATATAGAGATGTAAGTACATAGATAAAGTAAACAGAAATAGTGATGTCGCTATATCCACAACCATTCTTCTATTGACCACACAATAATTATAATTATTTAATTATCTAAGGTGGTATTAAAACTGCTATTTGACTAGGTGGAGTATATCTGGTATGAAATTGGAAATTTTGAAATTATAAAAAATATTACAAATACTTTTTAAATCGCATTAATGGCTTTATCAAAGCCAATTTTTATAAGAAAAGATCTACGAAAAACATTCACTTGTTCAATAATTTTACAAAACAGGCAAATATAAATTGTTGCAAAACATTATCAATAACACAATATCTATTAATAGAAAAAATAATTTACTATTGTAAAGTCATTAATGCAAAGATAAAAATCTAAAAATGATATTTAAATAATCTGTGCGTAGCGAGGGTCCATTTAGTTTAACTGTAAAAAAACTTATCCTAATAGATATGTACAAACTTGCAAGTCTCATCAGCATAATATTACCTAAATGAGTTTCAAACCTTATTAGTTAATAACAATATAAAAAATTGTAAAATTACAAAATATGTGTAAAATATTTACAACTTCGAACATAAGTATGATAGAACGACATAATTTTTAATTTAATTATGTTTTTGCTTTTTCAAACGCGGATTTTTTTGGCGAAGAAAAAATATGCCAAATATTTTCGACAATTTTCAGTATTTTAGTAAAAATTTAGTAATCGTGCTAATCTTCACTTATAATTATAATCTCACTGGGCCAGCTATTCATACATAATATGTAGATATATTACATTTTATATCTAAAATAATTTAAAGCTTTCACAAAAAAGTTTATAAGCATACGAATTTCCAGCAAAAAAAGTAAATGTTTGTGCGTAATATATAAAAGAAGCTGCATGTGCTCTCATCTTACCGCGAGAGGCATGAGATTCAAAATTAAAAATAAAAAATAAAAATGGCGATTAAAACAGCTGACCCTAACAATAACGCTGCAGAATGCAACAAATGAAGCATTTCTAGTTTCGCTACAAAATGTTGATGAACTAATATAATAAATTAAAAAAATTAAATTACTTAAACGGCATAGGAATTAAGGGGAATAATAAGGAATATACTTTTAAGTTCTACTTCGCATAGACATATAACATGGAATAGTTAGCATTTAAAAAAAAATGACTTTTTAAACGAAGAATTTCTAAAAAAATAAGCATAAAAGTATTAATAAAAAAAATTACCAATTCCAAAATTATTATAATTACACGCTATATGTCTATGATACGAGTGTTCGATTATATTATTTGCATACAGATTCTTTCAAAATTCCAATTTTACTTACTATAACAAAAAAATAATTTCCCAATTATTTTTTTTATACATTAAAGTAGGTTATTTTTATAATTTTAGTAACAACTCCATAATTTATAGTAAAATAATATTTTTTTCATATATTTGTAATAAATAAAATTGGAATAGTATAAAAAGATGCAGCAACAATTTTGGTGGGTAACAGCTAACAGTAGTAGGACGTGGAGAGGCCCAGTTTGCATGTGTAGGAATGATACATACTGCTCCGGTTCGACACGTCCTTGTTCTCGCAGCGTTGCCCGTTGAAACCTTCTGGGCATCTGAAATTGTTGAAAACAACCAATTTATTAAAATTTCTTTTGAGGTTCATATCTTTTCACGCATTGGCGACCATTTTGTTTTCCAATTATGAGATATAATATACCTACAATGGAAATATTAACAGGGTATAAAATGTAAGGATTAGCATTGTCGAGCGTTGAGGGATTTAGTAAGTAGGTACTGAAATATTTTTGAAAAATGAAAGCGATAATAAAAAAAAACCTTAAATAAGTAGAAATGAAATAAAATAAATATTAAAGAAAATTTGGACGCCCGCCTTATTTGAGGTTTTTATTTAAAATTGTATTTGAGTAACCTCCCTAGAGTGTAACCTCATTCTTTTAACAACTATAGTTTTACTGAGGAAGTGGTTAAATTGATTTGGTAGCATTGCAACGAAATAGTTTGGATGGGCTTCTCTTTCATAGTTCTATTTGTATAAATTTCGGCCTATATAATTATTTATACCTTTTATATCATCACAAACTGCCTAAGATTTTAGGAGAAAGGCTTTTATGTAATACTTATTATATTGCGATTGTAATTTTATTCCATTAAAAAATACTTCACTCCAAATTAGTTGATATTTTTTTTCACTTTCACCCTGTATCCCGCATGTAGCAGGGGGAAGAAAATATTTCATTTCCTCAAGTGGAAATCGAACCCACAATCTGCGCCACGATTGGTTAATCTCATAATAATAATATGTAATAACATGTTATGTTATCTGTAAAACTTACTTGCAAGCTTGTTCTTGGACTACTTCAAAGAATAAACAAGTGCCTCCATTTAGACAGTAGGAGGCAGGGTCCGGCATGGGGCACGGCGCACCGGGTGCTGAAAATATATTTTTTTTATATTACCTATTCTATTTATTTACCAGTCATATATAAATAAATAAATATAAATAAATAAATTATGTCTAACCAAACGTCTGAAGACCGCCAATAATCAATACTTCTGATGTTTTTCGACTTCTACGTACATCACAGGATCTTTTTTTATTTTATTTTTTATATTTAATAGGCTTGCGTTTGACCCTATCAAGTCTGGTGAGCGTTGATGCGATCTACAGATCATTGTGTATTGACTCGCTCCCAATTCAATTTATATAATACCATTGAAAGATAATTACTATCTTGTTTGTATTATCAATATCTTGGAGTAGAATTGAAAGCTACTATTAGAAGGCCACTTTAACTATCAGAACTGAACAGTTTCATCATCTTGATAGCATCGATTGATTTAGAGGATCACCATTTACTTAAGTGATGTGTTGACATCAACTTGTTCTATATTTTAAATAATGGACACAGAAAAAACTTACTTATGGGTCTCCATTGGACGTTTTTCCTTCTTTCAAACAGTTACAAAACAAAATATAGAGAACAAATATAGAACCAGCTATAAACTGATTTTCATACGAGTACATACAACAATGATGGGTAACATTTTATTGGCCATTCTTACTTTCGCAGAAGCATATGTGAACTCTGTCACATTGGCTGTGTGACAGTAAACAGTATGCCTTCCAGTTATGATACTCGTAGGGAGTTCTGTTATACGAGTTGTATTGACATTGTTCTTGTAAACAATGTAGTGTAAACAAACATTTGTTATTTGCATTTTTATGTTTATATCGTTATATCTTAACGTTCTAATTTTTAGCCTATATTGAGATTTTAATTGTTAGTGGGTGAAAGATATCACCGCTTTAACATATACCTGATTAATATTTTTTAAGTATTTTTTCAGTAAATCCTAAAAATACTAAGGCTATGTTTTAACTACCTACAAGACTACCAAATCGACAAAAATCATAGTTTAGTTTACAATTTATATAATTTAATATATTTTTTGGATTCTGAATATACCTAATACTTGTATGATAAGATGATCTTTAGTTATTGTAGGAATGATCACTCCGACTAACATAATTTCAGTGCCAAAATAAATAAATGTAACTTCGATCGTCGTGGAACTGTTGGCATCGTAAATGTTTCCTACATACACAATATAATATGTTCTTGCTAGCACAGCATCGCACTCGTGGTCAAATGGAAATAACTAAGAGCTGCGATCCGAGGTGTCTCTGACCACGAGGCAAAGTGGGTTGCATCGAAACGATCAACGTAATGTAGTATTTATAGTCCATATAGCCATTCTCATAAATGGACTATCTAACACAAATCATTTAACCAAACAAACTCTCTCTATAGATCAAATGTGAGGTTTTATTATACAACTTATACTGTAAATAGCTAAAAATTATTCTGTTAATAACTATTAAAATTAAAAGCTTGCGATGTTTATCACTCACCCATAGCAAATGAAGTCGTACGACTCAATACATATGAAAATACTAGGAATAGCTAGTTTTTTATATAACGCAAAACCTATAAATGTTAATAGATTTTTTAGTTTTTTCTATAGATTAACATATTTGATATAATATTCTTTATTCAAATGGACTTTTACAAGCACTTTTAAATAGTCGACTGAACCAAAAATGACTGAGCTATTCATATATTAATTTAATAACAATCCTTACGTGTATCCGGCGTAGCAGTGATCTGCGGTAGAACGCTGACGTTAGCTGTAGCGGTCGCCGGCGGCCCCACAGCGCCCTGCGCCCTGCACTCGTACGACGCGGAGTCGTCGCGGCGAGCATGCCTTATTACTAGTACCGAGCGCCTCCTGCAATTCATATTTTTGTTTTATTTGTCTATAGAAAATATATTTAGAGAAAGGGCGGCGTTAAGTACCGTCATTCAACACAATACAATTAGGGGACGGAGTGTCACAACTTTACTCTTTCTGCCTTTCCTTCATTGTGTGCGTTACAGATTGAAGCTCTATTATATTACAAAATTTGAATGCATTTCTTAAGCGAAGTATAGACATATGTATTTATTTTTTTCAGAAAGCTACATGCACGTTTATGTATGTGAAAGTTTCTAAGTGCCCTCTCATACAACAGACTAACCAGACTGATCAAACGAGCCGTGAAATGAATACTCATCGCTTTATTATAATTGCTTCTTCAATTGCGCTATCCTGTTCATTTCTAATGTATGCAAATATTATTTCTTAATGGGACGTACATAGACTGATAAATAAAAATATAGGTAAATTCAGTATTCCTTTTTTCTTAGATATATTGTGTAATTATTGGTAGTTTCACACTATATCTCATTTATAGTGGGTTAGGCCTTTTCCTACTACCTAGGTTTCCTCTGGAACCTACTGTTAAGACAGTCTTCCCCAACACGCCGCCCAATTTTCGAGACAGCGTGCTAAGTGGCAAAGCTCAAGACTGCAATTTGTTCGTTACCAGAGCCGAGAAATAAAAGCAGACCATTCCCACGAGTGTGCATGGAACCAACAACCGTCACGTTAACAGTCCGACATAAGGTCACCATGACGGCATCTCATCATAGCTACTTGTGACCCAATAATAATATATTTCTAAGTTGGTTAATAACGATATGCTTCACCTTAACTCGACTATCTGTATAAGCAATTAGGACGAAGTATTCGCTTTGAGGTAATTGACCATTGCACATTAGTAATGTAAATAACATAATACATATTTATTTGTATGTATTTTAGTATATGCTACACATGCACATACGACTGTACTGTCCCGAAATTAATACGGGAACGAGAAAAGCAGTATTTTTCGTTCACGCAAACGAAGTTGAGGGCTACGAATCGTTTTCTTATAAAACATTAAATACAAGGTTATTTTCTTTAGTGTATAAATAACGCTCTGAAATACCTATGTATTGTAAAATCATATTTTTATTGATCATCAAAGAAGTAAATCTTTATTTATGTATGTATTTATTAAAGTAAAATTTATTAAAGTAATACAGTATATACATGTTTATATTTGATTTAGGACTTTAAAACCATTATAAAAAATTGGGTCACTACAAAAGAAATGACGAAATTTGTGATGTTTCGCTGAAATCTACGCCCTACTTTATTTAAAAAGAAAATAAAGCTACGTGATTCAGATATTGTGCGAGTGAGAAGTGAGCTTGTGAGAAGTTAATAGAAAAATGAGATGACTCAATTAGTCATATTTGACACCGTGAAAAAAGCGATTATTTAGGCTTCCTAAAAAAGCTAAAGCTTAATAGGTAATTAGGTATGTCCAGTAGACTAAAAAAATATTATAAACTACTTTTTTTATAGGCAAAGGGAACCTAGCAAAATTATGTTTCCACGCAGCGTCCAAATTCCGATTGCATTGATTGCTATTGCGGAATTCAACACTGTGTTTTGCCTTATTGCCAGGGTGAGGAAATAAATATAATTATAATTTTTTCGTGATAATCGAACACATAACCGTAGCGTTAACAGTTACACAAGGATCAACATCGAAACACCAATTTACCTATAATTCTGCACCCGGAATCTCCGTAGCGCTATATCAGCTACTGGCTTCCCGTCTTTATACCAGGATATGTGTGGGGGAGGGCGCGCGCTCGCCCGGCACTCGAGCCGGACTCGCTTGCCCTGTGTCACCCGCACAGATTGCATTGCTTCTACGCGCGCTGGGCTACCTGTTGAAAAAAATATCTTATTAATACTAGCAACCCCCTTGCGGCTTCGCCCGCTTGAACTACATAGTCATTATTTCATTACTTTCCCATTCTAATAATATTATTAATGTAAAGACTATATCAACTAGTAGACTGTATGTCCTGATATACGGAGAAAAACCGTACTAATTGCTTTCAATCAGCAACAAACATAAGAACAACAAGAAGCATTCTATAAAGTAATATAAATTGTAAATTCGAATCTGTCACTTAACGCGTACTGAAAGTACCTACTCCCGACTCAGAATTACTGCAATAATTATGTCACTGTTACACATTCTTTCACAAGTTTGTCCAAAATATTTTCAGTTGAACATTCGCTTTATATAGGAAACTGGAACTTATTTGTACTTCAAAGAATTTTATCCGGATTCCCTATATATAGAGCACAATTGAGTCACGAAAGATAATTTTTCACAAGCAAAGTATACATAAGCTCTTTGCTCTTGATAAATTGCCCGTGAACTATTCTCATTAATTTCCTTGTCAACATAAATGTTATAATATAATCTAGTTCAACGTTCTTAAAAAATATTATAAGAAATAATCTATTTTGTATTTTTTCACAATATTTCCTGCCTATAATTTATAGATCGACTTTCATACTCCATTATATTATAAAATGTCGTCACATAGTAAACGCGATAGTTGTAGGTTCGATCCCGAAAATTGGCCAGTGCTTAACACTAATTTCCCTCGGCGTCCCCTGCAGACTGCTATATGCGACTGGCAACCTAAAACTAAGTAAAAATATTTATTAATAATAAAAGCTCTAAATAAGCTCGTTGCTAGCGTATTTTAATGTAAAATAATTTCCAAATTGTCATGTAAAAGAAAATCTTAGTATATGTGCGAAGCGAAGAGTGTATTATATTTATGGTTTATGAAGAATCATCAGTGATTTCTATAATTACAACAAATAATTTCACATCTCAACTTTACGAGAACAAAATTCATTTCTGATAGGAACGACTCATACGAACTCTCTGGCAAAAGCGATACGACCATTTTCAATTTGATTAATTCGCATTTCAGCTATTGTTTATATTTATTTGCCAAAATCGTCACTAAATCTAAATGAGACACCGTTGGACATATAAATTTTCTACTTTTGTATTGAAGCCGCCTTCAAAAGTCCCGAACTAAAAATAACCCGCTGTCATTAGGCCAACGGCCTTATAATTCGGTCTGAGGAGTAACATATGTAAGAACCGAAATAACTGTTATTATCTAAGCTGTTTGACACCAGGACAGGATAAAAAAATTGGCTGCGTTTCAGTAGCGAACAGACTGAAATGTAATTGCTTTACGTACTGTTGAGCGTTGATCACTTTGAGAGTGGTATTGCGAAACCAATATCTGTATTACTGAATGTACTCGAACTTGTATTTTAAATAACATGTGAAATATTAATAATTTCATAACAATCATGAGTTATGCAATAGTAACCCGATAAATAATATTTATTTAATTTAATAGCATTATTTTTAATTTAATAATTTCAAATATCTACTCTGTGTATTAATTGCGTTAGTGAATATTGTAGCTCTTGTTCAATATTATGAAACAAACTCTTTTGAAATAATATACAGATGTAATTATAGCGATGGCGATTAAAGTGATAAATTAACAACTAATATACAATTTATAAATACAAAAATAACTATAATAATATTGATAAAAGTTATAAACAAATACATTTGGTTAGCTTTGATTGTGATTCGTATTGAACGATCCTACTAATAATATAAATAGGAAACTTTGTGAGGATTGATGTTTTTTCCACTTTCACGCAAAAACTACAGAACAAACTCAGATGAACCTTTACAGTAATATAGCTTATACGTCAGAATCAAAGCAAAGCAAAGCCGAGCGTAGGCCGTTTTAATAAAAAAGAAATTAAATAAAACAATTTTATGCCAGTTTGGGCCATCACTTTTCTCAGGTTTACAAATATTTCCAGTTGAAATAATAGTAATTTGGTTTCATAAAATATTGATTTCAATTCTTGTGACTTCCATTTATACAATATATTTTATAATTAATAATTAAAACAAGTTTAATATAGCGTTAAGCACACAAATCCCACGCGATTTGCTCCAAACTATTAATAAATAACAAAACAAAGACACATTTAGTGTTATTGACGTATGCTTCCTGTATTTTTTATATTCCCACGTATATATTTTCCATTCACTAAAAACAAATTGTGAACTCTAAGAAGGTTCAAATCACATGAACCATGCCAAAATGACGACATTCATTCAGATTTTTCATTATACTTCTGTACTAATGTTATAAAACTTAAGAGCTGGGTTGGTTGGACGCGATAATCTCAGAAACTAGTAGTTCGAATTGTAATTTTGTAGTGCATAGTCCACTTGTTAAAATAGGCTTCAGCTTCACGCAACGCAGTGTTAAAACACTCTGTTCCCATCAAGACACTTCCGTTTCCCATTTACCGGCGAATTCTAGAGACATTGCGTGTTGAGCTACGGAACTCTACACCGCAAACGCATTGTTAATAAAGTAACATAATATTATAAGGTATATAAACTACATATTAAAGAAACGTATATTATTAGTATTATAATATAATACGCCAATGTGAAACAAGTAAAAAGACATTTTTCGTTTACCGTTTTCCGCCCAGCTAACATTACGATTTTACGTGTTGACTAGTAGAACCTAACGCCCTTGTTTTATATAATAATTCCGTATAAAAGTCTTCTATGCTCGTAGGTTTAGAAGTATCTTCTATTACCTACACAAGTAAGTAGGTAAACATAATCGTCCTGTTGTCACACTGGGAGGAAAAAAATCCGTTATTTCGTTGTTATTTTCCATTTTATATTAATAAATAACTTTGGCAATGCCACTTAAGTCTGAATAATGTGAATTTAGCCGAAGAAATAAATTTATTTAGATATTTTGATGTGGGCATATTTCATATTGAGACAAATCGGTACTCATTTGACATTTAAATAAAATTATTTACAATGTTGTTGAGTTTTAATAATGCTACAATTACGGAGATGATATATAAGAAATAATGTATGTTTTTCCATAACATTTTTATTTTAATATCACTTTTTTTTAGTTACACACTGCATTCTGTATATGGAAACGTAGGCAAATGGAATCTAGTGTTAGAACATCTGTTTTCCACTTTCCGTGCACCTCAGGTCTTGACATTTGAGTATTTATATCTGACTTAAAGAGTATTTATTATTTATAGAGTATTTTTTATTATTGTATATTTTTTATTTATTTTGAGTATTATATGTAAAAATTAAAGATAATTTACGATTTTTTTTAACCAAATTCAAATTTAAAAAATAAAATCTATATTCATTATTATAAAGCCAAAGAGTTTGGTTTTAACTACTCGTTCGAAGTTAAAAATTCTAAGCGTTACACATTTCCTTTATCGAAGAAAGCTAAAGACTATTTCATAGGGGTTAGCGTTTCAACTCTGTTTTTATTACGGGGAACCTAATTTCCGCCTAATTCCGAAGGCATTGCGTGTTGAGTGGCCTCGTTACAAGAGTGAGAAAATGAAAGTAATATTTTCATTTCCTGATTTGAATTCGAATTCATAGCCTGTCGCGCTTACAGTCTAAATTTCTACGTAAAAGAACACAAAAACTAATATTCTTCATAAAATTTCATCATACAAAAGCCTAGCCAATTAGCTAAGCAGGTGTCATCATGTTCGTCACACGCTATAAATATAAATAGGCACATCCTGGGCGGAAACCAAACCCGCGACCAAATAACAGGTAAGCTGGACCAACGCCAAGATGACTGGCCGTCATTCAGACTTAATATCTGTGTCTAATAATAAAATCGTATTGTCAGTTTGTCTGATGTTCTGTGAGGTTGGCTTTATATAAGGATTTTTAGTAGTGAGATCTTGTTTTTTTATTAGAATTGTATTTTTTATAGCTTATCAAGCTTAAAATTAAGATTTTGTATTATAAAAGATACTCATTTTCTACTGTTAACTGAACTCTCGATAATCTGCAAAAAATGTCTCCGTTTTGTACGTTCCACGTTGATATATTGATATTAAATAAGAGAGTATTGTACGTACAACGTTATGCTTCGCTATTTAATACCTTAATATCTCGCAAATTAGGCGGTGCAGGGGAAACGAGATGCTTTATTACTAGGTTCCCTTTGCCTACCACACTACATGCGGGATGCAGCATGAAAATATTTCATCATTCCTTCTAAAACGAGATTCAAACTCACTACCATCATCTGCAAATAAATTATACATCAATCTACTCATCATTATCAAGAGTTTATATGCAAAAGTCATACTATAACATACTCGTAGTTTCATAATTGGATTGGTGCAATTGCATCACCCATAATGTATGGCAACGACCTCTGGTATATGTATCACGTCATACATTTTATAAATATATCGGAAAACTAAGTTTCAGGGCTTAATATTACGAGTATGTACGCGAGGGTTCTAGTTAAATGCACAAACCTACTGGTTTTTTTTTTAAATTTCAACTCAAGCCGATTTTGGCACACGTATCCGCTGACGGTGGTGGGTTTAATTTCCACTGGGGAAGAGGGTGTATTTCGGAGAACATGGTTTCGTTCTGCCTATGCTGCAGCCTATAAGAAAAATATTAAAAATACTTTTCATTTCACTTATTCAAAATTTTCTACTCTAAAAACGTACGACGTATAAAACACGACTACTACAATGAGTCAGATACAAGCGATATATTATTCAATTCAATCTGCCAAATGAATTCTCCCTAAGCTTTTTACAGGAATTGGCAACAATATTATTTTATAATTTACTACTTACACGCCGTGAAATTAGTGCCTTGCATTTATTTGAAATGAAAGAAAATATCACATTCATTTATTGTTAGTATTTTTGACTTCTTTAAAGCTTCCCACTGTATCTCGTATGGCTCTCATATAAGAGGAAAGGCAGAGGAAATCTTGTGTCTATACACCTCCCGCTTTCTACTCAAGTTAAAATTTATTAAACATTACTAATCCTTTGTCTACGATGGAAAGAATAATATATTTTTTTATTTCAATACAAACATTTCTAAGTCAGAATACTTTTAGAATTCGGCGGAAAGTGAGGAACGGGAGTGAAAATCTAAATTGGAACGGAGTGCCTCAACACTAGGCCCTAGGTCCCTGCTATGTACGAGATAAAGCGTAAAGCTAAAAAAGTATTCCTCTAAGTATAAATCAAACCTTCAACCATCACATGTATTCAAACAATACCTTTCGACTGCACCAGAATATATTATACTCCATATACATATGTTGGTTGTTCCACGTTCCCAGTTCTAATCCAAACGCGGCGTACATTCCTCCCCACAAAAAGTTATCCAAATGTTAATAAGCATACTCTGTTAGCCAATTTGGGTAATGGTTAAATCGAAGATACGATAAGTCGATTTGAGAATTTCAAACGCGAACAGCAAGTATTAGTATTTAGTGTTTTTTTTTAACATATTTTGATTGAAATTGGTGGAATGAGCATACCGGTGGGTTATTTCGTACAATTTGCATGATGGTGATTTGTTTTAGTTAGTGGAAAAATTGAGGTCTCTTTAAGGCGGCTAATTAGCATTGTTTTGAATTGAATTTGAATTCTTCTTCAGGATGGCATTTAAAGTTATGTTTGACGCTGGAGTAGAGCGACGCTACGTTATTTTGAGTTTTTGTATTCAACATATTTCTTTGTGCATTGCATCTACACTTTACTCTGTTTCTTTGAAAAAATATTTAATAATAATTCAGATCTGTTAAAATCGAACGACATAACATGTATGTATTCGCTTTTTCCACGCTTGGGAGAGTCAATTATTTTCATTTCATCGCTCTGTTAAGAAATAAAAGTGCGCGCTAGAGCTCCGCCACTCAACATGCAATGAGTCGGCTTAGTAGCTTAATTAGCTTAAAAATGAGGGAACAAAGTAACCTAACAATAGGTTCCCTCTCTCCCCTACTACTTATAAGCAGGATAAAGCGTGAAGTTAAACCAACACTCTACCTATACCTATACAGTAAAGTTGGACCGTTCGCCAACCAGTTTGTTTACACTCGTAGTAAGAATTCTACTACGTCTGACTTTTTATCGTGTTCGGGTTTCCTTTGCCTTTGGATTTTTTGCCTCTCCCGTTTTGGTGAAGCAACTCCTTAAACAGTTATATGAGAGAGGCAACCCCGCAGAATTATTTTTAAATGACCGACGTGTGCAGACGCTTGTTGTACGTTCGATCAAATGTTGTGCCACTTTTAGTGTATTTGTTTTGTTTTTTTTTTGTATGGTTTTATATTGTATTATTAATGATAATGCGTATAGAACCGTCGTGGCGCAGAGGCACAAGCATGTCACTGTAAACGAGACGGGTGTAGATTCCATTCCCATTCCAGGAAAAAAATATATATTTTCGTTTCCTCCCTGTAGTAACGAGGCAAATCGCGACATTCAGTTCCACGCAACGCCTTAGAATTCGGCGGAAGGTGAATAATGGAAGCGTCTTAGTGGCAACGGAGTGTCTTAACACTATGTTCCCATACAGAGTGAAAGTAAAAAAAATATATATTATCGTTCATATATTTTTAATAAAAATCCCCAAGAGCGCACACTAATTCCACAAATGGGCAACAGTCGGCGAAATCAATACGATCTTTTGTTCATCCCCACATGGAGATACGATAAGCGCATCGCAATATCCATTCCATCTGAAGACAGTAAATGTTGCCATTTGTTCATATCTTTTTTCCTCTTTTCTGTTATGTCTAAATCCAGTGTCCAGACTTTCCTACAGATACCTGGTATAATGGATTGGTGGGCGTGAGTGTTTTAGTGGTTGGTGACGCTGGACGTTAGTAATAGGTTGTTGATTCAATCCCTGCCAATTTGGGGAAATATGTATTTTTTTTTCCGTATGAAATACGAACATAGAGCGTCGGGCTCCACTAATAAGCTGTCTGTAATACCTCAATTAGAATAAAGTGACAATAAGAATGTAAAAACTACACATAAAAAAATATTCACAAATTTAGTTACTTTTGAATCTCTGGCAAATTAATCAAAAATCCACTTATGCCTACTTCGTTATATAAAACTAATAGGAAAATGAATAACGGAGCATTTTATCACTAGCATTTCTCCCCATATCGTACCTGCCGGAGATAGGCGAAACATAAATAAAACCAAAAATAAAATTGTTTTACAATTTAAATGCGCCTTCTTTGCATGACTTTGGGAATTTAAACAGACGATTATAACTTATTAAAATTCGGTAAACTTTAACTTATGGTACTAAATTAAAGTTTACTAAATTTTAATAATTCGATATAAACTAGACAGCTGGAGGCGGTCTCGTTATAAGGCATGCATGGTAGCGATACAAGAATGTAAACTCAAATTCCTTTAGTGTTACTTGTTTGGTGAAGAAATAAATACATTTTTGTATATATTAAAACTATTTTTTTGTAATTTAGTATCTGTTGGCGTGTTTTGATATCGTTTTTTCTTCTTCTTCTTTATATAGAAGTTATTAATTATGTAAATTTAATATTGCCTTGTGTTCAATATGTGGCTAATACTGTAAAAATTTGTTATTTAAAATCAACGTCTGAACAAATCTATAATTCTATATCTAGAATAAACTGAAGAGTTTATGTGATTGAATGCCCTACTATGAGAAATTCACATCATATTTATTGTATCAATATAATAGATGAGAGTTACCGAAGCATTTAGAATTTGTCATACACAACTCTCAATTATTTCCATGTGACCATGCGGGCGAAGCCGCAGGAAAGAGCTAGTCAATTATATTCGAGTTAGATATGCATAAAATTGGGTTTCAGTGAAATGCATGCGTGTTCTGAAGTGTGTGCAGGGACGTTTACCGATTTAGGTAATATTTTAAAAGTTCGATGACTTGTATTTAGAGGTCGTCTGTTCATCTGTTGCTATGCGTCCACAGGATGAAAGCTATTTAAATAATATATTTATATGATCGTACGATTGATTTGGGATAGGTCAAGATATTGTGTTTATCATATTATGTAGATGATCGAAATTTAACTTTTTAATTTTTTTTTAGCTTAACGCTAGAGGCAGAGGGAATTTGGGAACCAACTATTAAAACACTCTGTTCCCATTAAGACGCTTCTGTTGTCCATTTTTTGCCGAACTTTGGAGGCATTGCGTGTTGTGTGGCGGAACTCTGGTAGAGCGAGGAAATTAAAATATTAAATAATTCTACGTTGCCTCAGATAGACATACAGACAGACAGACATCACGACAAACTTTTAATCAAATGATCCAATCAATTTAAAAAACTATCTAATTATTTATTGAGAATATACAATAACATAATAAATATGTATATATGTATATACTTACAGTAAAAACGAAATTCCAATTGTAACTGTAACGCAGATATCAATATTGAAATTGGTTAGACAAAAAAAGCTAAACAATCATTAAGTAACAGACAAACATACATACCTACATAATGTGAGGCAAAGGCGCCGAAATATTTCCAAAGCTAACAAAGCTCTTATTACAATTTCATACGTTATTTACACAAATTGATCACAATAGGCTACCGTTTGTTTTATTTTATGTTGTATAACTAGCTTTTTATTGCGGTTTCACTTGTAATTTTATGAAATATCGAGTTTTTGAATACAGTTTGGACGTGTTTATTGTGATTGTGTTTAACGCTTTATCCCGCTTACAACACGGTAAGGAGTAGGAATCTAGTATTGAAATACTCTCACTCCAATCCCACTTCTCTTGGTCAACTAGAAAATGAAAATAATTCATGTCCTTTCCTGGGAAGCGAGTCACGTTCACGTAACGTCACGTCTAGTGTTAAGTTTCATCAATTTTTTTATAATGAGAATAAGCGCGGCGTTGAGTTCCGCAACTTAACATGCAATGCCTCCAGAATTCGGCGGAAAGTCGGAACAGAGTGTCTTAATAGGAACGGTGTGTAGGTGAAGTTCAAAAATATGTGATCAGAGCGGAATGGGACGTGTGAAGAAATGTTAATATCTTTATAAGATGTTTTTTAACCAATTAGCTATTAAAAACGTAAGGCGCCGATGTCGGAGCGTTGGGGCGGGAAACGAGGAATTTTATACGTTTTCAAAAAATAATATTTTTTTCTCTTATTTTTACATAATTAAAAACAATAGTAAAAAAACAAAATGTTAAACATACACATTGAAGGTTGTCCTGGCATCCCAACATAAAATTACACAAATATATAAAAGATAACAGAAATAATAAATGAAGAGTATAGCATATAGAATAATGTATGGCGAAACGGGATGGAATCTAAAACACTTGATAACACAGCGGCCGATGAAAGCTGAATACCAATGAAGTGCCACAATGGTACAGCAAGTGGGTTAAAAGGTGAATTGTTCCTGTAATTAGGTGCTATGCTAATAAATAACTGTTTGTAAAAAAATTGTACACGCTTTAGCCTGTAAGCGAAGGGACTCTTGTGTTGGGACCATTTTGCACTTCATTTTGAGAAAAGTGGTGATTACTTAAAGGGAAAACGAGTAATCGTCTAATCAGTCTGTACAAATTAATATCACAGCGTTAAGGTCCCCTATTAGGTATCTACCTTATTACTCTATAAGGCACTTATTAGCGTTAGGGTATTAGAAACGGGGAAATCAATGAAATGTTTTGAAAATTACGTATTCTTTGCATATTCCACTCTCTACTAAAAATGTATCAAACGGAATATGAATTACATTTTCAAAAAAAAAAAATTTTTTACATTATTACCCCACCGTTAACCTGTGACTTTTAAAGAAAAGATTTAGATTTTTTAGTGTATTTAAGAAGATTATGATAATTAAATCTATATTTTTATTTCTATACCAAATATAATATGTACATATTTACTAAAATTCCTCCTATTTCAATATATCGCGGGCCGAATGCCACTAAGTCGATCTCCTTAATAGTAGTCCCATTAAAGTTGATTATGGCGTTCACAAAAACAATCAAAAGGTGTAATTAGAACCGTCTGGTACCGTTTGGCAGATATTTTAATTGGCCTCGTGTAGGGCATGTAGCATATGTAGATACTAATAAAACAACAGCGAGGCCAGTCGTGGTGCAGGGACATAAAGTGTGACTGTAAAACCGACTTGTTGTGGGTTCGATCCCTACTCGAGGTGGTGAAGTATTTATTTCAACTTATACTTCCATATCTTCGCTCTGGTGTCGAAGCAAAAACGCGGCATTGAGTTCTGCTACTCAACACGCAATACCCCCAGAATTCGGCAGAAAGTGGGGAACGAAGTATCTTAACACTAGGTTCCCTCTGCCTATTCTGCTATGTGCGGGATATAGTGTGAACCTGATTTTGCAACAGCAGGGCGTGTGGTTGGGGTGGTGGTGGTGTTGTGTGTGGTGTTGTGAACAGTTTTGGGTTCGATTCTAACTTGGATAACAAGACAAAGCGCGGCGTTAAGTTCTGCCACTTAACACGTAGTGTCTCTGAAGTTGGACGGAAATTGAGAAACAGAATTGGGACCAGTGGCTATCCTGCGAGGGAATGAGTGACACTTAAAGAAATAAATAACAATGTATAAAAAAATCGCCTGAGATGGAATTCTAATAGTGACGTACAGGCAAACAATAGAATTGTTCTATATTAGATAATACAATTGTCACCGCAGATCTTAGTTGCATAGCTGCATGCATTCGCAGGAATTTCCTACGCCTTTAGTTATGGAGTTGCATACAAAATTAAATAAAAAGGGAAAAAAATAGTATTTTATAAAGTAGAATTTGGTGAAATTTCAGTTTCAAACTTCGATGATGCGGGGATAGTAAGTTCGAAATTGAAATTATACTCTCCAGAATGTGCGGGATACAACGTGAAGCACCCATCGAATTTAATCAAATTCATCACCACCGTAACTACATCCAGACTCTGCTACTAAGCTGCGATGTCATAAACTAGTTCGTATTGTTTTCATTCTAAACAATGTTATTTATACATAACCTGTTTTTTAGGACGGACACTACAAGTAGGTCACTAGAAGGATTTTCAAGATTTTGGCAGCCTTGACTTTTTTGTTTATCTTACCGTTCGACTAATTAAATAGTCTAGTTCAGTCACTCATACGTCTACCTGGTTAAATTAAATGATCAAAACACTCTTGTTATTTGAGATTTAGTGGATCATATTAAATTCGTGTATAATTAATATATTGCATTTCCTAATTTTAGGCTCAAATCCCATTTATATGAGGACATAACATTATATATGAATCTTGAAATTACTCTTAGATTATATTTAAGAGGCTACTTCGACGACGAGATTCGAATATTTTGGGAGTCGTAATTTAAAAACAGAAATGTAAATAAAAAATATATGTTCCAAAATCAGCATTAAGTAAAAATCAAGAAAAGAAATATAGAAATAGATCATTAACGACTATGCCCACAGACAATAACCACACATAAAAGTAAAATCATTTATATTTAAGAAATGATCACACTTGAGTAAGCTTCTTCATTTTATCTCTGAACTCCTAAATCAAAGATAAGGATCTCACAGAGCAGACACAACAAAACATGCAAAAGGCAATGAACAATAAAATTAAGATACTGTTAGGACTTGAAATACTGTTAAAAAGGGCCCCGTTAGTCCTTGTCGGCTGTCTTTGGACTAAAAAACTAGAAATGCCAAAAAATAAGAGCAAAAAGTCCAATCTAAATTATAGTTTTAGTCAAAATAGTTTGGGAATTGTTTAAAAAGTTGTGAATTCTGTTTGCGTTGTTCGATGTAGTGTTGGTAAAAAAGAATGGAATAAATAGATATTAAATATGTTTTTATATTTTAAAAGTGTTATTCCTTATTCATGAAAAAAAAACTTTTTTAGAAAAAGTAAAATAAATAAAAAATACTGCACCTTGGCTTGATTGTCAGAGCGATTGGGCTGAATACTAAAGTCGCCAGTGATATATATGTCTTCTAAAATAACAAAAAGAAAAACCGACTTCTAACAACGAACTAAAAAGTGAAAAATAATTATACAAACATTATATAATTTCAAAGTGATTTCGGGAAATGAAAAAAAAACAATTTCCATCCTTTTAAGGTGTTACCGAAAATAAGGTTAAAAGTCGCGTGCAAAAGTGTACCAAGATGAAAAATTCAACTTTCGCCGACTTTTTCACTTCATTGTTTTTCGGAATTTCATTATTTACATAAATACCGAGCTTTGTACAGCCTCATAGGCGCCGACGGGCTCACACGACGTCCCCTACATGTTAATATATTTAGGGTTCTCTCTTTCGCATTTTTTTTCATTTTAATGAATAAACAGAGTAAATTGACGCATTTCACTTTCCTCGTTTTTCTGTTTATTTCATAGTTAATGTAGAACTTATTGTAGGTACTGTTGCATTTTGTCTAATCATCACCTATCAAAAAGGTGAAATATATAATTTTTTCCGAAATTAATTTTAATAATTAGTTTTATAGTAACTTATTTAAAATCTCAAATAAATTTTCTTTAACATAACCTAATAAATATAAACCTATAGTATTAAATTTGACAAATTACAAATTCAAGTAAATATCGTTAATTGGAGAGATAGATATCGTTAAGATTTTAACAAAAACAATTTTAACAAATAAATTTAGTAATAAAGAAACTATAATTATAAATACATTATTAATATTAAAATATATACTTAATTGACGTAGTAACATTACCGAGTAATACATCATCGAGTAAATAGAAGACATGAACTTACATAATATATAGAAAATAATTATAAGTATACTGACTGAAAATGAGTTGGTTGTAGGTTCAATTTCTTCTCGAGAGAATAAATTGTATCTCCTAAGCAAAAAAAAATTCCTCTAATTGCAAAAAAAGTGTGGTATTAAGTTTCGTCACTCAATACTGTTTCGAAAGTTGAGGAACGGTGTGTCTTAACACTAGATTCCCTTTGCTAATCTAGCTATATCCTACATGCTATATCCCGCAGGTATAGCGTGAAGCTATGAAAAGTTTAAGCTTTTTTAAAGTAGATACCATAAACTTAAATGGATTTCTGTCTCAATACAATCGATACCTATCTCTGGATGCGATATAACCATTAATCTTGGCGGTGGCGCCGTTTGTTCTGACCCTAACACCCTATATGTGTTCTCTAATAAAAAGATTATTGTATTGTCTTTATGTTACTGCTAATATAAAATAAAATATATTTTATATCTGTATATTATGCGGAAGGTGGAGGATCGGGAGCTTTAGCGCACCCTGGGAGACGCCTATGTCCAGCTGTAGACCCGAAAAGGCTGATTTGATTGATTGATTGATATTATGTGAAGAAAATATCTAAGACAGGTATTGAGAATTGACTTATTTGTGCATTATTTATTTAAAAACTTAGGTTAATGCATCAATAAAATCGTGTCAAAAATATTAAAAACCAAGAACAACACACGTCCACTAACATATAGACTTTAGACATAAAAAACATACGCCTACCGAAGCCGAAGCTACTTAGGCACCCGCAAAAACCTTGCCAACATCCTTAGGACTTAGATTTAAGAAACTTAAGCTTTCTGACCATACCTTAGAGGTGACTTTATAAGTAAATATTCTTATAAGATTTGGTAATTAGATTCTGACAGATCGAAGAGTGTAAAGGGGCCGACTGTCAAAAACTCGGCGCCAGCCACCACGCGTCGTAAATAAAACACAATGAATGCCAATAAAAATGAGATATTCGGAGTTAGCACAGTTTGGCTTATAGCCTTTCGGTGGCTTTTTGGTTCTTTAATCGATATTGGCTGAGGTAAGATTTGAATTTGATCGTGTGCGTGTGAGTTAAAAAGAAAAATTATTATAATTTTGAACAATTATTTTCTTTTAGCAGGGTAAGCAGAGGTAACCTAGTTTTAAGACACTCCGCTCCCCAACCGCTCAATTTTCGAGACGCTTTGTCTTGTTACTAAAGCGGAAAAATGAAAGTGTTGATAATTTGAGTAAGAATCGAACCTGTAAACGTAGCGTTTACAATCAGACGCTGTGCCGCTGCGCTACCACGGCATTAGTCTCTTTGAAAAATTGTGCTGCCGTGAAAAGCATCAGAGCTGTTTGGCATTAGCAAGGAAACGATTCAAATTATAATCTTACATTCTCTCCAGCATCACTATTCTCCATAAGGTACAGAACCCATTACTGCACTTTGACCAAGCAACGCTTTGAACTTGGTGTTCTAGAATACGAGTACACTCTTTTTATGGTTAGAAGATTTTTTAAGCTACTTTGACAGTATTTGTAGATTATTCTTTTTACTAAAATATATTATTTAGTTTTAAAAAGAAAATTAATTATTTTACATTATACACATAAAAAAAATAAAAAAAAAATGTTTTAGTGTTACCATCTAGTATTGATACAGTGACGTACTAATGACGGCTGCTAGTAGTATTTTTTTCACAAAAAAATTTTTGCTTGACATAATTTTAGTGTTTCTATTTGAGATATCATAAATATTGCGTACGTTAGAAGTGTATACATAAAGAATAAAACTATATGAGATTAGGGCGCGCCTAGATTACTTGAAAATGTTTTTTCCAGCTTCATGCTTTATTTATTACATGCACCGCCGCATAGCAGGGTAGGCAGAGTGTCGACCTAGTGTCAAGACACTCAATGGTATTTTCGTCCAAATTGAAGAAATTGCGTGTTGAGTGAAAATTTAAAACATTATTTAAATATCACATTTTTTTTAAATCGAAATTTTTACATAATGTTTAAAGTTTCCATTAAAGACAAATTAATACGCAAGTAAACTTTGCTCAAAATCTCATTGAGTTCACAACGTTTGTACGAAGTTTTATTAACATTCATACCTGACCATAGACAACTATAATAACTGTTAAATATATAAAAAAAAATCATCTAACTTTATTCATCCACACATGTTACCAACAATATAAACTAGCTCTTACACTTGGCACCCATATCATTGTATTGAAACGTAAATTTTGAAGACGCTATATAGTTACGTAAACGCTGTGATTCACATGAACTAAAGACCGCAAGTGCATTTTGAAATTACTCACGAGAGGAAAATAGTGACCTACTAACATTAGTAAGGTTGAAAGTATTTGTAATTAAGGTAATTTTCTTTGCATAAATTGCATTTTGTTTTTTGTGAATTGATGTTTATCTGTGCATAAAACGGTGTATTTAATTTTTAGTATATATAGTTTTTAAGTGTTTAAAATGTTGGTTAAAGACGAAAATTAAATGAGCTTGTATAATACCTTTATGTTATGTCATTTTAAAAAAGAGAGCATTATGTAATTATTATTATTAAAGTAAATGAATTTGACAGTGTATGACTGTAAACGTGATATTCGATGCTGACATTTATCTTTATTTCTTATTATTAAAAATCCCTCTTAAATACGGAAAATTTATGAATCTCAAAAGAAAACAACTAAAAAAAATATATTACTAATTATTGTCAAATTTACTATAAAAAATCAGAATTATGCATTTTGAAATTCAAAGTAATCCAACATTTAAAATTCTCCCACAAACACAAGCAATTGGGGTGAACGATTACAATATTTTAAAATGTTATTACTTCATGAAAGTCGTGAGACGCGTCAAGATTCATTAATAATTTACGATGTGATAAAGTGCATGTAGCTGAAAATGTAATTTAATAACACACATCATTCAGTATTACCGTAATCCTTGCGAGCTCGGTAAAGTAAATAAACGTATGGACAACATCGATTTTACTTATATTGATTTTATTTTAAAGCCTCACTCTGAATGTATCCCGCATATAGCAGAGTAGGCAGGGAGGACCTAGTGTTAAGACATTCTGTTCACCCCGCACCGGCCAATTTTCGAGACATTCCGTATAAGGAGATGGAACTCAACGACAGAAATATAAATGTTTCATTTCGCCGAATGAGAATCGAATATACAATCGTCGTGTCTTTGGCCTTTGTGAGCACGCAAAAGTAAATGTACGATGGTATACATCTATTTTATTTACATTGTACACAGTGTCTATTTTATTTCGTTTCGAGCTTGAATTCTTTTTTTTTATATTTAGACAACTTTAAATCTGTCCTTCTTATAGCAAAGGTGATTGTTTGTCATTAATTATCTAATAAGATTTTAGTTTTATTTTGTTTTTCTTTATGAAGCTTACTATATATATTTTTGGAAGGTGTAAATCGTTGTTACTTATTGCTGGACGTAGGTGTATAGAAAGTGTCATAAAGATACTTTAATTATTATCTTTATGACACTTTCTATGTACATATATTTAATGAAGTAGTTTAGACACTCTTTTCAACTTTACAAATTTCGTAATCAATACATTAAATTAATTATATTTCGCCCATTTGGTGCAATAATTACTCATACGTATTTTTTCTCCTTTAGAAATATAGCAGGAGAGAAAATTTTTGGGGTGGGCACAAGACTATTCTAGGTTGGACACAGACCACCCGGACGCCCTATTCTTACGCCCATACTTAATACTCTAACAGAAATATATATTTTAGATTTTTTATAGATCTAAAGTAAAAAAAATCTAAAATAAAATACAAATGTGGTCTATAATATTTTCAGCGTGTAGAATATTCATTCATAGCGTTTTCTCTTCAGGAGCGTGAAATAGCCGCGGCGCATCCGACGTTGTATTTATAGATCTGTTTTTATTCTTCGAACTAATTTATTTTGGTTGCAAAACGTAGTTTTAACTGAAATCAATGTAAGACGGTGGTATTGTAATTTTTTCTCTTCTTCATTTTTAATATTGAAGATCTAAAGAGTTGGGTAATCTCAGGAACTCGGAAACGGAAAGGAATGGTACGAAATATTGCATACAATTATAACTCTACTCTAACAATTGTTTAATATTTAATTAAAAATTTCCGACTTCACGCGTATTAAAACATAAAATGTTTAGTAATGCCACAGAAAACCGCGATTTGCCTAGCCAACTTAAATTCAAAGTTTCGCTATTTTAATGATATTAGAAATACAACTGCGCCCCAAATGGGATCTGAATTCACAACCATTGCGTTAAATTAAGCGCATTCTTATTACACCACAATTATGCATGGTTTAAGGAATCCACATATTTATATAGCGGCAATAAAAAAAGCATATAATTTGTCAGTGAGTACTGTAGTGACATACAAGTGACCTCATGACCCGAATGTCTCGATTCGAAGAATATCTGTAAAGTTGAATTTTACTTGAAATTCACCAAAATTTGGTATTTTAAAGTATTATGTAATAAAATGAGTTTGTTGATCAGTAGGTATGACGAAATCTTATCGAAATGGACGCATTAACTGAAAATATTACTAATTAAGGCATACCTGACTAATATTTGTAAAAACAAAACAGTTCTTATAATTAATTCATCTAGCGGCATAAAATAGAAAAGTAAATAGAGTGCCATAAGAAACTTACGCAAGTAAATAAAAATAATTATTTATTATAAAAATAGCTTTATTAACTATTTTTAATATGAAGTACCTACAATAATTTATTAATTATATTAGATTCCAATTTGATAAAAATTTAGAATAGAGTAATGGTTTTAGTATTGCTATCCTCTATTTGCATACGATGTGAAGATAGTAAAACATATAAAACAAATTATTTTATAGTTATACGGTAGATCTTCTTCTTCCTGGTATTAATCCCGGCTATTACCAGGTTCTGCCTTCCTACTCAACCTACTCCACTTTGCTCGATCTTTTGCGTCCTCGGTGGTTAGACCATTGGCTCTCATGTCCTGCATCACGACATACAACCAGCGCTTCCTTGGGCGTCCGGGAGGTCGCGCCCCAGGAACTAGTATAGCAAGGCACTTGCGTCCGACATAGTTCTTAGGCCGGCGCGTAACGTGGCCAAACCATCTCAAGCGACGCTCTTGGAGCTTATCCGCTACGTCACGGACCCCAAGACTACCTCGAATGAATGTGTTGCGTATGCGGTCAGACCGCGTTACGCCGCACATCCACCTCAGCATCTTCATTTCCGTGACGTGAAGCTCCTGAGTGTGCCGAGATAGTGCTGGCCAACATTCGCTGCCGTATAAAAGAACCGGTCGGACGATGCTCTTGTATATCAGCTCCTTGAGCTTGGGCGGTATTCTGCGATCGCAGACCAGTACGACCAGACGTAGTTATACGGTAGATATATAAACTAAACAACATACGATAATAATTCATTACGTATTAATGATCATCACAAGTCATAACAGATATATTACCTAAGCAACGATAGGTGTTCCTGAAAGTTCGTAAGTGGACACTGGACACCCACTCCTCACGTTAGTATAGGCATGTAATGTCTCAATCTCAGTGCGTGCGTGAAAAAGAAAGAACTGAAGTAGGGTCGACAGAAAAAAATATTTTGATATTTTATAGTGTTTTCTATCTCTTAGGTGTCTGGCAGCCTGTGGGGTAGAATATTCTAGTGATTCATTCTTTTCCAATTATCTATTATTTAGAAGGAAAAATATTAAGTGGTTGCATACCTTCACACGGCACGCGGCGAAGATTTAGTATTAAGACACTCAGTTACGGCTTTTCACCTGAGTTCAAGTCACTAGCTTTGTGTGGTAAAACTTAATGCTGCAATTTGTTTTCCAGAGCATAAAAATAAAATGAGTTCTATTAGAAATTGATCTACTGTCGAACTTTTTTTAAAATGGTAGAATGTGTATACAGTTCCATAACACATTATGTTTAATTAGGCACAAATACGGATATGATTTTGATTGAGTTATCAATATTTATATTCATTTATATGATTTTCTATCAAATGGAAACAATCTCTCTATCTCTTACACAAAAACATTTTGTAAAACTAATAAGTGATTAATTATATGGGAAGATGGAAATTTTAGTATTTTTATTCCATAGAACCAAATATAAACGATTGAAACATATTATCGTAGTCTATCTTCAATAACGAGTAAAATTATTAATTAACAGGATAGAATAAAACACTGACTGTATCAAAAAAAAGATCTTTTATCAACTCGCATGTTTTGCATTACGCCGTGTGATAATTTCACACTTTAAACGACTAAATTAAGTTAAAATATATAAATGGATTTTAACTTTATTAATCAATTAGTTGAATAACGGAATTCTACACAACGATTTTGTCAACTAGATCGAAAGCTAGTTAGTTAGTTCTTAGTCTAAGAATTAAACTAACTACTATCACGTTAAATTATTTAACACTTTTATTTCCTGGTCACACACACATCGCAATGCTTCCAGAATTCAGAGGAAAGTGGAGAACGAAAGAGTCGTGATGGAAGCGGAGCATCTTAACACTAGGTTCCTAGGTTACCACTGCCTACCCAGCTCTATGAAACATGCCCCATATTGTTAAAATCCTCATTAGTAGATCTCAAAGACTAAATATATTATATCCAGAACGTTACGAAATATCAACTCGAATGTCTTACATATATATCACGTAGCGTTGAAAGATTTAGCTTTGAAAATAAAAATATATATCCTTTGGATATATTTACTGTCTCTTGTATTTGCGTTGATGTTATGAATGAAATGGTGTTTTATTGAATTTATAATTGAGTCATCTGTAGATTCTCAGGTTTTTTTTTACCAGATCCTCACTTCCGTCTGTTGTTTGTAATTAAAAAATGGAGTAATTAACATATTCATAATAAAGTACAATAGATTTTAGTTTCTCTTACGTATAACGTTTTTGTTTATTAATTTCGTTTTTTTTTCGAATTATATTATTATATATCAATAAAATACTTTGTATTTATCGCACTGATAAAAATTAAATAAAACTTAATTAATATTCCTACTAACTAACTCTGCTAATAAACTCTGTAACAATTTAATATCAATTAAATGTTAATAGATGTCTTTTAAATAATCAAATCTCAAAAGCTCCAATATACATTATTAAAAAATCTTTTAAATTCCATACTAATCTGTATACATAAAACTCTTCCGTTGCTTAGTGACTGACAGACAATGAAACGCCACTGGACTGAGAAATTTAAAATTTGGCATGAAGGTAAGGGTTGGGGTAGAGTTGCAGAGAACCACTAACAGAATATTTCGTGAAATTCCTAGGAAAAAAAAGAATTTTCATTTTACTTCTTAAAATATATGCAAAGTTGCGAGCGACGATTAGTAAAATACATACACAAACTGAAAATCAAATAAGTAGGATTGGCTTTAAGCGTAATCTCTTCTATTTTCGAACTAGTTTAGTGATAATCCTACAAGATTTCCTATATATAACCGACTATTAATTTTAGGCTTTAGGGGAATTGAAGTCACGACCCTTGCCGGAACGAGATCAAGTGTTAATCTTTACTAATACCTTATGTGTAAAGGAAATCCAGTTTAGATTTATGTTCCTATAAAAAAAGGTTTAAGTGGGGGTTTTAATACAATTATTAATTTTTAAATAACAATATTTTATAAATTAATTGTTATGAATTTATTTTACTGGGATTTCTAATAAATAATCATTATATTTTTTTGCCCATTATATACCCATTAGTAGTGATATTGATTTTTTTTAGTTATAATTTAAAAATATCATAAATATTTACCATTAGCCTGCTCTGATTTGCAAATTGATGTTTTAATTGTTTTTCGATATTGTATATTACAATTTTTACTAAAAAGAATATAGAAAAGTTTCTTAATGAAAATGGGTGATAAGTGATGGAGAGTACTACTAAGAATTGTTTTTAAGTAACAGATTTTTAAAATGCTTTTATTAGGTTAACTTTTATAAGTTATCTAAGTAATACTCGTAATAATTGTATCTTCATGAAACTTGGCGTTTATTCGTAGCTTAGGGGACAATACAACAATATATCATGAGAAGATACCACCGAGCTGGTCTGATGATGGTACCGGGAACTAAATAGTGAAACGCTTTAGAGATAACTAGTACGCCACTTGAGCTTACACACGTACACCGTACACCAGGTGTAGTAAAGCGTGCTTATTACTTTTTTCAGTATATTGTGACATATGTGAGACGTATAAATACAACATTTAAGATTAATTACCACAAAATGTATTTTCTGTATTTATAATAAATTAGATATATAATTATTGTCAATTCTTTTACAAATGCTAATCATTATCATTCAAGTACAATCAGCAAAAAAAGATGATCGACATAAATAATAATTCACAATCAATATCTAACAAAATGGTTTCCGCCAATATATCCAAATGCTGACGGTACCCGGCGCGCCGTCTCGCCTTCTATTTCTAGCCGCCCAACCAAGTTTATTGACTTCAACCGTACTGTACCCGGATTTACCACATACTTCACTTTCATATTAGATTTCGATACTTTTAATGAAAATCCTATTTGGAAAACTTGAATTATGATACTATTTAACTATTTCGAATATTATGCTCAATAACACTAGCATATTAGTGTAGAGCAGTATCCTAATTCTTATTGTATTAACATACAATGTTTACAATATTTCAGTTTATTTAAAGTGTCTATAAGATTATTAACTTCATTATACAGACATAATAAATATGTAATGCATTTATATTTTATATTGTATAACTGTAACATATAAAAAGTGGTACAATCGATTGCGATTTTAAAATATATAAATTCTAATTTTTAAATAATAATGTGCTTCAACACATAAAACATACACGAATGCGAACGCTCCAATTTTTTCTGTAACGCTGCTAGTCATATTCTATTATCCAAATCACTACCGTAATATTTATTATACATAATATACTATCTATATAGTATATTTTCTCGCGTATTTCACATTTTAAAACTCGAGTAGAAATAATAGAGAGTGACCAGTGCACTTTGCGATTAGATTTCCGCTCATTTCAAACTGTAATTATTGTCAATTCAATAATCTTGAACCTTTTCCTCAACCCTAGATATGTTTTACTGTAGATGCTTCCACTGTATTAACCTACTTCACTTTCATGTATGAATTTCATGCTTTTAATAGAAAAAATTGAAACTGTTTAGGTACTTTAACTATTTTTATAATAAGAAAATGATCATATTGCACTGTAGGCCAAGAGCCAGACTAATTTCTGCCTAGCCTGGTATACGTATATCCTAAAATTGAACTTTAAATCAACAAGATAAAGTGAAAGTGATATCAAAATATCGTTAAACCATCGGATCTCCCGTCTGGTTGCGCACGCGCCGCTACGGCAGATGCGCTCGACATCTGCCTTTTCCCGTTCTTACCTTTTAATTTTGGCCTTGGAACTAATTGCGTGACTAGAGACTGTTTAATTGAAATATTTTGTGTTTATAAATATAAACAGACTACTAAACTTTACTTTTTGTTATATTTCAAAGTGACACCTATTTACTTAGTTAGGATTAAAAACCTGCTGAAGATACACGTACTACTACGGTAATGGAGTACCTTCCTATCAGTAATATGGCTAATATGGCCAAAATAATAATGACTTCTTTTTAAGAAAAGTTTAAAAAATATTTAGTGGAATTTGAACCTTTTGGAAACCAAATTCAAGATTCATAAATGAAGATACATTTTTGTACTTAAGAAAAAATATTTAATACCTAATTATATCATTTATCACTCTTTATTAATTATTAATTTATATTTAAGCAAGTTTTATAATTCTACCAGAAGAACAGAGAATCCTGCATTAATCCATCAGTCGATGGATAAATCATTTTGAGTATGAGAGATAGACACTATTTGTGTGCTTAATGAAACATACCAATGAAGCATCATTTTATCGAACAATACCTTTATTAAATAAATATTCCCCAAAGTTTCAACCCACGACCATCGTGTTCAGTGAGACGATTGCCAAAATAACAAATTTAAGCTTACGTACATGTATATAATGTAAATTATCTCATCACGTTGTCTGTGTAGTAGGCGGCCAGTACTTTAATATAATAGTTAATGAAGCACTTGAGTTGAGTGATAGCGTGCTACTTCAGCGTCTTAGCAAGGTTGCAAGGTTGTCTGTTAAATGGCCTAACAGACGTGTTAATGTTGTTAATGTGGTGTAGTGAGTATACAGTGATTTAATTCTCCGTAAATCTCTTCAGGTTAGAGGCCATCGTATAAGTATACATAAAAATATCAATAATCATTAAAAAATAATAGAAAGTATCCAAACAGCCTTGCATTCTTAATAAAAACATATTTTGAATGTTTTAATTTGCGTTCTGCTATTCTGCATTAACCTGTGGATGACTAGACGGCAGGTGCTAGGGCTACCTTTGGATAGGCTATATACCGTGGAACACTATCTGACTGTGAACGTGTTGGTTGTAGGTCCAAATTCTGAATAATTATATAAAGATTATATATTTTTAGGTTAAACAGCAAATGACGGATGAGGATGTGTTAAGCAGTGTTGTTTTACTGGCCCAATGCGAGAATATGAAATGGCACAATTAGGTGAACGACCTAATTGTATTACCATTATTTGGTATTTTTTTCAAATTTATCATGATGAATAACGTAGACAATATAATCACTATATCTCCTTATAATATCTTCATTGTCGATTTAAATACGAAGAAATGGAGCCTGTCCCCCTGGATCACTTTGTTGGCGGTTTGTTTGCCAAGATAATTTTTTTCAGCGTTATGGTTTCAAGCTGACATTATATTGAGGTGTATTTTTCCCTTGGAACAGAAATAATAAGCTTCTAAGTCTTTGCTATCAAAACATACAAATCGTTTATCCTCATATTGTATTGGACTTGAAACCGGAGGCTACCGTTTTTCTTCATTATCATTTACATAAAAAAAATCAATAAAACAATATATGTGTATTTACAGAAAATAATTAGATGTTCATATCTACAAGATATAAGAATTCCATGAGAGTCTGTACACAAATATAGTAAATCAACAAAACTATTAACATATGCGCCGACGACGCGACGTTTCCAAACAAAATAAAAGCTACGCTGATCGAGTTTAATATTATAAACGTATTAATAAACTTAAAAGTGCTGTTAAAGTTGACGGTGCTCATGACTCTGTGTAATGCGAGCTATTTTACAGCAGCTGGCGTTTAGCGGATTGTTTGAGAAAAAAAAATAATTAGGAAAGACAAAGGAAAAACTCTTATAAAGATCGTCCCTTCGCTTTCCAATAAAATTCGAGACGTTGATTGAAGAGTGAGTTATATCAAAAATAATGATTATGCAGTAATACAGCCTAAGACATGGTCTATTCCAAGAAAGAAACAGTTTTATCAATTCCAAACTGTAGTTGGTGAGATTAGCACGGTCAGCCAACCACATTTTTTATACACACATATGAACGTTATCGAATTATAAATATAATTTGAGAAACTAATAGCATCATAAACTGAAAGATCAGTACAAAATCCGCTTTCACTAACACTGTAAACCTAACACAAGTGAGTTAATTATCGCTAACAACCGCAAGCAAGCAGTTTTTGTACTTCGGGTATTGTTTCAATCCGTCCGTCCGTTCCCACGTACCTCCCGCGCGTACGTAACACATATAATAAAATATTTTTTTATTTTTATGTTAATCTCGTTATATTAAGATTTTTTCTTTGAAATAACCGCTAATGTGTTTATGTATTTTTGTTTATAGATAAATGTTATATTCTATTATATTTTGACTTTTATGCGATAATTGCTACTTCGAATTTTTTTTAGGGATAATGACTTTATCGTTATAATATCTAAAACCAGCAATTTTAATATTATAGAATATAAAAATAATAAGTGTAATTCACTATGTTATTTTAAATTATTTTTTAGAGTGAAGACATTAAATTTTCGTAGCATCTCAAGTTTCTTCATAGTTATTTACTTTATATAGTACGTACCCTTCAAAGTATACAAAGGATTCGTTTTTAACTTCAACCTTTATCCCACATGTATCAAAATAGGTAAAGGGACGTAGTGTCAAAACACTACGTTCCCCACGCACCGCCCAATTTGAGGCATTGCGTGTTGAGTGGAGGATCTCAACGTCGCGCTATAAAGAAAATAAAAACATTATTTTTCCTTACAATAATCTACGCTGTCGTTTAGTTCTTTAACTAATTTTGTGTTCGCGTATTTTAGACGCCAATACTGAAAGGTAGGTCAAGGGCGTAGTTTGTATGTTGTTGCCAACTGATGCTTGCCACCGATATTAAAATTTTACTGTTTCTCAGATATACTATTCTTTTTAATTTTCATAATCTTATGAGATTTTTAATTTTCATAATCTTATAAAAAAATAAATAATTCAGAAAATTTCAGAATACGCTGAAATGTGTTAAAACTAGAAAATGTATCAAAATTATTTGGTCTCAAAATTAAAGACTGCAGTCCAATTGAGTGAAAAATTTTACGAAGTTATTATAGATGCACATTTTAGTTTTTATTGTTCTCAGGTGATTTGATAGCATCGAGAATGGGTGATGAAAAATACAGTTACGAAGTTACTAGAGGAAGATTATTCATCCATGTATGCAATAAGGATGATCCTACGACGGTACTGCAGGTAAAATACAGTATTCTGCGGTCGCAGACCACACCAATGACCTCCCGCCATTTGGCCCAGGCAGCGCTTATCCGGCCTTGAACATCGTGATCGATGCCTCCAAACTCGCGCATAACGGATCCGAGGTACCTGAACTTTTCCGACTTAACGTCTGGCTCAGGACCTATAAGAATCGTGCTCGAGTCCGGGCTCTCGCAGGCCATGTACTCGGTCTTTGACATATTTAGCTTAAGACCGCCGTTCTCAAGCCTACCCTTCCAGAGGTTCACTTTACGCTCCAGCGTCAGTCGGTTCTCGTCAATGAGTGATATGTCGTCGGCATACATTATTAGCCATGGAAGCTGGTCCTGGATGTTAGCCGAGACAGTATCGAGCACTACATTGAATAAGAACGGACTAAGAGCCGAGCCCTGGTGAACCCCCACTGTAATCGTGAAGGGTCTAGTGTCGCCAACAGCAGTCCTAACCATAGAAGCCATCCGTACATGGTAGAAATTCCTACTGTACGAACGAAACGCTTTGAGGCTACATTCTTCATCCGCACTGCGAGGAGATTGGAACTCATTGCTCTCATCTGTATTTCCTAAGACATACAATATGAGGGTCTTCAAAACCAGAGTGAATAGGTATCTGCTAGGCAAGCGTGCCACACCGTAAATCGCTTCAACGCTCACCAGACTTGATGCGGTCAAACGCAAGCCTATTCAATATAAAAAAAAAGAAGCGGAATCGTGGTACATGTCTCTGAAAACCTCAAAATAGGCCTCAGGGATCCCTTTGGATCGCAATGCCCACCAGATACACTGACGAGGCACACAGTCAAAGGCCTTCTGCAGAGCTCTCCTTTTCCTCTGTATGCCTCCATTAAAGTTCTGAGGGCGAAAATGGCGTCCATGGTGCCCGATCCTGGCTGAAATCCATATTAAGACTCAGAGAGCTCTCGGCGGAGCCTGAGGTCGATCATGCGCTCGAAGAGCTTCATGGTATGACTCATAAGCTTAATGCCCCTATAACTATCACAATCACCACAACAGAACCCTTAGTGTCATTCAGTAAAAGAAAATCGAAGAATATATTCAATTTTTTACTCTTATCATAACATGATATCTCAATAAATAAGAATAAACACATCTACCTAAGCATTTCCATTCTGATATATTTCATAATCTCCAAAAGAGAATAGCGTTTCAATAATAGTTTTCATCAAAGTTCAGCGACCTAACGGGTGCAACTTTAATGCCTATCATAAAACGTCCTCGGCGAGACTGATTAAAGACGCAATATGAGTTTAACGGGCGGAGAGACGGCCGATATATAACGTTCATTTTACACGATTGCATTGCGTTAACTTATGTTACCACTTATTTACTAACCTTTAAATAAAATATATTATGTGTGTATGTGGGGGTGTGGGGGTAGCTTCTCCCCTCTTTTTATCGTTTTGTTTGGTATTGTAGTAAATTTAGTGATGGTCGTCGTAGCAGATTAGCAATTAAGATATTGTTATTGCGTCAGTCAAACATCTTGCGTGTTTAATGGGATTGACAACACTTTAAGTGCAGCTTATTTCATTTCTCATTAAAAACACTATCTTTAATTGAGAAAAAAAAAAGATTCTTCATAATGTCATTTCTACTTATCATGTTAATATTTTTAAATATATTCTGAAATGGAATAAACGTTCTGGAAAACTTGCTATTATAATATGTCATTCACATCATGTATAGTCATTAATACCCAGCGAGCCGTAAAAACCAATAAAATATTGAAAACTCTTACGCTAGGTTTTAAAATTAAGTGAAAAACAAAATGGAGCAGTTACTTTTATCTTTACGTGTATTTCCCCAAATATATTAAAAGATAACGAAAATATATATAAATTTGCTTAAACCTAGCCATTATTCTAAATTAATTCATACGTTCCTCAAGAAAACCCCTCGAATACCCCATAAGTGGCTGGACCACACCGACGCTGTTGTGTCTGTATTTAATATAATGCATTATAGACTTTAATAACTTCTTTATAGAAGATAACTTTTTAACGACGTATTAACAAAACACATAAATTATGCAATGGCTAGTTTACTGCTTTGTAAATAAAGAAATCCAATGATGTTAAGGGTTGTTTTGATCGATACTTATATTTTACTTTTCATATTTTATTTTTCCTTACATATAGCATATAGGAACTAGTGTTAAGATACTATTTTCTATTCTACTGTCTCTTTAGCCGAGTAGCAAGAGATAACAAATCGCCGAAGGCTAAGGCCTCTTCATACATCTTCCGCCTCGTCCACTTTTTATCAATAGGTTAATGGCGGAGGAATGGAGGAGCTTCCCCTACCTCTCTTACTACTCACTCTTGCTTCATAAATATAATTCAAACAAATTGCATGTTGTCGCGCTTTATCTTAATTATCCCTTCAATTCAGATTGAATTCACAACCACTGTCCTATTGTGCGATGACGGCCATAGATTTATTATAGAGTTTCATATAAAAATATGTGTAATAACATAGAGTTCGTTAAAGTCATCTGTGATTTATAGTCTGTATTATGGGTATTATACTGAAAGTATTAAATCTATGAAACGATACACGTTTGACAACTCAATTTTATTTATATTACTTGTTAACAGCTACTATACTAGGTCGCAAGTTTAAATCTAGTGAAGGGATTTATTATTTTTTATTTGTAACTATAAAGATGTAAGACTTTTGGATAAATATGATTTTTTTATAGATTATATATAATTTAAAAATATTTGAAACCGCCCAAAAATTTCGAAAAGAAAAAAAATCAAGAGATGCGGAGTCCTGCTATATAAATATTTTTATACGTTTTTAAAAAAGTGTGATACTTTATTTCTTTTAAATTTACAACAAATTACATAATTAAACAAATTTATCTACAATTTATAAGAAAATGAAGTGTACTAATATTTTATTCTACCTGCTACTATGTTGGGAATAGCATGAAGTAGCTTTGTTTAAAATGTAAAATACAAATTCTTAAGCCAAATAAGCGAAACCACAATTGAATCATCTCGGCCTACATAATAAACATTCATAATCTAATCTAAATGCACTCCACGCTCAAGTTAAAGCTTCTTAAACTATTTAATACAATATAAAGAGATATAATATGAATTGGTTCCAACATCTGTTGCCTTATCGTAGTGATGGGCGTTAACTCGTTACGAGTGCTCAATCGATGATGGATATCGATTAATCTTTATCCATTTAAGCGATTATTCGTATTTTATTATACTAAATGGATTTTTAAAGTATGAGTGTATGATTTATTTTGTTTGCATAAGTAGATGCAGATGAAGTGGATTAGAGCTTTGAAATTACAATGCTGTATAAATGCTTAACATCGCGCTATATCCCGCAGTGTAGGTAGAGGGAAAATTAAATATTTCATTTTCTCGAGTAGGAATTAAGTCTACAACCTGTCACGTTTAAGTCGCACATTTGTGTCCCTGCGCCATGACTGGCCTCTTTGGATTTTACTTTGCACTACGTTAGCGAAACTTAGCACTACACTGGGTTATATGAAACGGGGAATACCTTATATAAGCTTTATATAATTGTACACAATTTATTACTGTACTACTACTTGATGACAGTAATTATAAAGCTTCATAATGTATCCCGTGTACAGCATGATAGGCAGAGGGAATCTAGTGTTAAAACACTCCATTTTTTAATTTCTGCTCCATTTCAGATCTTGCCTGTGTTATTAGTTCTTTAATAATGAAATTGACAAGGTCCCTATTCTACAAAATATATAATAGTAATATTATACACGAAGAGCACAAAAAAACTTTACAGTTAAACATCTTCTAGTGTCAGACTAAGGCGATTCCATAAAAAGTGAAGCAAAAACTACAAACAAGCATTAATTAGACTATATTTAGATACCATCTGATAGTAGAATATATTAATTGTCGTATGCCTGTAATATGCCTGTGGTAGTCCGTTCAAAATTTTATGCTGAGTAGTAAAATAGAAATCTTAATTTGAGACCGTCATATCGCGGCAGCACCTCGTATAACTGTAAATATGACATTTGTAGCTCTGATTGCCAATTGGGAAAATGAATTATCTTATTATATTACCTCGCTGTGGTAACAAGACAAAGCACAGCGTTGGGTTTCGCCACTTAACACGCAATATCTCGCAATTGAGCGGAAAAAGGCAATGAAGTATCTTATCTATAATGATTGGCATGCTTAAAATAATAATTCTATTGATATTTTAATATCTCTAACTAAAAGTTCAGAATAGGCTAGATAAACAAAACAGGTGGAAGGTTTTAATGTCATTATAATTAAAGTGAGACCGCTAAAGTAGAAGGTGAATCGATTTATCGATATATTTGACATCAGCAGGTGTCCCTTGTCTATTTTGTTGTGACTATGTGTGTATGTCTTATTAATTATCTATGTTGATATATTTTTAACTATACGTAGGATTTTTTACCTTCATGCTGTATACCACACATAGCAGAGGAGACAGAGGGAACCCGGGAATCTACTATTAAGACTCTCCGTTTCTTATTCAGATTCTTCCGTTTCCTGCTTTCCGCGAACGCGAAATGGGAGTTGAGTGACGGAACTCAACGCCGCAATATGTAGGATACTCTGTCATCTAAATAATGGCTACTTTTATGTTGCAAGACCTTGTCTCCATGTTAATATATCTTTATATTTGCTGTAAATTAACGAATCGATATGATTAAATTAAATTAAAATAAAACATTTGTTAATATCAATTAAATATTGATGATAATAGTACATATTGCAGTCATTTTAATGATATTTTCCAAGAACAGATTAATTACAAATGAAATCGATAGTTAAAAGCATTGTAGCGTAAAGTAATATTTTTACTCCTTTTAAAATACACTAAGTCGGCGAAAGGTGTAAATGATACATGAAATTCAAGTATCTTATATGACAGATATCTTATTAATATCAAGACTGAATTATATTATGTAAAATAAATAGAATATTACTAAAGGAATGGAGGCAACAGTGGTGCGACGGCACTGCGTCTGACAGTAAACGTGATTGTTGCGAGTTCGGCGTTAAATACCGCCACTAACAAACAACGCTTTAAAAAGTGGGTGGAATAGAGTTATTTAACTAACGTAACTATCTACTATTACATTTTTGAGAAGTAATAAATTGGAAATTTTCAATCACACTTTCGAGTGTACAAGGCTGAGCTATAGAGAATACTATTTAATAATATCTAAATTTAATTGTTCATCGAGTGAACGTTAACTAAAGTAGTTTTATAAAATATATTATTAAACTGGCTCAATATTATCTGGCTTTATAAAATTACGCGGGTACGTGTCGAAAACAGGCCAAGTGAGTAATAGGCCAATTTTAGGTGATTTAATATGTTTTATGATCAATACAGTTCAATTAGCATTAAAAATATACAACTATGTCTATAGCTCTTTTTAGTTACTAGAAAATAGGCCGGAATGTTGGGAACGTAGTGTCTTAACACTAAAAATCCATTGCCTACTAATAACATTGATTTATTGTAGTTCATTTATTTCTTAACCCAAGTTGTCAAACAAAGAAATATTAATTAAAAATAATTCCACTTAACATTAATTCCGATTAATAGTAATTCGAATACACTAAAATCGATATTTTACTTGTAATTTGACAAATCATTTAACAATAGCCCGGTTACTCATTCTACAGTTCGGATAATAATAGAAGGGTACGTGTTCATATTTATAGATCGGCGTAACTCATCAACTCTATACTCAGGGCTAGTCAGTAGTCTTCAATAAGTTGTTTACTTGTGACTAATACTAAAATATAATATTACATTACAATGTTGGGCAATTAGGTATAATGTTACAGTTTTTAAAAACTTTATTTACGTTAAGATTTTTTTAGTCTTTTATTTTGTAATAGTTACGCAATTTTATTTTAAAATTGTACAGTACATTGAAAAAGGGAGAGATGAATTTTTAAAATAAAAAGCATTGAAAAAACTTACAAAATAAAGTTTATACAGACTTTCAATGCAGAAGCAATATGCTCACGTAGTAGCGCAAAATTTTCCTCAATTACTTTCTGAGAAACTGCAAGGTCTTGCTGAATATTTGTATATAGCAATTAAAAAGAAAATCATATTTTAAAAATATTATAAATTTGTAAGGATAAAATAAATGTTTATTCCTCACACAGATTAATTTAGTACAAGCGTTTTAAAGTCAAAGGGCCCGTGAAAACTTTAAAATATTATTTATAGATAGATATAATATAAAATGATATTTAAATATGAAAAATTAAAACATTCCAAGAATACTACCTGCAATAACTTCTTCTAATTATTATATGGATATTTTTAACAATTTTAAAGTGTTGTTGTTTAAACACTCAGGAAAAAAAGTACTTTACAGAAAATGTATAAAAATTTGAACATTGCGGTATTTGAACCCGTTCCTCTTAGAAACCGTCCAAACGCTTTGACTTGTAAGTTATACGTTCTCATCAAGCTACGTCGAATTTTTTATATCTACGCTTGTTACGACTTATTTTATGTAGCATCTCTGAAGGAAGCTTTTTACAAATTCGAATTTAATACTAAGTAATGACGTTGATATTTCCTTAAGGAAACTAATGATTGCTACACTCTATATTACTCTATAATACTCGTATGATTTCGAATTAAACTATGTAAGAGCAAACGTTAAACAGACGTCTCGTATTAAAACTATTTTAAAAAGAAAAAAAAGGATTCACAACCGCTAATATAGGCTTTATTTTTATAAATTCACTCATTTTCCTAGTTTTTCTTTGAAACATATTATAAAGAACATTACTCATAAAATTGACCTGATGTTGCAAAACAAGGGAACACGAGGCAATAATATCGTAACTGATAGTTTTATGATTAACTCCACTTAGATCTACGATAGCCTTAGACGATGTGGACTTTGATACAGTACCTTAACTTTAGGTATATTGATTTAGAATAGATATTTTGTTGTAATTCGTATAATAATATATTTCATATGCTTTTATTATATAAGTAGAATAAAAACAGGAAAGCCCATGAGAAAATTATTGTTTTTTTATATTTATTATATGTATTTAATTATTATAAAATACGATTTTTCTTAAATGTTGGTCTTGACTATAATCAAAATAGCGAGTATATAATTTTTACAATAAAAATATCAAATTGTACAGATTATTTTAATCGGTAAGTTACTATAAAAGTTGAGTTAACTAGGTGGCTAGCAAAAAGTACATGAAAAATTGTTAAAGCAACAGTGAAACAATTTTTATACATGTAATTAATAAATATCATCAATGACCAAATTAACGGCTAACATTAACCATTTGATAAAATATTTAAAAATAAATACAATTTTTGTTCCTTGTAAATTATTACTTACTAGGTATAAATAATATTGAAATTATGTATATTATAATTAAAATATAATATATATAGTATTTTATATTCTCAGAAACAGCGCACAATGGCGCCAACATTCCGTGTACTGGGGAAATAAACAAATTATGTTTAGAATACTATGCTATACTATATAATACTATGAAGTATAGGAGAAAATTCCGTAGTACATTTTAATATTAAACTCTCATAGCTTCTAAATTGACCTTGGCACGCTATCGTAGTACAGTGGTTGCGTACCCGATGCTGATGAGTTTGAACCTCATCAAAGAAATGCATACCTGCGCAAACTTTAATCGTGTCTTTGATATAATAAAACAAAAATGGCATTGAGTTCCGCCATCCGTACAGAATGCCACTAAATGGGTAGAATACTAAGACGGAGAAGTGTCTTATTACTACTCTTTCCCCATAAAAAGCAGAGAGATACTTATAACAATATTTAGATGTAACACGCGAGTTACCTTGATGATCACATGCAAGTATATTTGTGTGATAAATCCGCGCGAAATTCTCTATTCGCAAACAATACGTTGACCCGTGTGTTTATATGATGTAGTGTTCAGAACACTCTGTATTATGTACTTATCATTGTATTCAGATTTTCGCATCACTAGTGTCGTAAAATGAGAAAAGAATTTAGAGTTATATCACTTTTTCTCTTATTGAAAATATTTTAGATTATAATATTCCTCTTAGCAAAGATTGAAGCTCTTATCATCGTCTAGATTAAGATATTTTCGTGCTAGATAATACGGCATGAAAATCATATAAACATAAATAAGAAAAAAAAAGTGTCGGAAGTGTTTCAATGGGGAACAGTGTCTTCTTAATATTAAGATCGCAGGTTTCCGTTGCCTACGTAATTGATATGATCATATGACATATTTTAGTAAGTTTTTATAGTCAGACAAAACAAACTGCAAAGTCAGTGCTCGATTCGATTCGAAGTCGTCGTAGCTCAGTGGGACAGCGTTTGACTGTAAACTTTAAAAAAGTCTTGGGTTCAATTTCTCCGATCTGGTAGACAAGAGTCCCTCTCATCTTTTAGGCAGTCTCTTAAACATTCGAGGGAAATTGGAGAAAGGACTGTCTTAATACCAAAATCCTCTATGTATATAGATAAATTCACAAGAATTTTAGTTCTTAATATGAACATAGACATACATACATACACATAAATTTCTCGGTATGGATGAAACGTTGTTTACCATAAAGACAAAGCTGTGTTTAGTCTAGCCTTAGACAGGAAGCTGCAGTGAAATTAGATATAACAAGTTGCGATATTAAGCCGATTGTTATTTTGCCATTACTAAGATAGGCTTTAATTATATTATTTTGTACATTTATATCATTTAAATTTTTTTGTAGCTTGACACGGTATCCTGCATATAGTAGGAGAGACAAAAGGAACCTAGAGCTAAGATACTTCGATCCCTACTTTCCAATGAATTTTCGAGACATTAAGTGTACGGAGCTCAACGCTGCGTTTTGTTTTGTTACCAGAGCGAGGAGGTACAAATAATTAATGTTCAGTGGAAATCGTATATCGTTGGGATATTTAATAATCTGAATTCCACATACTTCCGATTCGGCTGACGGAACCTTGGACTGCCTGCTAGTAAGCATATCGAGTTTGTGCTTATTATATTCGTCTTAATATTGTTTTCTGTATTTTGGCTTTTTAATGTAGTAAATAAAAACATGTTTTTAGTTATTTAAATTATATGTTTTTATAATATAGCAAAATTATAATATAAAGTGTACCTAACATACCATACAAGGTGAAGCTAAAAAAATTGCAATAATTTTACTATTGTTTTATATAATATTATTTTTATAAACTGACCATTGACGTATTAAAATAAATAATAATAAGTTATTACATATACATAAACATTAAATTATTATAAAAAATATATAGAATTGCTTTTATTAACGTATTGTATGAGTTATTTTTTTAAATAATTTAAAATTACTATTTTATAATATAAAATTCTTAGCTAAGGATCTATTTATAATAAAAATAATAACATAAACAACATATTTGAACCATTTACACTTAGGTGTCCGGCTCTATCACGGCTTAAGTTACTGTGGTGACTTCATATTATAATCATACAAATATATATTTTTTTTTTATGGAAAAAGGACAAGGCAAACGAGCGTACGGGTCACCTGGCGGTGATCACCGCCGCCCACGACCCCGTGCAGCACCAGAGGTGCTACAGGTGCGTTGCCGGCCTTTGAGGTGGAGATAGACGCGCTTCTTGAAGGCACCCATATCGTACCGACCTGGAAACACTGACGCGGGTAGGCCATTCCACAGTTCGGTGGCGCGTGGAAGGAAATTTCTACGAAACCGCACAGTAGTGGAGTGCCACATATCCAGATGGTGTGGATGATATTTAAGTTTGTGACGTGCTGTGCGGTTAGAAAATTCGGCGGCAGGTAACAGGTCAAACAGTTCCTCAGAACACTCACCATGATAAATGCGATAGAGAACGCACAGCGAGGAGACGTCTCTACGCAGAGCCAAAGTGTCAAGCCTTTCACAGCTTACTGGGTCCTTAATGATTCGAACAGCTCTACGTTGTATGCGATCAAATGGGTCAAGCTGATACTGGGGTGCACCAGCCCAGAGATGAGAACAGTACTCCATGTGTGGCCGAACCTGGGCCCTATATAGGGCCAATCGGTGTTTTGGCGTGAAGTACCGTCTCGCTCTATTGATGACCCCCAGTTTCTTCGAGGCCAACTTGGCCTTGCTTTCCAGATGATCGCGATACTGGCAGTCACTCGAAACATTAAGGCCCAATATGCTGATACTGGGCGCGGCTGAACACTCCTGAAAGACTGGCGATACGATAAATGGGTTTTTTTTAGTAGTTAACGGGTTTATATTTTTCACAAATGAAAAGGAATTGAATCTACCGATATTTGGCTGCTAAAACCACATTCGACTCCGACCACGTTGTATAATGAGAATTCAGCGGAAAGTCATATAAGAAACACTAGGTTCCCAGTTTCCCTCTGCCTAAAAAAGTACTAAGTTCGAATCTCGAATATCTGACCTAATGTACGCGAAGAATGTCAAAATACTTGAAGACCTAGAGTGCAAAGTAGTTAGTAATTACACGTAAATGCCGTTTAATTTAGGTCAGATCAAAGAAAAAGGTCAGCGTTGGATTGAAATGTAAGTCAGTTATCTTAAATGTTTCTTTATTATTAAATATTCACGTTTTAATTAATTTAATTAACATAAACATGTCTAATATCTTGATAGGCTATAAAAAAGTAAAACCCAGCATCACGTTTTTTTTGCTTGAGGTACCTACCCTAAATGACCCTAAGAGAAACTAAGTGGTGATAATCCACTCGGTGGATTACATTTAAATTACTCACCACTACTAACACCAATGTCTTAATAATTCAGCCTATAGTCCACACTATAGGGTACGTAGTGTCTAGTATTCTCTGCCTACTCGCCTATACATGCGGGATACAGCGTGAAACTAAAATAAAACTATTAAGGTAAAGTGACATAAAAATTCAATTTTCAGAAACACACTTTCCTTCGTAAAAAAACATATTATGGAGCTCTACTTGTTCACGCAAAATATTATACATATTTATGAGTTAAGGAGAAGAACGGCTTTTTAGAGGTGTCAGTTTCTTGCTTAAACCATACATAGTCAGGTGTTGTCAATCTTTACTGCTATACTTAATATTATAAAACTGAGACCCGTCGTCGCAGGGGCATAAGCGTGTGACTGTAAACGCCATAGGTTGTGAGTCGATTCCCACTGAAAGAAATGAAATATGAAATATTCTCATTTCCTCACTATGGTGTCAGGATAAAATGCGGAGTTGAGTTGCACTACTCAATACGTTATATCTCCAGAATAAAGCGTCAAGCTAAATATAGGCTTTTGGAATGTGTTATTTTTCACAAGTGTTATAGTTATATCTTTTTGACCATGCGCGGTCCGAAACTAAATATAATTCATAAATTTAAAAAAAGTTAGGAAATGAGGAAGAAAGTAGCTTAAAATGCATTAATAAAACAATAATATCTCTCGATATTATTTGTCAAACGTATTTGAAGCCAATATGACCATATATATTTAGAGTGAGTAAGATTCGATCTCACAATGGTGTCTTGAAAAAAAACGATAACCTTAAGATGATGGCTGGTCTCTTTATTCCACAATAGTATCAGAAATTTATTAATAATTTCTGATATTATTTTAATAATAATTATCAAAAAGGTAATATTTATCAAGCAAGCAAATATTTATAAATATCATTTTTATCAAGCAACCCGTATATTCAGAGCCCCTGGTTTAGCACGGCCGAGGTCAGATTGACATATTAGGTGATGACCAGGCTATGTGACGCGAGTGCCAATGGAACTAGGAGACTTACGCATATATAAGTATATGAGTAGGTTTAATGTCTCTATCTCTTGTACATCTACCGTTGCTTAATATATGACTAAACCTATAATGTTTTTACGATATACTTTATCCTATTTATACCAATCTTGTAAAGCTTAAGAGTATGTCCCATTGGACGCACTAATCTCAATAACAGCTGGTTCGAAAATAAACAAAAAATTGTGTTGATAAAATCAGTGAGGAAAGATTAGCAAGAAAGAGTTATAAAGCAAGAGTGAGTGGTATGAGGAGTTGTGGAGACCTCGGTTGACTTTCGAGAATACCGTATCGATACCTTAATCCTGCAGGAAGGTAAAGAGCAGGACTCCCTGGAGGGAATGTATGAAGAGATTGATGACGTATGATGAGATAGACAAGGCGGAATGCAAAGACTGTAGCACTTGGCGCCCAATTCTCTCTGTCTACTCCATTAGAAGATGGATGTAGGGCTTCCAATAAGGCGTGGAACTATTTTTTATCCATCGAACCTACATCCATCGCATATTATTACACATTTTACAACAGAGACACAACATTAAAACTAGTTCACATGGTAATAAATACTATAAATTCAATAATCTAAACAAAGGACGCCTAACGACTCTACAATGACGTATATAAATAAGGTAAAGGAATGTTCTTACTCACTTTATTGAAGTAAATTTTCTCACACTATGATATAATATTATGATTATTTCCATTTCAGATATATAGAAATATTTGACTAATTTCTTAGTATGTGAAAATGTTTTTTACTAAGTAGAGTTAAATACATGAGACCATGATACATTCTTATTAGTTACGTTTAATCGTGAAACATTTTCTTCCATATGATGTACAGATTAAAATCGATTTTGCTTTTGGAATTCCAGTTTTCTAGATCGTTAAGTCTTTAGTTAGTAAAGTCGATTAATTCGAAACAATATTGGTAATTGGGCAACGACATACCAATTTATCCATTTGAGGCAATTGGTTGCCTTAAATGCAATATTTATGTTTTTTTTAGTTTTTATCCCCTTTTTTGTGACAAATAATCTTTTGTGCATACTGATCATGTATATACGGATATACCTCATATATTTATGAGGCCAGTCGTGGCGCAAGTAGCACAAAGTTGTGACTGTAAACGCGAGAGTTGTGTTGTGTTGTGTTCGATTCCATATCTGGGGAATGAATCAACTTTGTATATTATAACAATATAAAAAACGATATTTACTCTTAACAAGTAAGTTAAGTAAAATCTTATATAGATATATGCAATGTAACTTACCTACCTATAAACGATAATATAAACTACCTTTAAAACAAACAACATAAAGGCCCACTTCGCCCTTGGCTTTAAACCCTGGACCTAAGCCCGATGTCCTCTTACGGCTCAATAATCACTATACACTTATATGGTAACCACCTGTTTTTATATCGACCCGTGAGCCTTATATTCTGTTCCAAGCCGTTAGTAAGATACCTAACTCTATGACAATTTAATTTAAACTCTATCTGTGATTATATAAAGTTTATTTAATTTTAAATTAATAATAGTTTGTTGATCAATCGTTTTTAGGTTGCGTACTACAAAGTTTTATAAGATTGACAAAGTACATGTACAAATATGTATGTGGGTATTCTTTGTAAGGTACCAGAGCGAAGAAATGAAAATATCCGTTCCCCCGACTGAGAGTCCAACCCTCAATAATGGCCTTTACAGTCAACAAGCAGTGCCACTGCGCCACAATGGCGTCTAATAATTAATTACTAATGTATATTAGCGCAATGTCGATGTCCCAGTTTCATCTACGGAAGTGAGTATGATAATGATAAACATTTAATTATAATTTACGATCTACCATATTATAGGCCTCTGTGGTGCAGTGGGACAGTGACTGTTCACGAATACATGTAGGTTCGAATACAGCACAACTCAGCATAACTTATGGACAGTTCAGGAGCAAAAAGCTACTTTAAAGTAGCTTTAATTAACAGTTTTATTCGTAAATGGACTATCGTTACCCACTTTCCGCCGAATTCTAATTAGACGTTGCGTGTTGAGTGGCAGAACTGAACGGTGCGCTTTGTCTTATTACCAGGACTAGAAAAGGAAAACATTAAATATTCCCCCGAGAAGGAATCGAAGCCACAAGCTTGTATCCCTGCGCAACGACGGCCTGTAAAACATTTTTTCTAGCCAAACCGCATAGAACATAAATGTTCTTCAAAGAACACCTACATATTCCAGCTAAAAGCTCTAACCTCAAAAAGGTATACCCTCATATTTATATTACGTATTAAAATCGCTTAAATACGAAACGTGCTACCAAACTTTTTTCTTTAATATTGTCCAAAGGAAGCGTCGCGCCGAGTGATATGTGACACGTGGCTTCTATACACCGAAAGGTGTTAAGAAACATTAAAATTATCAAAATAAAAAAGACCTTATAATTTGAGCAGTAAGATTGATAATCCTTGGTCTTCAACGCCGGTCTCTGAACTCTGAAAATAATATTTCAGCTTAGGCCACTGGCGTTACGTAACGAATGTTATAATTATAAAAACGGTTTAAGGAGAAGACTGGATTCGAAACATCTTAGCATCAGAATGTTTCTTAGGCTCGTGTTGTCTAATACTGTTACATTAGGTCATTCAAAAAAAAGGTTATAAAAATCTATGCTAATATTATAGTTCGTTTGGTTGAATGCGCTATTTTCAGGAGGTATTGGTTTGAATTGAAAGTTTTTTTTGTGTCTAATAGTCCATTTATCGAGAAAGGTAGGTTAAGAGCTTAATAAGGTTTGTAGCTAATGGTCAGTGGTACCACTCTGGCCAGAGTTACCTTCTGCACTTACTGCCTCCGTGTTTGTCATTTGTTATCTTTTTTCTCTGTCTATATGTATGTACAATACATTTACAATAAATAATATAAGAAGTGAGAAACAGAATAGGTAAGGGAACTCTTCTTAAACCGCAATTATAGGCTCTAAGTACCTACGCGGGAAACCTTTCTGATTGATACTGATACTTTTTAACTTCTCTTTTATTTATGTCAAATATATTGTTTATTTCCATTATTTAAATTGAAAATATATTATATTTATTTAGTTCCAAAATGTTGTATTATTATACGCAGCTAACTTTCGTCTATATATAAACACTTTCCTGTGAAGATAAGAACGTAAACTCAATTAAATTCAATATTAAGGATAACTTAACTAAACTGAACTAAAGTCGGCAAGACGGCATCGATCATACAGCCTTAATGACATTAATTTTCGAATCATATAAAAACATCATCGCCACTTATGGTAAGGCGCCATTCGGACCGATCAGTGTCGATCTATGCGACGTGCGGCGAGGTACGCATTGTATATGTACATAGAGATGTGGAAGCAAAATGACATAACTGATAGAAACTCACTCTTTTCCTTACACTCACGCCGCTTTTTCTTGTGACCAGAGTGTGGAAATGAAAACAATTATAAGAAAATAAATAAATATAATCCCCTGAATGGGAAGAGAACCCACAGCCGTTGCGTTTACAGTCAGACGGTTGGTTGTTGCGATGGATTAAAGGAACATAATCATTTCAGGACGAATAGTTAATTGAATTCATAGCCTCAATAATTGTGCCACACTGGCATTGCACTATAAAAGCGGATTTTATAAATAAAAAGAATACTATATATATCTGACACAATAATATGATAACTAAATAAAAGTTATTTAAGAATTTATAAATTCAAAGGTTATTTTAAAAAAAATAGCCGTCAAGTTTTTCTATGCTTCAAGGGCCTGTAAGGCCAGAATATTTGATATTAATTTTGGCGTAATTAAAGTACCCTAAAACTTACCATTCTAAAGAGACAAATATTATTTTAATATTCGAGCTGTAAAACAATAATCTCTAGATAAAACAATATACCGTTTACACCTTTTTGGCCCATAACAGTCCTATATGTATTGATTTAATTTGGTTTGTAATAAGCATCATCTTTTATGTAGAGCCATCTAAGGTGGACTAGCAATACTTGGTAATTCATATAAACATAAAAAAATTACTTTAAGACTGAGTACACTGGATGTCGTGAATATGGAGAGAGTGTGATGTTATTTTAGTATAGATATAATATTATGGTAAAAATACTTTATAAAATGTTTAAATATTATTCCAATTTAAATATGTTCCAACTGTGATTTAGCTTCAGACTGTATCTCGCAGGGTAGGCAGAGGGAATCTTGGAACCTATAGTTAAGACATTTTGTTCTCATTTAGACACTTCCGTTTACCAATTTTGTCCGAATTCTGAATGCACTGCGAGAGGCAGAACTTAACGCCGTTTTTTGGTCAACGACGTCAATAGAGCGAGGAAATGAAAATATTAAAAATATTTTTTCATTTTATATTTTAAATTCGAAATAAAAAAATATATATGTACACATTTTTGTCATGTCATGGTAACCGAAATACTATAGATATGTACTTGAATCTATATATTTTTATTTTCTGGATATATTAGAGAATACCAAGTGACAGACAACGCCGTTCTCTATGTTCCATTCGTTTATAGAAATAACATGGATATTTTTGGCTAGTGTATCATATTTATGTACCAAACTATGAAGTTTAGGAGTTATTATGTCACAAACATAAAATATTTTGTTGATTAAAATTCAAAACTAAGACTTCTGGACACGGTCAAAGCAGTTTAAAGAATTCACTAAGATTTCATCCGTAAGTAAGTAATTATGACACTTAAACGGTAATTTCGATATATATGTATTAATTATTACGAAATATTTAAAGTCGGCATGTCCTTGATGTATATCGATAATATATCACGCGACGACCTTTAATCAAATTGAAGGTAATCCCAAATTTGCGGTACTTTCTTTAAATATAACGTTCGGTCATTTTCACTTACGCGACCGCGCCTACCAATTAATTCTAAATGTCATATGAATTGGGTGATTTGAGGCTGGCGTAAGTATAAAGCTACTACTACACTACTAGTAATGTCTGAATATTTCTGAATCTTTATATATTTTGAATACTATGAATAATACAGATATAATACAAAGAAAATATGAAGAATATAAAGAGTTTTAGTTATACTTTTTTAATAAAGTAACTTTTCATTTAAACGCTACCTTCTATAACTGATAATAATGTCCTCGACATTTACAGTATTCTGCCGAAGATTGATAAAGAGTCCCGGTCAACTGTTACGCAATGTATGAACGCAGGTTATCATTTGCTTTCATTAAAACAATTATAATTTTTGACTTCTTAAATTTATAATTCCTTAAAGAGCGGCGTTGAGTTCCACCACTCAACACGCACAACACACGCACACGCATTTGTTTTGCATAGCATCCGCGGGCGGGCCGCTACTATCTTTTAATTATATGTTAGTTTTTTTACATAAGAAGTTTTTTTAATGAGTATAATAATATTTAAATATGCATTTATGAGAAACTGTTTAAAGGTAAAGTGATAGTGGTATTGATATCTTATAAAATTGCATTTTTACTTGGAATACCTAATTCCAGATAAAAAATTTAAGTTACATCTTCTTCGTTAATTAATTTGTTAAGAGATTATGCATATGATATAGTTGTATAACGGAATTACGTACAACGGCCAACGCTGTTTGTGCTTCACTTTAATAACATTTAACTAAGTTCGGACCAGTAACCATTGCATTTATTATAACATGCGACAGGCGCACAGTAGGGTAGGCTGAAGTTACGTAGTGTTAAGTCACTTTATGTTTGGTGCCTAATTTCATATCTACATACATGTTTAGATAAAAATATATCAAATGATACATTGGTCAAGCAAACCCGCTGTACATAACAAGTATACAAAGTAAACATAATATATTAACTCATTTCACTATATTTAACGTAAAGTTGAGTAAAAAAGATGATAAATATCAATAAATCGATATCACGGTTAGGCCGTTATGCGCGCGGTAGGCCGACATTAGTGACCACCCATGTCCCATACTACCACTATACACCATAGCCCCATACTCATATTATAATGAAGTAAGTCTTTCACACGGTATTTTGCGAGTAATTTCCTTGTGTTATCTCTGTTTATTTCTTGATATTTTACTTTTATTTTGGAAGGTTTAATTTAATTAAATGTGTGTTGTTTTATTGATTAGTTAATATAATACGCTAACTTTTACACGCAGGTTTGTCCGTTTCTATAAAAATAAGTAAGACTTGTGTATGACACTGCGCCACGACTGGCCTGTAAGAATTTTTTTTCAGGCACAGGGAACCTAATGTTCCCCACTTCCCGGCCGAATTCTGTGGGCATTACGTGCTGAACGCCAGAGCGAAGAAATGAAAATATTTAATATTTAATTTCCTCGAGTGGGAATTGTACTCACAACCTGTCGTATGCGCCACAGGCACATTATTTCCGTAAAATATTTGGCAGAATAACAAATTTCAAAAAAGTAACTGCATAGTATAATGTAGACGCGCGGATATACTGTAGTGATTCAAAGTGGTATTTATAGAATCAGACAAGGCTTAGGAAACCGCGTGGTGATAAAATATTTACACGCTATCACGTCTGGGTGTTAAGTGGTCTTTTTTTGATATTTCAATGAGAAAATATTCAATAAAAGTTTTTTAACATCAAAAGATGCCAATGTATTTAAAAATGGATTATTTTTTATTCAAATTACATTTTATTTTATAAATATATATTTGAAAATTGAATAGCAGTTCTTAAGTTAATATATTATTATGAAATGAATTCTCATAAGAAGGCGATAATCTATAGCGTAAATCTATTTTATTAATTTAAATTTTAATATGGAATAAAGTATATCAATATGATATTTTAATATCCAATTTTTTTCAAATGAAAGATAGAGCCTGTGCTACAATCATTAGAACTCCTGTAACAAATATATAACATATATAAATAAATATTTTGTAAAGACCGATCAAAAAAACAAAAATCTTTTTTGTCCAAAACGGTTACACTTAGGCCAAGTACCTACTGTAAAATGTGGAGTTAAATTTTAAGGATTTTCTTTAGAGTTCCTTTAGGGTTTCTTTAGAGTTTAGTGTTAACGCTAACGCTAGCGCAGTAAGTAAAGACAATTTTGTGTCTACTCGTCTACAAAATATGTGATATATAGTTATTTTCAAGTGTCTGCGTTCTAATCCGGGTAAAATACCAATCTCACGTTAGTGTCACTCGAGAATTTCATTCGGCGAATATATGGGAATACTAAAAATAACTAACTATATAAAAAATAAACATATATAATGTTGTGTTTTTTATAATGCAATATAGTATGTATGTCTGTTAATTTAAGTTGATCTTGGGAACAGCTGCACTGATTTTGAAATTACATGCAACTAAGATTTTTCAATGCATATTTTTACTAACTTCGAATTTTTACCTTTTATCTAGGCGCTAGACAAATACTAACACTACTACCGTTGAGCCACGACGGCCTTTGCTATTTGTTAAAATTTTAAATTTCTCTAAATTTTATAGTCAAAAGTATATAAACTATTATTTTAATTACAAATAACTAGCAATATCGTCATAACTATATAGATATCCAAAATGTAGCATTTCGATCGACGGTCAATACAAATTAGTGTATAAAACGTAATATAATTAACGGAATCAATGAATCGCGACCATGTGCGGATGCACGCGTTACCTACAAGGACGTCACGTCTATTGTTCGGGTCCAGCCATCGATGTCGCACCATTGGTTATACTTGTAGCTTTTATAGAATACTGCTCGTTTTAAGTCAACTTAGGATACACAAAAAGTTAAACAAATTAAAATAAAGAATAAAGGACGTTAGATTGGAGAACCTCTTCATTATGGCGCAGGGGCACAAGCATGTGGCTGTAAACGCACTTGTAAGTTCGAATCCTACACGGGGAAATGAAATATTAAATATTTTCATTTTATCTGTCTGGTAACGAGGCAAAACGCAAGCGCGTTTTCCTTCCGCCTGCCTTGCTATACGCGAGATACAGCGTATAGCTAAACAAAAATATAAGTATTGAACCTGCAATTACCCCTGTAGTATGAAACACTTACCAACAGCGCTGTAATGGTGTTATAAAATATAACGTACGTGAATATTTGTAATAGGACAGTAAAATCGTCAGAGCGTAAACAGAATAATGGTTAGTCGGCAACCCGTAACGCCGCCATTATGAAATAAAAGCTTTTAATAAGACGCCGTGTAACTTCTCAAATGAAGGTCGGACACACCTATGGACAATATAATGAACGACTAAAACTAGTGTGCTTATTTTTATATGGCCATTATTAGAGAGTTGCATGCAAATTGTGGAAGAAAAAACACTTAATTTATAAAATAACCGCAATTTAATTTGAAAAAAAAATTGTTAATAAAAATAATAGTTATCTTTAATTTTCTTGAAAAAATTTAATAAGAGGTTAGTGCTAGGTATTTATAATATTTGTATTTAAATTTATTATAATAATATAATGCATTATCAGATAGACGATACGTACAATTCGGTAAAAAAAAGTCTATATGTTTAATATCAGAAAAAAATATAACGTATTGCACAGTCTTTATAAGATTAAGACAAAATTGCATGCAAATAAAGAACCCAAGTCATGAAAAGTTTTTAGTAGCTTAAATAGAAACGTGCGTTTTGAGTAGCGAAATACATTGACAAAAAAATCTTTATGTTATAAATATAGATATTCCAAGTATAATACCGAACTAAAGCATTGTGTTCAATCAGGCAAATCCCAATTGAAACCTCACCGTGAAAAGATTAAACCGACTTTGTCAATCAATACATGTAGTTCATTTAGGACTACAACTTACAAATCCCACATTATATGCGAATACGGACACTTAAATACCGTTACCTTGAAAATTAACATAAATATTAGAACATTCGACTACGACATTAGTAATTGTAGCACAACGTCAGTAAAATAGTATCGAGATGATCAAAATTCAATGCAAAGTTTTTTCTATTATATAAATCAGTATGATGACTAATCCGTGAATTAGTAATACCAAAGTTTGTTGACTCGTATTAAATGTCACTTGAGGAGCCGTTTATGACAGACAGACAACAAAAAGTTTTATCATATCATAAACACATCTAATAATATTTATAGTAAAGTGTTGTAAAAACAAACAGACAAAATAGAAATCAATGAGCGATTACATTTTTATGAGCAACTAAAATAGTTCCATCGTTTGTTTTGATTGGAATGCCGCAACTTGGAAACTCACCTAATCTGAACTGATCAAAAAAATGAGAGAACAAGATGGAAATGTTGTGAATTCTTATTATATTACTCATCTAAGTAATTTTAAATTCGTACTAGACGAACATTACATTATTCCAATATAATTAAAAGTTAAAGACATAGGACCAACAATATAATTTAGATGGTGAGATGTAATTTCCATAAATGTATTATATTAACAGGAACATAATTCATTTATCGACATTACGAATGGTACAGAATATTTTCGAGTAAAAGCAACAAAACTTATAGGTCATATCGAGACAGATTTACAGGCCAATAATATGAGTGAAAACATTAACAAAGGAAAAACGACGGATAACAACCAGATAGATAAACATTTTGAACAAGCGAACGCTAAACGTAAACATACGAAGCGCCACTCCAAAGATGGTTGCTTTGGTAATTAAACTTAAAAGAGCAGGTTACAATAATAAACTGATCTTGAAGAATATTTAGTCTAATATAAGCTTCACGCTGTATAATACCACGCGCAGAAAGCAGAAAGCACCTGGAAATCTAATGTTAAGATACTCAGTTCCCAACTGTCGGCCGTATTTTGAAGGTATTGTGTGTTGAGTGGCGAATCACAATGTCGCACTTTTCCCCGTTTCCAGAACAAGGGAATAGTGAATGACAGTAAATCTATAAAAACATTTAATGATGCTGTACAACTATTCCCACTCGAAGAAATGAAATATTTAAAATTTTTCTTTCCCCGAGGGAATATTTGCGCCAGCATGACTACGAGTATATGTTTATGTAACTTTACGATCATTCCCTATGATTATTGCGAAAGGGTATTATAGGGTGTGGGGTATATTTTATTCAATAACAATATAATATTTTACATTGATAGATCTGTAACTGTAATTTGATATAGAGCGAATAAATTGAAATCCAAATGAGTATGCTATGAGTATGTGAGATATGAGATAGATATGGGCAAATCTGCGCGTATATTTCAATAACCAATCTAAAAATATAAAAATAATAATCGTGTACGTTGATGTTTTCTATTATATTTCACGAAAACCATAGATCTGTTTCTGTGTTATATTTATACAATAGTAACATATTAGTATCGTTTAATTCGTTTAGCGCAGGCTAGTCGGCGGCGACGTCACGACGTGCTCCAGTTCAGACGTGTCGGTGCCCGTCTGTCAAATGTAGCGTAACGCTCTCTTACGTCAACTTTGCTTTGAGTGTAGTTTTTTTGAACACTTGTTCCGTCATTTCCGGATCGTGTTGGTTTTCTATTGATTCGTCGTTTATTGTTTGTTATGTTTGTGTTTACTTTTACTAACTTTTTTTTAAGCTTTTCCATGAATGGATTTGATAGTTGGTGTTTAATTGTAAATATTAAATCTGGTCGTGGTCAAATATAATATAAAAGAAAATAAAAATTATAATTATCTACAATAAAATAAGTAGAGTCGAGAAAGTAAAATTTGCAATTAAGTATTCATCTGTACTAGGCATATTGTGGAATTCTTCAAGACGTATGCGGTATTCGGAATGCAATAACACTTATTACCAAAAAACTGTGTTGGTAATCAAAATAAAATTAAACGCTCGACAATTAAACACGCAGTAATAACTCAACAGTTAAATTTTTTTGCTCACATAACAATTTTGGCACGAGGTATTCTGCTAATTTATTCTTGATATCTCTTCTCAATTAATTTCTTTGAAACTTGTGACCTTACGGTAAATTTTTTCACTTTAAAATGTATCTTTTTACAGTTTATTTCTTGGTGTTGGTTTTAATATTGGTAATTTAAACACATGACGACTCTACTGCCGATAGTTTTATAAAATGTTAAGTGTGAAATTTTTATAAAATGAATTCAAACATAGTCTAATTCTATCACAGTTTTGGGAGCACGTGCTCAATTTCGTGTAAATAGTGAGTTTTCTTAGCTAAATAAAAGTGTAGGTACATAGTAGGGTACATCTCCATGTACTGTGTATCGTAGTTCCTTTAATGCGTCTGACCGCTTATGAAGGGTGCATAAATAAGATCGAGCAAAGTGTGTATTTAGTGGGTATGTCATGCTACAGTGGCCACGCTAGTGCACCTAAAATGGATTCGTAATAGCCACTTGTTCGTACGATACACCTGCCATCGCGTATTCGTTAGCAGTAAAATTTATAGGTGTCTTTAGCTATAATGATATGTTATGCATTGTGCGGCGTGCGCTTACGACTCGCGCTGTACATCTCGCGCAGCCGCGGGATCTAAAATTAACGTGTCGGCTCGGTTTCATGCAAGTCCGAAGGTGGGTGTCGCGGGTCCATGCACTTACTAAACACAAAACACTCACTGTATCCGGGCCTGTAGACCGCGCGGATCCTCCGGATCAACTTGCCGGTCCGCCTCAGCGGCGGGCCCAGGGCCACGGCGGCGTGGCCCTTCCTCTCCGCGAACACGATATAGTTCCTGTGGTTCTGCAGCGGCACTTCGAAGCGGCCCGAGCACTCCGCCTCGGCCGGCGGCGGCAGCTTGAGGCGTACCACGTCGCGCTCGGCGGGCCAGCGGCCCTGGCGGCGCAGCACGCGCTGCACGCGCACGGTGGCGGCGCCTCGCGCCACGGACTGCACGCGCGCCTCGAAGGCAGCGGGGGCGCGGTAGGCGCGCCAGGCGACGTCCGCCCGCTCGCAGTAGAGCCGGCGCGGCTCCGCCAGGCTCGCGGCGAGGCACAGCAGGGCCCAGCAGCACGCCGCGCGCCCGCACGTCCTCATAGCGCCATCGCAGCGCTCGCTCGCTCGACGCCTCCCGCTCGCGACCCTCGCGCGTCGACAGCCGGCGCGCGACTGCCCACGCGCCCCACGCCCCCACGCCCCCACGCGGCCACGCGCACCACGCGCACCACGCGCCCTTACGCACCTCTGCCGTACGTCGAGTGACCCCTTTCTCTTACTTTTATTAGAGTTACCACAATTGATAAGTATGTAGAGCTTATAATAGTTATTATAGAAAAAAAGTATATATTCTATATAATACAGTATATGCTTTTTTTTATTAATTGGACAAATATTGTTTATAATTATATTTATATATATTAAATATTCATGGTAAAATGTTGATTTTGCAGCATTATATCTTTGTAAAAGTATATGAACGGTTTTTGACCTAAGAACTTTTAAAATCGTTTTTAAATTATGTATTTACATTTTCTTGTCAATTAATTATTGTTCATGATTGACGTGTTTGAACTAAAATAATGTTTATAAGAGATAAATTAGTCAAGTTCAGATCTAGAGATAACTCTATGATAGAGACGCTGAGTAATTTAAACAATGTAATGAACGTGAGAACGAACGCTTTTCTGTGTATTGTATGCGAAAATAAATGTTTCAGATAATTAATAAAAGTTTTTTTTTCGGTTTTATTACGTATTTCTAACGTTTTCGTATTTTTAAGTGCTATTTAATTTCTATTAATGTTATGAAATGTATAATATTATATATATTTCATTTATAAATCATAAAAATTAATGACTTATGTTACGTATTAAGTAACTAACTATGAGTTATAAAAAGTAATTGTTTTAAAATTGCCTTATTTAAATATAATTGTTTAAACATGAACAGCTTATTTTTCTTTCTAATATTTTATAATACATTAACATAAAAAAATATATGACTACGTTCATATCTAAGACGGAGTAAATTTTTTATGTTTATAATAGCTATTTCCGTAGTTGATTTACTTAATTAATGGAAAATGGAGGAAGTAACTATAATTACATATACGACAAAGTAATATTATAAAAGTATTATATATTTTATAATTGTGTTTTCTGTAAATAGTCAGAAAATTAAAATTAAGAAGTGGTGATTCTTATTTTTTTTTCATTTTGATTATTTAATTATTTCAAAATTCGGTATCACACAAAGAATAATATGAGTTTATCTTCATATAATTATATTTATATATTTTGTAATAAATTACAGATATACTTGGCGGCACAAAAACTTTAGGGTACGTGAGTAACTGGTTTATAGCTATTTTTTATTTGATATTCTAAGAGTATTATATAAGACTTTAAATTTAGGTGTTGAATAGTAATGAAAAATTTTAATCAAATAATGGTGAAAGGGTACTTCCCATCAATATCATTTTCAAAATTCCGGGAAAAGGTATTTACTTGAAAAACAGTATTTTTCAATATTGGTGTAAATGTAAATCAATTCTAGAACTAGCGCACACAGGTAAGCAATTTGCAACGAGGATGTCTAACATGTATTAATTAATTTATATGTTTTTATCATTTCATATGTTTATCACACTGTTTCGAATGGGAATTCAACCAGCAACCGTCATATATTCAGATTACAGGCAAACATCTACCATAAGAAGAAATATAAACGTTTTATTCCGACACTTGGTAAATGCGCTGTAACGGCGCCTCTACATTTAATATCAATTAATTTCTTTTAGAATATTACAAATGATTCATAGTAAGACATTACGTAGCTGAGGTTTTCACGGATGTACTTTCACGCGTAGCCGTCTACGGTATGTATAACGTAGCGCGTAGAGCCGTAGCCTTATGATGTCTTACTTAATAAGAAAAGGCGAAAAAAGATAAAAATATCGTGCTCATTTTTTATTGTTCCAAAAATAAATGCGACAAAGCCTCTTAATTTAGTATAAGATATAATTAGCTTTGCATTATTTGCATATTTACTATTTTTAGTGGGATATAAAAATATGATCTATAGCAATATCGAAAGTAAGTCAATGTACTTTGAGAAAATTTATAATTTGTCCATCTTACATGAAATTGTCAAATATAGCTACGTAGCTGTACGTATATATATTAAATTGTATAATTATCAAACACAGTGTCTACTGTAACTACTATGTCCCTATCTTAGAATATACTTATTAAATAATACTTAGCATCGTAACAAGACAAGATCTTTAAGAGTACATATGTCTTATCATTTTTTTAACGTCTCGTTGTATTCCGCTTATGGCAGGCAGAGGGAACCTAGTGTTAATATTTATTCTGTTATTCGGTTTCCCACCTGCTGTTCAATTTTCGAAACATTGTGTGATGAGGGGAGAAAGTTAATGCAGCGCTAAAGCTAAAGCACTCCAATTGCAAGTGGGAGTGGAATGGAACCCATAACTGTCGCGTTTACTTTCAAACGTTGTGCCGCTGCACCACTATGGCTTGTTTATCTCTTTTTATAAAAAAATATCAATCTCATTGTTAAAAATGGCGGTAGTTGCTTTACTTTACTTGTTTTGCAAATTTTAGGTTAGGTTACAGCTAGCCAGTGTTTTATTACAAAATATAATATATCTATACTTATATTTATTTAATATAATTTCAACATATTAGGTAATAGGTATAATGTTAGTATATTTTTTTATATATTTCTACAAAACAAAGCTTATATTATTTTTATTTAAAATGTTTTCTCGAAACCATACAATTCGTTCTTTACCAGCTAACCTTGACGGAACCAACGGAAGTGTTTTAATGGTAAGAGTGTCTTAACACTAGAGGTTCTCAGGTTCCTTATGTCCTGCTTGGTGCGGGATACAGCGTGAATCTAAAAAAAGCGAGAACATAAATTATTAATATCTACTAAAATATTTTTTTATTTGTTCGCAGTTACTAAGCACTATATAATAGTTAATAAGAAGATTTGCAATATAAATATACTAAAATACGAATACGATTATACTTTCTATACAATTCGGTGACATTCAAAACGAAATAGTTCCCATACAGGTACAATGCAATTTGCAAGTGTTTCCCACAGTATCCTTTGTCAGTGCAGAAAATATTTGTAAGTGTTAGGTTCCGTAGAAATTAAATATATTAATGTAATATTTAAAATTATAGCGTCGGATGCCAATATTATTTATTTCAAATATAATGCCTTTTTTTATTTTCTGATGTTTAAATCAATGTTGATTTTGTTTCCTATTTGTTTTTTTATTTGTTAGGCATAAAAATATGTTTTTATCATCGAGGGGTATCATCGCAATAATTTTTAAAATCTAAAAAAAAAAAAATCTATTCTATTAATATAAAATTATCTAGCCAAGATAATACTAAAAAAAAAATTCGAAATTAAAAAAAGAAGAATTTTTTTTTTATATATATAACCTGTTTTTAAATGCAGATCTCTAATGAGCACACCTAACGGTCAAGTCAATTTACCTTACATCCGGATAACAAATAAACATAACAAAAAAACAAAAATTTAACCGGAAATACGTTCTTACTACACCCTTACAAACTAGACCTCAGGTAGCTTGTTTCTTTCATTCATCATTTTCTATGAATGAATGATTTTTTTAACTTCTCAGTTAAAAATTAGATTAAACGATTTTTTACTTTATGACCAAACTGTTAAGTTCAAATTATCTTTTCTGAATTGTTTTTAAGTGATCAATGTCTTGGTTTAGTGTAACATTAGTCAGTCACATCGTATTTTTTTTATTTTCACACGTCTGCCGAATTTTACATAGTCATAAGTGACCTAGTGATGAGTCACTTTGTTCTCCGCTTTCCGTCGATCCTAAACATTGATAAAAGTCAATGAATCTTTTATATTTTGTATTCGGATGCGACATTTCTCTATGATATAAATTTATTCGGTCTACCAGACCGAATCATGCGTAGCTAAGTTTCATGGTAGTGTACATCGCAACGAACAATAAAACTAATCACTACCACTAATTGACAATACATTTTTTTCTACTAAAAAAAAATCTTTAGTAACAAAATGAAGCTAACACCTTTACATAGCAAATAAACAATAGATTGCAAAATCTTTTATTTACTTTTCTATTTAGACACGTGAAAGTGATTAAAGGTGTGAGAATTTTTCTGTTTTTAAACTTTGCTTTACAAGGGGACAGATGTTTTTCTTAAGATACTATTAAATTATATAATTTTGTATTTTTTTTCTAAGAAAGCTAACTTCTACAGGTGTTTTGGATTAACTTATCTTGGGTGATATGAAATACGCTTATTTTATAGCTTTATTATCTTTTGTTCCCGTTTAGTTCGTAGTTTTATGCTTATACTATTTCAATTGGCCTTTTGTCGGTATTTAAATGTCATTGGAGTAGGTAGGAGGGGAGAGTAGGTAGGAGGGTAGGATAGTGGATTCGACTGCAATTCGGGGTAATATTTTTTTGTTAGAATCACGCTTTGGCCTATTTATGTGTAGTATCAAGACAGTTCAGCGTCTTAATATAGTAAATACTATGTATCATTTTTTTAGCTTCACCCTGGCAACATGTATCTACATATTATATATGTTGATACTATAATACTGGAGTCTGTTGATACTGTTCTCTGAATTGAATATGCAATCCGTATTGATACTATATTCCACTTTTTAACTTTGCATTGATTTTCAAATATTGTCGTGGAGAACGGAGTTTCTTATTAAGTTGTTCTTAGCTATTATAATTACAAAATAATACCGCCTGATAACATTAAACTAAAATCCTCGACGTAATGTCTTCATTGCATATCTGCACATGATTATGTGATGCGAATTGACTACGTATGTGCCTATGCATGTATATGAGTGCAGGCGGCGGCGGATTCAATACGGATGGTAGGATGCTCTACTTTAGTTTTGTCAATATATTTTTTTTAAATAATAAAAAATAATGTATTGCAGATTTTTTTTATCATAGATTTTTTGGTTATTTGTATTATATTTTGTATACTTACTATCTATTCATTTTATTTGATTTAAATATATAATAACAAATTCATTTTCGGTGTGTTTTAATTAATAAAATGTATTACGGTATTTATTGAATAAATAAAAAGAAGAATTTAAGTTGGCATGTTTATTTAAATGTATGATAGTATAAAATAGTTTAAAAAAGGCAGTAAAACACGAAACTATCTGGGCCCGAGTAATTTTCTGATTATAACGTTATATTTATGGATTTCATTTTCATTTAAAATATTTTTTATAAATAATAAACCTATGACATTTAGGTGTGGCGCCAAGTTTCGCTACCTAACACAAAAATGGTAAGAAAATGAAGAACAAATTGTCCCAACATTAGATACGAACAATGTGTAAAGATACAAGAAAAGTATAATAAAAAGAAAAAATATAGGTAGAGCATTCTTTCACACGCAGTCGTCGGCCACCCTCGACGGCCAGTTTCTTGTTAAGCGTGTAATTGTCAAAATTGTCATAATTCCGCTCGGCGTACGACATTAATATTTATCTCCTCTGTAATGATTATTATTGATTTGCATTCGCAATGTTTTCAAAATGGACCTCTTAATTCGTCGCATACATACTCCTATATATCTTCTTTTTAGCTTATCCCTTTCTTAAGATATAATATTGAAATATATAGGAATGAGAATCGCACCCACAATCGTATCGCTTACAGTCAGACGGCCTCCATAGTAAAAACTATCGAAATACTAAGAAATTTAGATAGATAGTTAAGAAAATTACATCGCACTACACCTACGTGCGGCCGCGTGTAGATGGTGTGTTTTATTTCTCTCACGCCTGCAAGTAAATATAACTCGGCCGATACTAGCGTTACTACTGGAACTAAATATATTCAATTTGATTTGTAAGTTCGTTAGTTAGTAATTCGGTATTAGTTAAGCGTCGTCGTGGCGCAGTGGTGCAGCGGTAGACTGTTGAAAGTGCAGTGTTGAATTCCGTCACTCTACACTCATTTTTTTTTCATTTCATAATTTTTCTCCATACCTGTATTTCGCCTGACGCACACATACACATACTACTACAAAAATACTACTAAGCGTTGCCAAACTTCTACTTTTCATTCGTCAAAACATAACCGAACGAGAAAGAACGATATCTCGCGTTCTTTTTCACGCAATTACCTATTTATTATAATAAATCTAAATAACGTTCAAAGCTCTTATTAAAATTGTTTAATAAAATCCTACTTTAAGTCAATTTATTATATCACCTTCATTATTAAATTATTTAGAATTAATGCATGGTTATTGAACCACTCACAAACTTCTATTCAAATTTTTTAACACACAGAATGATATTGAACTACGATAGATAGGTACATTTAACATTAGTTTTACATCATCGTTGTCGCATTGTCCTTTTACTACCACTAATATTTACATCAAAAGTAATATTAAAAACTCAACATTTGTTTGAAATGTCTGATTTCCTATTCTGTATAAACGAAAAATTCGATTTTCTATTCTGTATGAAATTCCTAAAAAAACTGACACAATAGTTTCACATTTGAGAAAAATGCTCAGTAATCACATTATCACGATCACAAAACATTATTCACGATTTTAGAAATCCGATTAATGATAAAATTAATATTAAACAACATCCAAATCATTTAAAACACTTAATATTTATTCAACGTCTAAAGTCGAACAAAATAATGTAAATAATTTAATAATGTCTTACACAGATAATTAAAAACATTGTAATAGTTGCCATTAATTAAAATACTTATCGATCATACTATTAAATTTTTTATTAAGATTTTTATTATTATTTATATTTGTATAATTTTTTGATAGAAAATCGTATAAAATTAAATAGTAAACGAGTTTTTTAATGTTACACGATAACCTACGAAAACTCAATACGAAATAAATAAATATTTAGTAATTATTTGTGAATAGTATTGATAATTTTAATAATTATTTTAATATGAAATCATGCGTAAAAAGTATAATCTACATTTATTATGAGCTATAGTGTTATATTAAACTATTAATCAATATTAAAAATCAATTTTGATATCTGCACAAAGACACTCCCGCTCACGCCACACCGATTCCTGAGAATTCCCATGGAATCGGCGCGGCGCGTTCATTCTGCACAATAGTAGTTGGGTCGGACTATAGCTGAATGCTATTTACTAAACCATATAAATACCACGGGTTATGGGACCAGACCACGTCGTAACAATAATAAAGAAGATTGCATCAATCGTAGAAAATTAGAAATACTGGCGAGATTAAAACAGCGATACTTCACGCGACGCTTCGGCGTTGGTATTGGAATTTGGAGGTTAAGTTGCCGGGAAAACAATCACGATGGAAGGAAACAGCACAGTAATAACACTAGAAGGCGTAAAAAATTGGAATGCTTGGAAGTTCCAAACCATAATACTACGACGGGGTGAAATTGTGTCATCATCATCATGAAATGAAATTGTTTAATAATATGGGTCATTGTCGAGCTGAATGTAATGTGGACAGAAAATGTAATATTTATTGTTAAAAAAGTGTGAAAAAATGTTATTATTGTAATAATTTTGTAAACATGTTAAAATGAGCGTTAGTTTCAAAAGGGAAAATAAATAATGCGTTTGTACTGCAACAAAAGTAAAATTAAAAACCTAAAAGAAATAGTTCAATAAAAGTGTGTGGAAAGTGTATTCCTAAGTGTTGCGTTAATTTAACATCAGCTCGCCGCCGTTGCCTACATACCTACGCTAGTTGACTCGATTTCATGAATGAAGCGTGTGCGACGTTGCCGCTTTGACAGGTAAGTGTGTGTGTTTTTTGTGAATTATATTAGGCTTTTAAAGAGTAGTTAAAACTGTGGTTTCATTTAAAGTGGTGCTGTCAATTCCACCCTGTATATATAAAAATATATTTTTTAACTTTATAAACTTAATTGAAACACACTTGCAAAATGAAAAAAAAATACATTAGCAATTCGACCCAATGGTAGTGGTAAAGTGGTATCATAGCACCTTTATATCGCGACACCGACGCACTGCAAAGCAATATATTCTATGTGAACTAATTTCTACAAAGCAAATAATAGCATTAGTCAATGTATCTTACTGGAAAAAAACAGATTTTTGAAATTACATCTTAGAATAATAAATTTTATGAACGTAAAATGGTTCTATTACCTTTACACTAAATCCCACGTGTAGCAGAGTAGGCAAAGGAAATCTAGTGTTAAGACATTCCATTCCTCGCGCACTTTTTGAGACATTTCGTGTGGAGTGATCTAACTCAGCGCCGCACTTTGTCTAGACATACAGAGCAAGGAAATAAAAATATTTTATTCACCCAAGTGGGAATCAAAATATTGGTGTACTTAAAAAGATCACGATATATTTTTCTTTGTAAGTAATTCTGTTGTAAGTAGGTAATATAAAGTAAAGAACACGATAATTTTCCCATTCAGGAATCTATTTGTACATTAACTCGATTACTAGTACTATGAGCAGTATAAGTGTTTTTTTTAAAACAAAAATTACTGTTAAGACATTCCATTTTATACTTTTCATCCAAACTTGGAATATTATGAAAATCAAAGCCTCGTTTTGTCTCGGGAAAACGAAGAAATGATAATACTCAAATCATTCAGCATGCACTTTAGTAATCTATGCAGGAGTCGTTTCCTGGAGCTGGGATCGGACCTACAACCTTCACTTCCTACCACATTAGAAGAGAAAATTTAAAAAAAATTGGCTACACATTCTCTGTAATAAATTAATCTCTTTTAATGATTACACGGTTTTTATAGTATGTTATGAAGAACTAAAATTTTACCTAAAATATTTACACTCATCAAATTTATTATTAACATTTTATGCAGATGTTTGATTAATGCAATTTGTGCAAAGTCTAAGGTGAAATGGTCAAACTTATTGTTTTAATTTAAAAATGATTTAATAGCTTCACGCTGTATCCCGCATGCATCTGAGAATACAGAGTAAAAACACTCCGTATCACAATTTCCCCCTCAATTTAGAGACATTGCGCGGTGAGTGGTGGAAGTCAATGTTTTGTTACTTGACCGAACTTGTTTTTAGTTGCTTTACTCTAACATGTAAAATTGCATTTTGCTTGATTACCCCGAAAAAAAATAAACAAAATTTTAAAAAATAATTAAAAAGTTATTCTTGCAAAAACTCAAAAAAAAAAAACGTCGCGAGCCAAACGTTGTAAATGTAACCAAATTACAAGCATCCATTAAAGCAAACCGTGACCGTTATACAAATTACATACAAAAAATGATTTTCTCTTACATATACCTACATACATTGCGGTCCAGCTTACCGTAAACGCGATGGTTGTGAGTTTAATTTCTATTAGAGGGAGTGAGTTATTTTCATTTCCTTGCTCTGGTCAAGGTGCGACAAAGTGATTTGGCGGAATGTGGGAAATGGGCATACTAGGTTTTCCCTGCCTACCCTGCTATGCAGGATAATCTGTGAAAATAAAAAACACAAATGCATACATACTTACATGTATATCAATTATATACTATATATTTCCATTTAATCGACCGAAATGCCACCTGTTGGATTGACAGACGCGACAAAACATTATATCGCGAGGTTATTTTCATAAATTCACCGGGTGGCCCTGCCTCGAGGCGGGGAAACGGGGCCGTGAGTGCACCTGTAGATTAGCTATGCTTTAATAATAAGTTTATATTAGTGAGTAGAATCTAGACGACTGTAGGATCGATTCCCACTTCATTGAGCGAATGAACAATTTTCATATATATTTCTTCGCTCTGGTAAAATGCAATGTTTGCAAATTGGTTGCAAAATCTTAAAACTAGTTTCTATCTGTCTATTTTGCTATATGCATTTAAACAACGTATTTGGAAAAGAAATATAACTGTAAATTTTACAGTATTTATGTCTGGCACACAAAAAGCTTTATTTAAGCCTTACATAAAACTTTGTTATTACTAAAAAAAACTATAGCTTTCATGTTTTAGCTTACACTGCTCACAAGTACAACTTTAGGGCGGTCAATCAGAACTTTAGAGCGATTTTAATCGACATTTCACCAACCGATTAACATCTCCTCCAATTTTACATTGATTAAAGATGCATTTCGTTTAATAACCTTTAAATCGATAAAAATGGCCATATACATTTGTATGTACTTAGGTTGTATTTTCAGAATACCAGAAGTTTATACCAGAGCATGATGATTAATATAACTGTTTATTATTTCTTTTAAAATACTTGATTATACATAAAGCGCGGCGTTGAGATCGGACACTCAACAAGAAAAGTAGGGAAGGGTGAGGAGTTAAGATCCTAACACTGGAATCCTTTACATGACCTGGTATATTCTTCTCAGGGTCTTAATTGGTGGTAAAAAATCCGCCACGTCGGCCTCAACTTAGGTTTTTTATTGATTGAAATATGACCTTGAAAGTATTAATCCTATATTCCAATCAATAAAAAATGAAGTTAAATTGGTAGAAAAACAGTAGAAAGAAAGAGACAGAAAGAACCAGAAGAAGAAAGAAAGAGAAGACCTTACTTTACTTTTAATTGACCTGTGAAGTATTTTAACTATAAGAATAGACAATTATTAACTAAAATTAATATTAAAATATATTATAGTAAAAATATCTTAAATATCAAGTAGCTCTAGATAATATTTAAATGATTCCCATTTTCAATTTCGTTTAGTTATCTATCGGCATCGGTATTTAGCAATGATGTCAGGGCTCAGGTCGCGCCACCAACAACGCAAAATGGTAGACTTTGCAATAAATTCCTTAAAATATATTTGAATGCAACAAAGAAGAATTTTAATTAACGGGCGGAGTTGGGAATGTACTGTGATTTGATGTTCGGGTATCACGTTTTGATAAATTGGTATTGTTCCTTGGATTTGTCTTTTAACTAAGTAGTATATGTATATTCAGTAATCTATTGTATTTTGAAGAGATGGAAGAGAAAATATTGTTGAGACACTCCGCTTACCGCTTTAAGCCTAGTTTTCGAGACCGCTAATCACCAAGTTTATAGTCAGACGCTTTCATGCACCATGACGGCATCAAACGGCTCTCTTTTTTCATCTATCCCGCACACAGCAGGGGAGGCAGAGGGAACCTAGTGTTAAATCACTTTGTTCCCCACTTTCTGAAGAATTCTTGAGGCATTGTTGAGTGACGAAACTCAACGACGTAGTTTGCCTCGTTAGTAACGAGCGAAGAAATTAAATTTTTTTTTCATGATCCTGACTGAAAATCAAACCCACAGCCGTCACAATTACAGTCTCACAAATAAACGTGTTGATATCTAAAAGAGATTCCGGTCCGATACTACGAAGCCCTAACTAGGGCGCTCTTGAGTCTTGATTTATAAATCTTGTGAATAAGTTTTTACGTTGAGTATAACTAACTGTACAAAGTGCCTTACTTAATGTGGACCTGCGGTGGCGTACTTAAGTCGGTACTTGCTGTACAATTTGCATATAATTTGAGTTTTGTGATACATAAAAAAGAAGGATGTTCCGGATTAAGATAGCGTCGACCGGTTAATAGTAATGGTGTGTAAGTCAAATTTGAATTAAAAATTACGATAAACAATCGTTTTTTTGTACAAATTGTTTTATAAATTGTGAAAAGAAGTTGTAGAACTATAACGTATCTACGTTATATTTTTTTACATTGACCTACATTGTACTTAGCGTGGTAGATAGTGGGAAACCTGTGTTAAGACACCCCGCTCCCCGCTCCTTACTCAGTTGTGTAAAAAGTTTTGTCATTGTGTGTTGAATCCCGGAACTCTACGCCACACTTGTTAACAGAGGAAAGAAATTAAAATAATTTAATCTCACAATTGTCACATTTACAATCCAACGCTGTGCCGCTGTGCCATGAAGGTTTCTGTGTAGTTATCACTGCTATATTTAGATAATTTAAACATAGAAAAATAATTATAATATTATACATTTTTCTTCATGTTACTTCATGTATACATTTTTCTTCATGTATACATGTTTCTTCATGTATACATTTTTCAATTATAATATTATACATACTATTTTCTTGTTATGAGACGCAAGTCATGGTCACTTCGTCTCGCGCGGCCACTATTTAACAATGGTATATTTTTAATATAATAATTAACCCTGATTAGAACTTGAACCCACAACCATCACGAATGCAATCAAAAACTGTCCAAGCAAAAAAATAGAAAAATAATTATAATATTTGAGTTAGGCCATTTTTGCGTTGGAAGGGTCATTTATATAAAAACTCAGTGTAAAATGCTTTGTAATTACGTTCTGCTATGTTAAGTAATTGATTCTGTAAAACGCTTACGTTACTTGTTGATACATTGGCAAGTCCTACCCTCGGTAGTTTAAATTGTTACTTTTTCGTATCTTCTATGTAATGGTATCTTAGATGATAGGACATTGTTCCCCATTTTCTTTAGTGTTTAAAGGGTAGGTTAGGTTATTAGTACCTAATTTATTTATTTTTATAGACCCGACTTCGTCATTAAAAATTAGCAAGCAAGGTAGTCAGGGGAAAGTAGTGTCCCGATTCTCGGCCGGTAAGTGTGAATGGCGTAACTCAACAACATGCTCTGACTTGACTCCACAATCGTCGCGTTACTTTTGACTATTTCAAATAATATGGTCGCTACCATGGCCTCAATATTTTTTTATTATTCCAATATTTTAACCTAGTTTACTAGATATAAAACATTTTAATAAGTGAAATTACGGGCGCGGTGTCTGGACGCAAACGCGATGATAATATAAAAGTTAATTAATTAAACAAATTGCTGTATTACTAAAAAATGGAGGATATATATATGGAGGAATGAATCATTTCCTCGCTCTGGTTAGAAGGCAGAAAGTGGCAAAATGAGTATCTTAACACTACGTTCCCAGCGTGAAAAAAAAAGAAAGACAGATTATATAAATTATGTAAGATTACGAAGATTATATTAGATACGCACCTTTTATTCATCGTTTTAAATTATAAACAGTGTTCAAGAAGTGTCGATTTAATACAGATAGAAGGCGGTAAAATAACATAATTAAAAAAATATTTAAATTTTTAAGCGCCATAATGAAATTTATGCATAAATTGAAAAATATTTTTAATATAATGAAAGTGCTACTGTTAGAATATAACAGTAGCATTTTAATATATTTAATGACGTTCCGTTTTACAATTAAATATATTTTTAACACCTTCTAATATTTATAAGTTAAACTTTATACTCGCGTATAAGGTAGGTAGGAGGTAGGTAAAAATAATAAAAGTCTTCTTTTTTAACACGTTTTTATTGGAGCGAGCTGCAACAACTATGTAATACCATCTAGATAGTAATCTGAATTAGACGTACTCCTGATTGTGATATCATCATGATACTAGCAATTACATCTATGTAGATCAGATGACAATACAATACATTATGGTATCATCGAGCTGGTCTGATGATGGAATTGGAAGTTGCGCTGATGGAACCTCCGACTGCCTACATACAAGTTTGTGCGCACTACATTCGTCTCATTAATGTGTGAAGTTGTTTCGATTTTCTAAGTTATTAAAAATTATTTAGACTTTAAACAGACAAGAAAGATAACCAGTCAATACTAAATAATTCTGTTTCTTGAAATATACATACTAAATAAATAAACTTCAATATAATTTTAAGAGCTTGTCCGATAGGTATTCTCTTCACTTCTTTCCACAAAATATTTTTCCGTCGTGGTGCTGTGGCAGAAGCTTGTTATTGATTTTACAAGCGACGGTTTCCGGTTCCCTCTGCCTACCCGGGCATAAGCGGGTTACAGCGTGAAGCAAAAAGAAATAAATATATTTATTACAATAGCAAATCAGATCGAGAGGTCACCAGACGGTGCCGCGCCCGCCACGCACCGTGGCGCTCGACTAATTACACGATAACACACAGACTGACCGGACCCACGAAGCGTGAACACATCTTGATTGAAGAAAGTACTGATAGGAAAAATTGTTTCTTATGTATGTACTTGCTTTTTAATTTTACTTATTTTTCCATTTGGTTTTGTTTTTTATTCATGTATCTATCGCCTACTTTGTGGAAAGAATAGAAAGAAATAGAAAAAATAAAATTGATTAAGTGTTTGGAAAATCCGTCTCTACATCAAAAAACATCTGAGTTTAAAGATCTCATTTGGTTTTGTAGCCTATATAATAATAAGTACTTCACATAAAATATCTTAATTTTTTTAGAGTTTGAGTTCTTTTAAAATCTGTTTAACCAGTAATTTATTTTCTTAAAAGACTGACTTACAAATTCATTAAGTAGCGTAGGGGCCCAAGCGTGTGAGTATACGCGACGGATTGTGGGTGCGATTCCCACTCGAGGAAACGAAATATTTAATATTTTCATTCTTTCGCTCTGGTAACAAGGCAAAGCGCGGCGTTGAGTTCGGCCACTTAGCACGAAACGCCTTCAAGATTCGGCGGAATGTGGGGAACGCACATGTCTTTATGGGAAGGGCTTAGTTTAACTATATTTACTGACACGTTTAAATTAACTTCCTTTTGATTAACATTAACTATCTAATTGGTTGTGTAATAGTTATATCTGCTAATAGGGGAAAGTGATAAGGAATGGTACTGACTGTATTTTTAATTACTTATTAGTTTTTATTTTCTTGCAAACTGGATTGTTTGCATTATTTATTATTATTAGCTTCACGCTGAATCCTGCACATATAAGGGTAGGCAGAAGGAACCTGGCAACTTACTTTTTGCCAAATTCTTGAGGGATTGCGTGATGAGTGGCGGCACTCAACACCACGCTTTGCTTCGTTATCTGAGTGAGAAAATGAAAATAAATTAATTATTTCATATCCTCGGAATCGAATTCACAACCTATTGCGTTTACGCTGCATCCCGCACTCAGCTGGGTAGGTAGTAGGAACCTTGTGTAAAGACATTCCGTTTTCCACTTTTCGATGATTTTTTCGAGACATTGCGTGTTCAGTGGTAGAACTCAACGCCGGGTTTTTGCCTTGGTGCCAGAGCGAAAATATTAATTAATAATAATTCATTCGGGGTTAACCGATTTTAATGTATTTTGGCAAGCTTCTTTAAACAATTAGTGTTTGTTTTCATCCATCGGTTCATGAATAAAACTTTTATAATTATCTTAATTATTACAAAATTCTTAATCATTTTGAAATTATAGTTTTCAATGTATAGATATTGCCATGTGATTCGTATAACAATGCCTACATGTACTATTCTAATGACCTTGAGCTTTAATCGCTGCAAACTTTTTTCCGCAAAGCAGAGTAGGCATAAGGCTCCTAGTGTTAAAACATACCGATGCATACTTTCCCACAAATTTTTAATCATTCCTTGTTGAATGGCAGAATTCAAAGTTTTCTCAGAACATCAGAACAAAGGAATCAAAATAATTTAAATATTATCATTTTCTAAAGTGGGAATCGAATCCGAACCATTCCGTTTGCAGTCATACGCAGCCGCACTACGCAACGACTGCTTTATTGACCTTGAGCAACAGACACCTGTGTTTTTTTATGAATATATTTATTCAAATTTACCTTTTTTGCCTTATTTTATAGCTATATATAATTTAATTGCGTTAGATTGATTACGTCTGGACATGAATGGATTTATAGTAGTAATATTAAACTACACAAGCGCGAACTTAACGCTTCGGTGATTTTATTTTGTGTGTTTTTGATAACTTCTATTATTTTTTAGTCGAGTTGTAAATCAATTGTTTAATTGAATTGTTATATTTTAGAAAGGTAGGCAGAGGGTGTCAAGTGTTAAGTCCCTCCGTTCCCAATTTCCGTTCAATTTTTAAAACATTGCGTGTTGAAAGGCAGAACTCAACGCCGCCCTTTGTCTTGGTACCTGAGCGAAGAAATAAATATTAACATTTCCCCGAGTTGGAAACAAACCCACGACGTAAGTAACGCTTTTTACTAACAATCAAATACAAAAAAAAATACTAAAGTAAAGAGTATTCTTAATATAATATCCAAAAAAAAGATTTTCCTTTTTATATCTGAGTGAAAGCGACAAACCCTTATTTCTTATCTTATAATCTACCCTAGCGAGCCAACCGTGGTCGTCTCAATTATTCGCTTTAATGTTTTACTTCACATGCGATGGATTTATGAAAAAGTACGCTAAGTTTTGTAATCTTATAAAGTTTTAATTATATATATATCTTCTTCTTCTTCCTGGCATTAATCCCGGCTTTTACCAGGGTCTGCCTTCCTACTTAACCTACTCCACTTTGCACGATCTTTTGCGTCCTCGGTGGTTAGACCATTGGCTCTCATATCCTGCATCACGACATCCAACCAGCGCTTCCTTGGGCGTCCAGGAGGTCGCGCCCCAGGAACTAGTATAGCAAAGCACTTGCGTATATATATATATATATATTTAACTCCATGTTGTATCCCGCATACAGAAGGGTAGGCAGAGGGGACCTAGTGTTAAGACACTCAGCTCCCCACTTTCTGGCGAATTTTTGGCGGCATTGCGTGTTGAGTGGCCTCGTGTTGCCTCGGTGCCAGGGCGAAGAAATGAAAATATTAAGAATTAATAATTTATTTGGTCGAGTGGGTATCGAACCCATAACCGTCGCGTTATAGTCTGTGTACCTCTGTACCCCTACCGGAGGCCTCTATATCCGTAAGTTAATCTATGTATATTCAGACACAATTAAACTAAACTAATAATAAAAGTACATTTAATCATTAAAGAACTGAATGACTAAGGAAATACGTGAACATTTATGTGTTATATAAACGTAACATAACGACGCGAGTCAGTGTGGCGCCGACGGAGGCGACGAGACGACGAGACGGCATGTCTTGTTTAGTAATAATGGAAGAAACAACGAGGAAATATATTTTTTAATATACTCTTTGTTAATTTTCGTATATTGTTTTTTTTCTTTTGTGGGATATGTTGTAGTCAATATTAAGTTGATAAATCTTCCCGTTTCTTTTTTACTGGCGTTTCGCTAACAAATCAATGCAATTTTGGATTTTAGCATTCATAAGTTCATGTGATTGTGCCATAATGCTTATAATAATCATATGTAAGATAAAAGCAAGTCTTAGCGCACAGGCGGGCGACTGTATTTGCAATAGATTGTAGATTCGATTCCCACTCAATAAATGATGAAAGCGGGCTAAGTTCCGCCACTCAACACGCAATGCTTCCAGATTCAGCGTAAAGTACGGAATGAAAATATCGTAATGGGAACGACACTACGTTCCGTTACACTAGGTTTTCAAATAAGTTGTTATATATGCATACATAGAGTTTTCTTGCCATATCTAGATTTACTATTTCCTTTTCGTCTTATTAGACTTATACCTAATAGCTACTAGCTTTTTCAAAGTAAGCAGGATATAGTATACTCGTACCTATATATATTTTTTATTTATTACTAGTCGTCGCCCGCAACTTTATTTAAGTGGACTTTAAGACGTAAAATGAAAAAATCCTTTTTTCCCGTAGGTACCTGTACAAATTTCGAAAAGTCCTCGTTTTGAGTAACACTACGCTCTAACAAATAACATTTTTTTTACCGTAGCTTCAAGCTTCACGCTTTTGTGTGGACATAGCAGGATAGGCAAAAGGAACCTGATAGCCTAGAGTTAAGACACTCCGTTCCTCTAAATTATATTTAAAACCCTATATTATTTTAATACGTTGAAAGTATCACAATAATTTGTATGTAGTTGTAAAGTCGTCAATTTAGCCAAACTCCGCAAAGACCGGACCACCCAACGCAATGTTCCCATTGTACTTGCACTGTCCAACTGTGCGTGTGTTTTTATAGTACGTAGATAGCTTAAGTATGTATTTTTCATATATTTGATTTAATTCCTTTCTTTCTTGGTGTGTATCTACCCGTAATATTGTATATATGATTTGTTACAAATTCAGTTAAAATAATAAATATGATTATTACAATCTTGCACACGGATTTCAGAATTCGGATTCACACTCTACATACATACTGAATTCTCTATAATTACACCGCAAAGTTTGATAAAATATTTCTTCTTAGTGTACATGAAAAATAATTAAATCTATTAATCTAATAAAAATATGCTAAGTTAATTATATTCTAACTATATGTATATTGTGTATATACACCTACCACCTTGTTCATGCTCACTCGTACCGTGGGAACTGAAATTCGACTTAATCCTTTGGCCAACGGTTCTCTTCCTTCTCCATATACAATTTGCTCATACCAATAGTAATATGTACTTCATATACAATAGGATTATGTTTAAATTAAAAGGTATAGCTCGCGTAAAGGTATAGTATCGTATAACTTAATATCCTATATTTAGATATTTTTTAACATTTTTTATGGGACCATCCATAGTTAATCATAAGGGAAGTCAAAATATATATTATTTGCATTTATAATGTAAATTTATAATGTTGCTTCTAAACTGCAAAATTAATATTGAATTCAAATATTGTTTATCTCCAGCATATTTATTTTTACTTTGGAGTAGGCAGAGATTACCTACTTTTAACGTATCATTTATATTTCATCCGATTCAGACTCTTTATAGAACCAAACGCCGCGTTTTGTCTCAATCCCAGGGGAACAACTCCTTCAGGAAATCGACAGTCGCAATATATATCGATATCTTTTATTAAATATAAATGTTTTTATTTCTGAGCTCAATATAAAGAAACAACCGCCACTAGTTCACATAATCCCTCACTACTAACATCGCTATTTAAAGTTACCTCTTACACTATAGAAGCAAATATTGCGTTCCTCGCATACCTTGTGCTTTGGATCAATTTAAAAGCTCCAAGACATTTTAAGAATTTAACAAAATTTGTTGCACAGAGAGAGGAAAGGCTATGTGCGTGATACAGCGTGAAGATAACAAATAAATAACTACTACAATAATAACAAAAAAATATTTCTCCAGTATGGAAAGGACAGTAATTTTCACTTCTCAGCTCCGAACGTAAGTGGGTAGTAAAAGGAGGAAACGGAATAATAGTATTTTAATTGCTTACCGGCCTATCTTTAATTAGGTAGAATACCATAATAATAATGATATTCATTTAATATCATGCTTTTACTATATGGATTCGTTTATTGTTCACTATTATATAGTAGTTTTTTAAAACTTTAAACACTCTATTGTACTCTAACACTTTTATATAAAAAATACATATTTTTTATTTCAAGAAAACATTTGCAATAATATAATATATTAAACAAAAACATTTTATTGTTAAGTCAACATTTTTTTTTATTGTTCATCATTAATTTTACTAAAGTAACTTTTGTAAATATTAATTTACAACTTTACTTTTATACTTTACACCATACACAAATACGGTCGATGTGAGAATTTGCATCGAATGGAGGTAGCGACGAGTCCGCAGCCTGCAGTTATATCTCATATTACTTACTATACGTGTACGTGTAGAACCGCTTTGTGCTCATGAATATTTTGGATTTCTATTTCATTTGTTTAAGCGTAGAGAAAGTATTAAAAAAATACACAAGGGCGTCGTAGTGCTGGGGTTCAAGAATGCATGTAAACATAGTAAACGCGACGTTTGTGGGTTTGATTCCCATTCAGGGAATGAAATATTAAATATTTTATTTTCCCGCTCTGGAAAGGCAAAGCGTGGCTTTGAGTTCCGTTATATAGGTCTGTTAATATTAAATAGAGACTCTGAACACTAGTTTTCCAGGTTCTCCTACCATGCTATGTGTGGGATACAACATGAAAGTATAAAAGTTATCAAATATTGACAATATATATAAATGATAAGACAAAAGAGTGTCTTGAAGAGTGATATGACATCTAGTATGTATAACACGGTATTAAATATTCCATACACAATATTTCTAAGCATTAATATTAAGACCATCTATTGAAGAATTAAAATAATAATATATAATTAAATTAAATAGTTAAGAGAATAATAATCAATAATATTTTAAATAGTAACAATATCTATAAATACATAAACTCGTATATATACTAGTGATACATTTCACACAATTTATTTTCGAGAACGTGCCCCCGATCAGATGCGGCAGATTACACAGTAAAATTACTGGCGACTTTGTCCAATAAAAGGTGGGCAATTTTATAAAAGACACGTCTCACAAAGGGCCCGTGGTGCGTCCGTTTTTTGGGCATTTCGACGTTTGTCGGAAGTCACGCACTACTACGACTGTGGGAATAGCGAAAGTTGATTTTTGTCATCATGTTTTTGTAGTGTCATGCGAAATTGATTGGTTTTTGAAAAAATATAATTTTGTCATCTTTTTTTACTACACTCCGTTCTAAGAATTTTAAGTCCTTCGTGTAGACAGGGATAGAGGCTGAATATAAACGCATCGATTGTAGGTTCGATTACCATTCAGGAGAAATATTGGATTTATTTTTAATTCCTCGCTGAGGTAGACAAAGCGCAGTGTTGATTTCCGCCACTCAACAATAATGATGTCTCGAAAACTTGGCATAAAGTGAGGAGCGGAGTATCTTATTAAGACGCAGCGTGCAGCAAAAAAAATAATTACATATTTGTCTTAGGCGGGAACCAAATTTACAATCTCTAACACCAATCGACAAATCGATCACCATGTACCTACCTGAAGAGTTGACAATTTCTAAGAACAGTTTTTCGTATAGTATCGAACATACATACATACACACGTCGTACGCGTACAAGATGCCTTTAACGCGGGCTGCAAATTAATCGCCATACTCGTTATATGGGGGACCACCGGCGGTAGATACGGACGCTTTATTACTGTGCTCCATCTGTGATTATTATATTACTGTATTTTATACATTATATTTTTTTTATTTCGAGATTTATAAGATTTAATGTCCAAAAATATATAAAATATATAAGTAAAATTACTTAATTGTTTTCGTTAATCTACAACGTCATAAGTAATATTTCTCATAAGATAATTATTACTCTATACTATTGATTTTCTATAAAAAAATAAATAGGATATATTAAGTAGGTCCCTTGATACTAAAAAGGGCATTCTATAATCTTTGTATAGAAGCAAATTATAGAGTACGTTAGTTGATTTAGCAAATAAATCACATAAACCAAGGTGGCACAGTGGGACAACACATAACGCGACGGTTTTGAATTCAATTCTCACTCGGAATTAATTACTTTTGTTTCTTCGTTCGGTAAGAACAGAGAAAGAAGACAAAGAAAGAAGTTGGGTTACGGTACTCAACATACAATGTCTCAAAAATTGAGGGAAAATAGCAAATAAAGAAAAAAAAATACGAGCCCAACAGTAACAAAGTGTGTTATACATTTTTTGTACGTTTTTACATCCACCGCGTTGTGCCTCCAAAATTGAGTTGTACGCGTTCGCGAGTCTTTTTGCACTTTTTGCAGTTCGCCGGCGGTCCCTTAATCACTTGTATGTTTATTTATTAACCGACTTTCATAGTAACAGTTGTGTGTTTATTTCTTATTTAGTTTTTACTTTCTCGATGTAATCCTTATATACCAAACATAGGTAGGCATAGGGAACTTAGTGTCAGAGACACTCCGTTCTCCACGCTCCACTCAATTTTCGAAACATTGCGAGCGGCGGAACTCAACGCCGCCTTTTGTCTTGTTACCAGAGCGAAGAAATGGAAATAATTCATGTCCCTGAGAGTCAATTGAGTTCTTAGCCATCACGTTTACAGTCAATATACTGTATCGCTGCTTCACGGTGGCCACTTAAAATCGACGCTTTCGTGGCGCAGCGTGCGGCGCAACGGTTTTGGGTTTGATTTTCACGGAGAAAATGAAATATTTAATATTTATATTTCCTCGCTGTGGTAACGAAACTAAGTGCGGTGTTGAGTTCGGCCACTCAACAGACAATGCCTCAAGAATACGACGGAAAGTGGGGAACGGACACGGAAGTGTCTTAATGGGTAACAGAGTGAACAAAAAAATGTATACGAAGCAAAAGCTATAGTCAATATAACTCGCCGTGGCGGGTGTCCGAGGTAATAAATAATAATTAATGATTTTGATTAAGATTACTCCTTTTTTAGTCAATTATTAATGTATTTTTTATTTACGCATGAACTGAATCAATATTTATAAATTTTTTTTTTTATAGCAACTGACAGAAGATATTTCTATATAATATTATATTCTATATTCTTTTTTGTTCTAATTAGGTAAACTACAAAGTGAAAATTGCTTACTGAGTGGCAAGTAGGTATCTACATACAATTTTCTATTATGTTTTTACACTAATACACCTCATTTAGCTGGGTAAACAGAGAGAACCTACTTAAAATACTCAGTCTTTTCCGTACGAATTTGAGATATTGTCATATTGAGTTGCATATCATTAATAGTTCCCCTTCAGTTTCCCTATTATAATTGAATGTGTTATACATAGCTTTCAGTTTTACACATAAAACTCCGTCTGATCTTGGCCCACATATAGAGAGGTATATTATTGTAGTTCCATACAGTGGGTTCTCACAGTGCGCCGCTGAACTGGGCCGCGTTTATATTTAACGTGCGATCAAAGGTACCTATACTGGAACACGGAAGTTTTAGATATTTCACAGTGAAAGAGGACTCGCCACGTCTGTAATGTATGCGTGAATTTATAATAAGTCGATATGTTTTTGATATAAAATATAACTAGTGCTATAATTAAAAATTCTCGTGCATATAGCGTGGTGGTAGGCAGGCGATCTAGAACTAATTGCTTAGTGCTTACTCCGTTCCCCGGTTTTCATCTACTTTTGAGATTGAATTTAATTCTATATTATACCAGAAGAGGAAATGAAAAAGTGTAGTATACTTAAGATAATAGTAAATAATAATTATTTATTTTGATCAAGATTGCTTTTTTAGTCAATTTTTAAAAAGTATAATATACTTAATATAATAAGGCAAGAGAGTAGCGGAATTTAACTCTGCGTTTTGTCTTGTTACTACATTAAAATTGTTAAATTAATTAGTTTCCTCGGATGGAAATCAAATCTATAAAATAACAGACGCTGCTGTATGGCCGCGGCAGGTAAATTTAATTTTTTTTTTTTTAGATCATTATAATATCTAGTATGTATTTTTAATTTTATTTTTCAATTTTTGAAACTATATTGGGGAGACAGAGAATTTAGTATTAAGATACTGTCATTCTCTATGAAACTTCGATTATGAAAATAAATCTATGTTTTAAAAAAATATCATATGGCACCATCTATTAGAATATTTGTAAAACTTTCGACTCTTTAATATACCGTAGATGGCGCTTGAATTTTTATCTTTACTTTTCTTATTTTGCTTCGGATGAATTTTTCGTACAATAAAAAAATATAAATTTATAATAATCTTCATTATTTATAATACAGTTTTCATAATTAAATACAATAAAAGTAAAACTTTGTTTTGTTATGATGTATTTTTGTCACCTCAAAAAAGGAACAAAATTAAAATTTGAATTGAATTTTTGATATATGGCGTTTCGGGCGTGCCAGAAACTAAAATTTACTGACATCTACTACTAACTAAAGATAACTATAAAACGAAACATGACAAAGACATATTCGCTTATGTTCTTCAAAGATGGCGCTTTGAAAGCTCAACAAAGCTTTCAAATACGACCAACAGAGGACGACACAGATCACAGTTTATGAATAATTTCTTGTAAAGTTAAAGTTGAATAATATTATGAATGTACTGTAAATTAATTTAATTTCAATTACAATTTAATGTCTCGTTGCCTCTTTTAATAATGTGAATATATGTTTTATTATATGTGATATCACTGCGTCGGGTACAGGCTACCTTGTTATGAGGAATAATAGAAAATAATACACATCATTCTTTACCTTCTAACAGAAAGTACTGAAATCCACCCTTTATTTTATGCGAAATTACGATCCTATATAAGAAAAATATCTTACCCAAATTTAATATTTTCATTTCTTAACTGAGGCAAAGCGCGCCGTTGAGTTTCGCCACTCAACACACAATGCACCAACAATTCTGCGGAAAGTGGGGAACGGAAGTGTCTGAAACTTTTTTTAAAAGCGAGTTCAATTTTTTTCTACTAGCTAGCCCCGTATATATATACTAGATTATACTTGCGGCTTCGCCCGAATAGTTAACAGGAAATAACTAGGAGTGGTATGTAATATGACACATTCTTATTGCGCTAAAAAACAATTCTAACCAATAGTTCCCGATTCAACATCGTTCAACCAAACAAACCCCTCGGCTATATAAAATTAGTACAAAAAAAATTAAAAATAACTTTTTCATAATATATAACAATACTATTAATTTAAAATAAACATACTCGAATATCAAATCTCTACAATATAAATACGCTTTATCCCAGTAGCTAGCCAGAACCAGCGTCACAAATAATGAGCACCGCCACACTTTCTACGCCAGTAAGCTGTCAAACTAAACACATTTAACGATAATGTATTTAGTTTACTATTGCGGTTAACGTTTTAGTGTGTGCGTTCACGATGCGATTGATCGTATCGTCGCGTATTTAAAAGTGGGGAAAAAAGGTTTTTCTCTGCTTTTTTTTATTTACCCAAGATCATGTAGAGACGTCTCTAGTCAAGAGACGAAAAGAGACGTCTAATTAGGTCTTTTTGTAGCTTCACGCTGTATCCTACACCTAGTGTGGTAGAGGCAGAGGTAACCTAGGGTGTTAGGGCACTCCTTTTCCCATTAAGACACTTCCGTTTTTCACTTTCCGCCGAATTTTTGAGTTTTTCTTGTGTTTGTCTTGTACGGCGGCCTTATTTTTTTACCTTTTCACTTAGTTAAGATTATTTTAAAAATAATATTTATACATGTAGGTATGCAAATATTCGCCAAAACTTAAAATAAGCTTCTAAGGAAAAATATTTCGTAGATATAGCTTTACAATTGCAAAACTTTTATCTGCGGTTAAAGTAAGTGTTCTTCAATTTTTGTTTTAAAAACATTTTCAAATTCAGATTGTTACGTACTTGAAAATGTCGTACCTAGTGATGTTTTGAATCGATATTGAATCTAAATATTATAATTACTATAATAATAATAAAACTCTTTATGTATTTAATGACTGACGTACAATTACATAGCTGGAACCATTGGACTAATACAAGAAAAATATACTATATGTTTCGTATCCTGCTTCGTTCTAATTTTTATGATTTCTAAAAAGTATTTTTTTTAATATTTATTTTATTACCTTAATTTTTTAGTTGCAGTACCCGAACTAATGTGAGTTTAAAAATGTGATATACTTATTGGGGTAAAGATATTTTTGGTAATTATTCGTCCCTTTTAAACAATTGACACTTGAATAGGATTTGAATCGAATTGTCAATTTTAGGTCAAACAAGAGATTATGAATATATGGTGATGGGATTTTATTTTTCCGTAAAAAAATTTTGTTAAATAAATTTTATTGATGTAAATGTATCTTTGAGAATTAAAGAATATAGCTTTTTATTGCCTGCGTCTCCCCAATTGGGTCTCGAAAATTGTTACATTTCTGGTAATATAAGAAAAAATATTTATAGGTATTATAAAAAAAAATATTTGTTAAATAGGAGAGTTGCTCAGAAGCTAATAGTTTTCAATGTTAATTTAAGGTAATTTAAGAAATAAGTGCATGGATCGTTATTTGGTTAATTATTGTGTTTGATAATTAAAATGAACGTAGAAGAGGCTACCCTGAGTAAGTTGCTCGACTTTTAATATTAACAACTTCTGGTTCTTAAAAATAAACATTTCCACGGTGAGTTCCGTTAATACAAAACATATGTAATTTTGTATTAGTAAAAACTAAGTGACTTTTGACACGATTTTTTCTCTATCTACTGAATAAAAAGAATCATCGACTTCTAACAACACTATAGACGAGGATTGGTTTACGAGAAGCCCAATCAAGCGGCGACGCGTCGGCTAACTGCCGTCCTCTGGTGCTACGATATACACTGCGAATTTAACCATGGCTTAAACAGTGCTTGGAATATTACAAGCAGGCATAGTTTTTCTGAATCTCCAGGATTAATGGTTAGGTTAATATTGAATTAAATACATTATGGGTACCTATAGTTACCTACACTTTTATAATAAAAATTACACGAAGGATACTAGAAAAGTCATGTTAATGAACTAATTTATTTAATAGTGAAATCTCCAAAGTCTTTTAATATACCAATTTTTTTATAAATAAATATACGTATTTTTTCCTGGACATGATAGACACAGGCAACCACGGGAAATCCGTTCTCCACTTTTTGCCTGCCCTATTCCGAGAGATTAGTTGATTATCCCGAATGGAAAGTGAACCCACGACCGTAGCATTTACAGTCGTTTGATACTTTTGAATAATATTTAAATTATTTAAATGTAGATACACTGTGGTAGCCGCCCTCACTATAGAAGCACTCAATATTGGTTAATAAAGTAATAATCATCAAAACTTTGCGACGACGCTGCCATATTATTTGTTTTTCAACTGACGCTGCACAAACGACAGTGTCAATTGGTTCCAATTAAAACTTTATTGAGAAAGAAGAATATGAAAAAAAAACTAAACTTAAAATACTATTGTTTCTACTTAACGATTTTAGATATCATCTGTCTCATTGTAGTATCCTATTGTAATTATAATTTTCACATGTCTTCTAGTTATATAGAAGCTGCTATTTTCTAATTTGAAACAAATATCGAATGTGTAACTATTAATTATGTACGTACAGATATTTTTGTACTGAGCATTAATGGTGCCAGTTTAAACTTCCCCACAAAATGACAGACACTATGCGTACTCGACGAATATTGGGGGCAATAAAAAATGTGAAGCCTCGTCTTAATCCTGTTTTCCTCCGGAGTTAATTTTCGTTTATTGTTTAAGCGTTTATTTCTGACTTATTGTATCGTTTTATTAACTTTATTTGTTTACAAGTCCATTTTGATAGAAGTTTGCTCGTTTGGCGCGTGTCTCTTGTTGAATTGTTATGGTTATTTCCTTAGAACAAAATGTTTTGAGTTTTTCAAAAGCAGGTCCTAATTTTATTCAAACGAATTACGATTATTATAACTAAATTCTGTAATTGTTTAAGAGATTCGTAAAGAAATCACATTTCTCTATCTTTCTCTCTCTGCTGAAGTGTTTGGATGTTATTTTGGTACAGAATTTTGAAAAATGCAGTCTCTTGCGTAAAAGTAGCCACCTAGTGTACTTAGGACTTGCGTCGCTTTTTCCCCATTTCAATGGGAAATTCTACGCCTGAATTGCTATAATAAAATAAAGGGAACAAAAAAATATGTAGAAAAGCACCCTAAATATACTATACTATACCCAGATTTAAATAAAACATAATTTTCTCAATATATCGCCTTGTTTTCCCACTTCTCTGGTTCACACAATAAAGGTATTTTCGCAATGCCTATTGTACGGATGATATAATGTACGCCCTCATGCGTTGCCCATAATTCATTGTGTTTTGGCATAGCTAATAAACCATATCGCACTGTTAGCAGTATTTTATTATATTAATATGGTGTTTAATTTATTATTTGTTTTTCTACCTATGTTGCAAATTGGCTGTGGTTGAATTTTTCTTATGAGAAGTTGGTTAGTGATTTTGTGTGTGCGTTCATTTCTCACTCGGAAAATGAAATATTTTTATTTCCTGGTGTCACAATGCCACTAATTTTAATGTCTTTTTCACCTACATCTACCCTCTTTTCACGAGTACGCTAACAATATTATAAAAATGTTTTTGGTATTTTGTTCGACCTACTTAAAACAGTCAACATTTTATGGCTAAGCTAAAGCTGAGTATAAGTTCACTTCCAAAATGCAAATTCTAACCAGCGACAACAACCGCTGCGGCGGTAAATGAAGAATGAAAAGTATTAGTTTTCGTTTCGATCTTTGCGTTTTCTACCTACTTTTCAAAATAAAAGAAGTAGTGAAAACAAAGATATCTTTTATTAAAAAGTACAAAACTCTAAGAAGTTCAAGTTATCTGCAATAGCCACTATATAAAGCTATCATAAATCGACCATCAATCAAAATGAAATCAGAATTATTCCCATCAGTGAAGAACGGTGACTATAGATTTTATCCGACGATGGAAAAAACACCATATCTCCTGATTGACCATATAAAAAAACGGTGATTTATCATTTTTATTGCTAGAAAACATGTTTATGAGCATCTTAAGAGGGGCGAAAGCGGGGCAGTCGGGGGGACTATTTTGTAATATTTATGAACAATATTTTGGTTACATGCGAGATAATTTTGATAAAATTTCATTTTAATATTTCAATAGTAAATACATTATAATATTTCAATAGTAATTCGTAATCGTATGTAATATAAGAATATTTAAAATTACTATTCATTCCAATTTTCAATTAAGTTCAATATCCAAGCCAATTTTAATAAATACTACAATAACTTACTCACAATTTTCAAGACATTGTGTGTTGATTAATGAAGGAACACCGCGAATTAATGTTATGTACTATAATTGAAACAATGTTATTAAATATGATTGCCTACGCATTGCGAAAGCCATTTTAAAAACTCAGAATTCAATATCGAATTAGTTTATATCGTGTGTTTTCATAATAGCGCCCATCACATAATAATCAGTAGCCACTTATAATGTCTTTGGGGGATTGTTTTGTAACTATAAACGAGATATCGTCATCCCTCGATAGATGAAGTTACATCGTTTTTTGTTTATTATTACACGACTCTTCTTTATTTTCACTTTTTACTTATTATAACTGTCTTTGAGTTATCGTCATTTATAATTAGTATATGATTTGAATGAGATAAATAATTTAGTAATAAAGTGTCGAGTTAAGATAAAGATAAAGTTTCTTGTATGTTCAATTCTATATATTTTGTTTTATACACTTTGAAAACAAGACGTTTCGAACACTTGGCAGTAGTCCGCGGTCACACGCGGTGGTAGACTGAGGTGTTATTCGTCTGTCAGTCGACATAATTATTATATCAAACTGCCGCTATTTAAAACATTTGTAGTATATTTGAAAAGTATTCGTATCTAAATCCTAACCGCTATATTCAATAGTCATTCTAATGTTTAAAAAGTTGCATTTTTATTATTTTTAAGAAAACGAAAATATTTTTAGAAAACGTATGAAAACTGGAACGTAGCGGGAATCGATCCCTCGGTCCGCGGGTAACACGTTATTATCATATAACATATTTTTTCATAATTTTTCCCTATATTGTTCCCTTTCTGGTTAAATTCAATAGAGTTTCTTAATATTTCAATTAAGATACAAAGCTCTGTTGCTGGCAATTTATTAATATAAAACGATAAGCTTTAAGGAGTGTGCAAGGCGTGCGACGTGACCGCGATACCGGCAGGGCCTGCACTTATTTTTGGATTTTGAGTTACAAAAGTATTATAAAAAAATACAAAATTGGTAAAAGTCATACTCAATGTATTTTTTTAGATTCACATATAGAAGGACAGGCAGAAGGAAGCTAGAGATAAAACACTAAGTTCTTCTTTCAATTACCAGCCAGAGATAATTATTAAATATACCAAACAAAAACTAAAAAAAAGTAATAAAATATAATAATAGAGAAAACAAAGAAAAATTCTCTTTATTTTAATGAAATCTTCAAAATATTTAACTTTTTTAAGAAAATAAAACATTTTATACTAATATTTTGTCTATTAGAGTCTGCAACCCTGAGTCGGTCCCGCGAATCTTGCTCTAATAAAATATTAAGTGCTCACTTAAACATCTATGCGCGCGAGTAACGACTGAGAACACCTTCTGAATACAGACGAGATAAAACCAACTGATACTGATAAGAAAGCACGCGGTCGCAGAAACATGAATATTTGGAAACTTTTGACAATATATTTTTGAAGAAAAAAGAAAACTGGTTGTCAGTAAAGTCAGTTTATGGACGAATTTTTTACGTGATAATGGCATAAGAAAACATTGATGAAAAATTGTATGTTTTATAAATTGAATTGAAGTAAACTGAGAAAACTAAAACTCAAATATTCTGATTTATACTTAATTTTTCTATAGATTAGATAGGTTTCTATAATTAGTGTTAACTAGCTGCCCGCGTGCGGCTTCGCCCGCTTCAATCATTCGGCTTCAACATTGTGGTCGAATGGTATCATAACTCTACGAGTCGCATAGGCCACATTCTAATTGCCGCAGGTAACTCTAAAATTCTTACGAAAAGAATTTTTGAAATCGAAAAAAATAATTTCCAGATTTAGCACGTTCAGCCAAACAAACTTAATCTGCATAATATTAATATAGATGTGACCTAAGAATCTTACTTCTGGATTCCTTAATATATGCATTAAATGATCTGATCTACCTGTACATAGTTATCTTTTCTTATACATAGTTATTGTGTACATATATATGTATGTAAGTCTTATTACAATTTATATAGCCAATAAATCGCGAACCTCGCAAACGGAATCAGATTCGCAACGTCGCCTCCTATCTGCTGAAGTTTGACGATAAATACGCAAAATCTGCATAACTCCCGTATTCGAGTTATGTTCTTTGGTATATGTCGTGGAAATCATGAAGTGGTGAAAATTAATGGATAAGCTATAAATAAATAATGAACAGTTCCACGCTTTTTTCCCGCCTGATAGAGTAGAAGATGAAATTTAGTGTTAAAACACTCAGTTCTCCACTTTGAGAATTCCAGAGATACGCTTTATCTTCCAGACCAGGGTAATAAAAATAGTTAGGGTAAATAGCCATAATAGGCATGTATGTAAAGAAGCGTCAAATTACATAATATTGTTCCTAGAGTCAGCCTTACAGGAGCCTATCACCTGGGCTCGGGAGGTAAAGAAAGAAAAAAGAGCAGGCATAAATTCCAAAAAATTTAAGGCCTAATTCAAGATATTGCGTGTTGAGTGGCGGAACTTCATGCCGCATTTTGTGAACACTACCTGATAGAGAAAGAGAAAATAAATTAAAGATATAATTGTAATCACAAACGGCCAGCAGACTCAATAATTACAGTAAAATATAATATATCTTTAATTGAAAATTCAACTTATATCGCTTATATAATAATTAAAATAATGCCACATCCAAGATACACTGAGGTCTTAGCATTAAATCTAGATGGTTGAACATAAGAGAGCTAGTACGGGACCCTCTTCCGGCGTTACTCTCGCTAGAACAACTGTTTGTTTGTCTGAGATGACGGAACTCATGTATCATTTGTATGTAAGAACATCATAAATAATAAATGTATAGTATATACAAATATTTATGTAAGTATATATATATTATAGATTCCGAAAGAGCATAAAAGAATATATAGGAATAGCCAGAGAGAACGAAACACCGAATGCATAGTAAGTACATTATAACTACATTTTAGCATTATGTTGCATCTTGCAAATAACAGGGTAGGCAGAGGGAATTTGGAAACCTAGTGTTGAGACACTACATTTCCATTAAGATACTACTTTTCTCTACTTTCCGCCGAGTTCTGGAGGCGTTTCACGTGGAATGGCGGAAATTAATTCTGTGCTTTGCCTCAAGATCTACAGCTCGGCGAAAATGAGTGGAAGTATCTTATTGGAAACGAAGTGTCTTATCTAGGTTCCCAGGTTCCCTTTGCACTTAGTACTATTGTCCATAGGTGCAGGATATAGCGTAAGGTAAAAAAATAAATAATTGAATCTATTCTTATATTATAAAGTTCAGGTTTAATTTAACGCTTTAACTTCAGCAATTAGTGGTTAGAATTGAAAAATTATAAGGCTATAAGCTAATTATTATAATATAAATAATTATTATTTATAGGTTATTTATAAAAACCTTACAAAAAATAATTTGTTGTTGTATTACATTTGTTCATCTTACACATTTCACAGTTAAGATATACCTAACCGTCTCCTTCTTATAAAATATATAATATGAACACCAAATCTTAAGAAAATGAGGCGTCCTTCAATATGGCGACCGCTGCCTATCTCCAATATGCATTACATATTTTATTTCGGCTTTTCATATTTCCATCTCACGTCGCTTATTGCTACGCCAATGTTAGAATAAGTACTAGATAAGCTTGTAAAATATTTTTTAAGTGTTTTAAATTATTATAAATATCTTAAATGTTATATATGAAAATACTTCCGTTACACAGACATCAGACCTACGCAGCGCAGAACGCTGAAATTTGGAATGTATGTTCATTGTGTGGGAGTGTGGGGAAGCATTAAGGAATGATCTCGCGAAATTCCCATGGGGAGAGGAAAAAACAGGATTATATTTTTTATATCAATTATTTCTTTCTCCACTTTCCACCTTAAAAATGTTTTAAGTAATATATATCGTTCGAAAATTAGGTAGTTCAATTTGAAACTATTATTATTTACTACTGTAGATAATAATAAGTCAAGAATATGATATTCCACTTTATAATCTTTATTTTTTTATAGCTTCACGCTGTATCTCGCACTTAGAAGGAAAGTTTTGGCACAACTTCAAATTTCATATAAAATATTATTATCCGTTTTGTTTCTATATATCCGCGTCTATCTCTAAGTACATAGATTGTTTTTGTCTATCCCCGGGCGTATAGGTAATAGGTAGGCGGGTTCGCGTTATAGTACAACGGACATCTCATTTTGGGGAATATGGTAATAGCATATTTTAAATATACTTCTACCTACCTAAGGTAGGTAGTATATTTTTGTAGTTTCACGCTGTATCCCGTATATAGCAAAACGTGCGGAACTCTACGCTGTGCTTTGTGTAATAATCAGAGAAAGGAAGGAAATATAATATAGTTTATTACTCCGAATTAAAATAGAACACTAATAATTATAACTGTAATACAAATACTTCCTCGGTCCGGTTGAATGAACCGAAGCACTGGCTTTGACTACCTTCATTATTGATAAGACATAGAACATAGAGGAAAGTAGAAAACGGAGTGGGGTTTATTTATATATTATTTATAAGAAAATATCATTATATAAAATATCATTTTATGATCTATTTAAAGAAATAATACATATAGCCCATAAATTATAAATTACACAAAAATAATTAAAGGAGAACCAAATTGGTCATATTTTTGACAAAACAATAAATAAAAATACACACTATCATCATTCAAGTCGGTTAAAACATATTACTTTAGCATTCTGTCGTTTAGATCAGCAACATGGATATGCCATTAAGAATATTATTTGAGGCAATACACTTAAATTATTTTCACTTAACATATTTCGTTTGGAACGTATGGGCTGGAGTCTGGACGGGCTTTCACGAGATATTGGTGCCGCATATTGTTTTCGAAATAGAAGTTTAGTGAAGCATTTAAATCATATGCTTAAAAGCAATTCTTGATAAATTACACAAAACTGCTATTGAGATTAGAAAAATAAATCTACATACACATTAAGTGAATAGTGTACGTAAGGAAATAGTGTTTCATTATGTGTGTGTGGATAAAACCGGCCAAGTGCGAGTCGGACTAGCATGATGAGTTCTGTACCACTATCAATAAACGGTAAAAAGGCATGTTGTGTGGGAGCCCCATTGAATATTTATTAAATTCTATTTTTTTGGTATTTGTTCCTATAGCGATAATAGAAATACATGATCTGTAAAAATGTCAACTGTCTTACTTATGGTTCATGAAATACAGCCTGGGGATAGACAGACATAGCGACTCAATTCCCAAGAGCCAGGCTATCGAATGACATACCCCCCGCGCCCCTCTACAACATTGTGTTCACGCAGCAAGCTGATCAAATATATAATTTCTTTTAAAACACCCTTTATGTGATACATAAAGTATCACACACAAGTGAATATACCAATAAATTACAAATTTATTGGTATATTCACTTCGATAAGAGTCTTCTTCGAGTGTAAATTGTTTGTGACTGCATTTATAAATTACAATCAATAAAAACGGCACCTCAAGATCACTCTCAAAACCGATTGCAAAATTGAGAGCGGTCAATAACTATAGGCTATAATTCACCAATAGCCATAAAACGCAATCAAATAAATTTAATTATTACGTATAGTAATTAAAGTAAATTATAATCTCCATCACTTACTAAGCTGACATGTCAGTCAAATACATAATACAGAGGTGTAGTTTAATATTTTAAAGTGTTCAGACATGTATTATCTGTTTCGCTAAGCGCATATTTCATGTAGCCGTCGCCGCCGCGCCGTTTGTGTACTTATTCTGGTTACCAAAAAATAGGACAATGTAGGTACTTATTTCGTCAATCCATTATGTTTTATATCTTCAGGATGGAGAGATCTTCTTATCTCTTTGTTAAACTTTTTAAAGTTAAGATATTTCGTTTTCTACTTTAAATCACTTTTTCTCAATCCAACAGAACTATCTATATATTATCTATATATTAATCTACAGAACACATTAATAAGAGGAATGTAGTGAGTGTAAGCTCAATATGTTTACTAGTGAAAAGTCCAAGGTTTTATCAGACATTTTCCAATGCCATCATCACATTACCTTGATAGTACCATAATATTCTATTGTCATCTAATCTACCTATAATTGCAGGTCTCATATGATACAACAATTAGAAGTGCGTTTAATTCAATTTTTTGGATGGATTCTGTTACTTAGTTACAGATCGATCTAATAAAATCATGTTAAAAATATATACAATATTAAATGATCTCTCTCCAGAATAGGTATATTAGTCCGTCCGGTCGTTTGCATCATTTTGATTGAGATTTACAATCGCAGTCCACGGGGGCGTACAGTAACAATGTTGCAGAATGCCACTTCGGTAATTAACTGCTTCCACACTGTCTGTTTGCTAAATAAATATGATTAAATGCTTTTTGTTATATAGAATCTAATGCAGGCAGTGTGCCAGTGTCTTACTCTGCACGCAATGAATGTGGGTTCGATTCCCATATCGTGAAATTAGTAAATTTTAATCATTTTCTGTTTTCGTCTCAGAAAAGATAATGTGGTGTGTTTTTTACGCTGTATCCCGAACATGGCAGGGTAGATAGTGAGGACTTGGGAACCTAATATTAAGACACTCCGTTCCCACTAGCGGAACTCAACGCTGCATTCTACCTCGTTACCAGAGCGAGGAAAATCAAATATTCAATATTATGATTTGATTTAAATTCTTATTATGCATTATTTATATTAATTTAATACGTAATATTTAGTATGATCTGAGAATTCTAAGCTAGGGAAAATAAGTAATACATTTTTAATTATGATTAAATTCATATTTATAAGCAAGTTTTCTATTATAATATCACTAAAAACCTTAAAATATTGGCCTTAATCCAAAATGTGATTTAGTACAATGTTAGAAAATATTGTAAAACGCTGATATTTTTACTGGTTTAATTATATTGGGCGAGCGGTGAGGCCGCGTCACCATGCACCGTGTACAGGAGCTACGAAGAAAATGTTTCTAATATTTTTACTATCTACTATAATATCTTCATTGTATACTAATATTATGAAGCTAAAGAGTTTGTTTGATTGAACGCGCTTATTTCAGGAACTTAAACTTAACTAAAGTTACTTCACGCTGTATCCTTAGCGGGGTAGTCAGTGAGAACGGAGCGCCAATCGTTCGTCATTTTTCGCCTCGTCCACTGTCATCAACTTATCATACATACCCCGTCCAGGGGGTCCTCATGCCTTTTATGTGACCTTCTTTCATTATCCATGATGCTGTATTTTCGAAGGTGAACCGAAGTCTCCCCCTACCTTTCTTACCGCTCACTTTCCCATCATAAATAGTTTTTGCCATTCTTTCATCACTTATTCGTTCGACGTGCCCAAGCCATATAAAATTATTATTTGCACTTAGTTATTCCGAATTTTGCACCAGTCTAATTCTCAATCTTAAATATCTGTAGTAAATTTCAAGCGATTCTATATATTTTAATTCAAGCTATAGTATTCAATACAAGCTATTAATTTTGCAGCAAAATTGAGCAATAAGCATACCGTAGTGTTAATTTTCTTAATAATTGGAATTATTGAAATTATTGGAAGTATTGACCAAATTTTATCCATTATTTTAGTAACTTCAAGTAACCATTTAGTAGATTGGGCGATGTCATGCAACAACTGTCACGTAGTTGTACGTCGACAGATTCTTTGGCAATATGAGGACCGGGTTAAATGACTGCATTTCAAGAATTACATTTATATATTTATTTTAAGGAAAAAAGATTTTTATTGAGAAGACTAAGGCGGTCAAGTCTAAGGCCGCCTTGGCACAGTGTCACAGTGTCTGATTGTAAGCACGGTGGTTGTTGGTTTGATTCCCACAGAGGGAAATGAGTTATTTTCCGTTAGTCGCTCCATTCTCTATTTAAAATCTAGAGTAATACTGCAGTGGATTACATAACTTAACCGGTGTTAAGTAATACGGTTATTCCATCCAAATAATACCTAACCACTAGATCGAAATGGTAGAACAAAATATTTTATGTATGTATGTATGTATTTTATATTGTATGTTTAAATATTTTATGTATTTATGTATGTATGTATGTATGTATGTATGTGTTTTGTGTGTATATGTTTTTATATTTGTATGTATGTGTATTAAATAAATATATGTATATTATTTATTTATTTATTTGTTAAGTAATACTTTTTGCGCCTTACTATAATTTCTTGCATAAGTCCTGCACTTTTAATGGTTGCCTGTAAGAGATCACTTGCAGTGATAAGGCCGCCATTGCACATGTTAATTAATTTAAGTACCTATGTATCCTTCGTTTTCTTTTTCTTTTCAATTTTTTTTTTTTTGTGTAAATTTTATATATATATATATATTTTCATGTGCAATAAAGTATTATTATTATTATTATTATTTTATTTTAATTCTCTTATTAAACTGTCAGTTTTGACAGTAAATAAGCAAAGTATAAAGAAAGGCAATCTGGCGAGTGGCGATAATGAATTAGCTCATATGATTGATGCGCACCCGACGTCGTCCGCTAATAGGGAAGCCGGTTGGCGCGATGCATTTATTAATCTTAGGAAAGTATGACTCAACGTGATGGTCGTGGGTTCATATTCTAGATTTTTTAAGATCTTTGTTGTATACTAACTTTAAAATGCGACATTACTTCGTAGTCAGGTGGAAGTAACTTGGAGACACATACTAAATGCCCGGATAACGTACGAGTATGTACGTATGAGGTCACAATTTTGTAATGTTAAAATATTTGAAATAGTCAGCTTGAGTTCAGAACAGTTCGTTCACCACTTTCAATTATTCTAGAAATTGCATTCCATTGCATTGCTGTCCTATAAATAATTCCAAAAAAAATTTATGTGCATTCAAATGTAAGAGACGGTTGAGGTCAGTTAGATACAGGCCATTTAATTCAATGAGCGAACGGATTTGCTGAATATGAAATAAAAATAGTTTTTTTTAATATTATGTTTGTATTGTGATACAGAAAATATCAAGTGCCTTAAACTGTCTTAAAATGAAATCAGAAACAATTTTCATTTCAAGACAGAACAGTTTTCATTGAGTTCCGCTATTCAATATTCAATATTTCGGATATTCAGCGGAAAGTGCGACACAGAGTTTCTTAACACTGCTTCCCCTCTGTTTATCCTGCTATGCGGGATAAAGCGTGAAGCTATTATTCTAGTTTTTACCCACAGCTTTTCCCATGTGGTGAAATAGAAATAGCTAAGAAATGACTACTTTCTAGGTACGGGAGGTAACTCTGACCGTGGCAGAGTGGGTTATATCAAAAGCATTAAAGCTATTACATTGCTTTAATCATCTTACTCGATAAATAATATTTTTCAATAAAAATCAGTAGTTCCTGAGATCAGCGCGTTAAACAGTAATAAACTCTTTAGTTTCATAATCAAGTTTAAATTAAAGTATAACAATATCCTCATATAATCGACAATATTTCACCGGCTTGCAACCTTTGGCAGTACCTATAGATGACGCCTGGTTGCCCGCGGCACGCCGAGATTGGAATATGCAAATGCAAAGTAACTTCGACAACTGTTATGGTACCTATCGCTTAGAACCGAAATGAGTTTACAATGTTGTTTTTGAAATTTCGGTTTTCTGATCGAGTTCGAAGAAAAGGAAAGAGAATTCTTCCTTTTTTTTTTAAAAAAATGATTATTACTTCTTACTTTAAACGCAACATTCGTGAGTTTGATTCCACTTGCATATTTTTATTTCATCAAGATTAAAACGTGGCGTCGAGTTCCACCACTCATTCCATAATAATATAATGAAACGAAAATTGGGAACTGAGTGTCTTAACACTAAGTTCCCTCTACCCGACCTGATATGTACGGGATACAGAATGAAGATACATACATAGTAACGTAGATTGCTACATGCATTGGCATGCAGTATAAAGAATGTTAAATTAAAACAAACCATTTAAATAAGTTTCTAAAAAATATGGAAAGTCCACTACATACACACCAATGTGAGGGAAAATATAACGTTTAATATTTATGAGATCGCAAAACGCATCAGCCGCGGTTTGTTTAATAGCATTGTTTTTAAACGACAATTTGTTGGGGAACGAACCCTTTAGGCTATGACCGGGGATATTAGGGTTGTTACGTAAGCCGAGAACCAAGTATGACTGTTGCTTTTTGCGCAGCGGCACAACATCTGACCGTAACCGCGGCGGCTGTGGGTTCGATTATAACTTAGAGAAATGATTATTTTCATTTCATCGTTCTGGAAACAAATCAAAACGCGGCGTTGAGACTTTATGGGAAACGTCTCGAACATTGAGCGGAAAGTGAGGAACGGTGTCATTGGCCACTAGTTCTTCTATTACAAATATATGTATGAAATAGTTTGTAAAGCTATTAAGAAATTCTGTGTTTAGTGGCTGAAGAAAGCACTGATTTTTTTAAAGTTATGTTAGAAAATAAATAATTTATTTCCTTTTAATTAAAGTGACAACCCTAACAGCCAGGCGGTACTAAACAGTAGCGTACCGCACAAACCGCGTTACAGACTCATCTAGTGACAATCTTCACTAACTGATTTATATACGGCTGTAGGGCTACCACGCGATATTGGATTTTTGAGGTATTATTGTTCTTTATATTTACCTTAATAGGTATATATTAACTATACTTACCTATCACTTGGTGGAAGGTGGAAGGTTTAGTTGAGACAAGTTTGAGAAAATATGAAAATCTCCATTTTCAGTCCATTTTTCGAGACGTTGCGTCTTGAATAATAGGATTCAACACCATGCTTTGCCTACGGTAAATAATGAATGTAAATAATTAATAATAAGTAGGGTAATAACCCTACTTATTATGTGTAAGTACATTCACACAAATGTAACACAAATATCGTGTTTTCTATTTCATTACTGTACCTACATGTATTATAAATATGGTAAATTGCAACCGCGGTTGTGCCGACATAACAATTGTGGTGTAAAATTTAATTTGAGTATATACTATGATCTTCCCGTTAGGAGGCCCACCACAATAGGCTCTATGCTGTCCGCATCCAGCACCTTCCGGCGACCTTGACGGAATCGTAGCTTTAGCTAGTGAGGACCTGTCTGTGCTTCGTCTGGTTGGGTTATCTACATATTTTTTTTAACTTAATAAAAAAATCTAATTTATTAAGTGCTTGTGTTCGTCATGCTTTTCTTAGGTTTAAAGTTTTCGAAAGCATTTATTTTTTTACAAGTTTGTTATCCGGATTTTTAACTATGTAAGTATCTAAGAAGCTTTCTTTAAGTTTTAACATAAATTAAAATAAGCTTACTACCCAGGCTAAGTCTTTCTCAATAAATAGAGGTTTTTTCTATCTTCACGCTGTATTCCGTACGTAGTAGGATAGGCAGAGGGAACCTGGGAGCCTAATGTTAAAACACTGTAATCATCAACATCGTTACCAGAGCAAGGAAATGAACATAGTAAATATTTTATTACCTCGAGTGGAAATCAAACCAACAGCAGTTGCCTTTACAGTACAGGAAAAATGTGAAAATGACCACTCAGTAGTGTTGAATAACCTACATAATATGCACATTAAACTCTTTACTGATTATTAGGTACAGTGAAATGTCATAAAAGATTGTTATTTATTCATCTTGCTGATGTATACATATAGCTTATGTTTTATGTGTCTTATTTTTTTTTAACGTTATATCCTGCACATAGCGGGTACATAGGTGGATCAGTACCCAAATGGCACAACTCTCTACTTTTCACTCCAATGCAAGACATTGCTTGTTATGTGCTTGTAAAGCTAATCATTACCTCAACATTTTATAATTGTGAATTTGAATTCACAACTACTTTCTGCATTTTAACCCTTTTTAAAGATTCTCACAAGATCTTTCTAGTTCTACAATGTAACGAATATTGATCGATATTTATTTCCACATTAATGTAGAATATATCGACACAGAGGCGTAGCCGCCGACGCGTTAATACTGATACCTGTAATGTGGATTCAAATGCTTTCTCCATGTCAAATGGCTTAGAAACGCGAGTGACATGTGGCCTTTGGAGTTTTATAGCGCTGTGTTGTAACGCTGTTGTTATTGTAAGGATTTTGCCTTTTTTTTTTAAATTTCACGCTGTAACCCGCATGTAGGAAAGTAAGTAGAGAAAACCTAATGTTGAAACACTTCGTTCCTCTAGCACCGCACAATTTTCGAAATATTGCTTAGCAGTGGCTAAACTTACCACAACTTATATGTTTGTCTGTTATTTTTCATTTAGTTTGACAGACCAATCGCAGCGTTGTTCTATTTAATTTAAAGAACATAGGTGAAGCATGTCGTGCTGCAGGGGCACTAGCGTGGGACTGTAAGGGCGACGTTGTGGGTTCGATTTCCACACGGCGAAATGCAGTATTTAATATTTTCATATCTTTCATTCTGGTAACGAGGCTGAATGCAATGCTTCTAGAATTTAGCGGAAAGTAGGAAACAGAATTGTTATAGCGATTATCTGAGCACTAGTTTCTCAGGTTCCTTCTGCCCATCAAGTTCAAAAAGTTCTGTAAAGTTCTATAAAGCAGAAAAAATAACCATTTAGATTATTTTTAATCTAAATTAATTCATATACTTAAAAAATAAACATCAGAATACAAAAAGCTGTTAAAAATGTTGAATCGAAAGTATTAACCACTATTGTTCTCACATTACGTTATCGCGTGCAACGAATCAGTGAGCACGAGCTGCAACTCCTGCCAACTTTCGCCTACGTTTCAAATTGAAAATCTAAAAAGCATCGTTAAACCATACCTATACTTAATCAGTAATCGATTATTACTTTTAAGTTATGGCGTTAAGTTCCGCTCGTACTCAACACGCTATGTCTTGAAAATTAGGCGGAAAATGTGGAGCGGAGTACCTTGACAAAACGTTGCATATTGCACTCGAAAAGTAATGCCTCCAGAATTCGGCGGGAAGTGGATTGTAGAAGCGTCTTAGGGAAAACGGAGTGTCTTAACATTAAGTTCTTAGTTCTCTCTGCCTACACTGCTACGTGCGGGATATAGCGTTAAGCAAAATTTGAAAAATATTATGTTGTAGTTTTCGATTAGAATAATCAAGATATATTATTCTAATAGGGTAGCAGAGATGACCTAGTGTCAGTGTTACGATATCACATAAAAATACAAGAAATAGACTAAAATCCTACTACATAGATAAACTATCTATTAGAATATTTCATCACAAAATTTTAGCAATTTAAATAATGTAACGACTCAAGCCATTAAAAACCTAAAATCGGCATAAGTCATTAACTCTCTCGCAATTAATTACGAAAAGTTTGAGCTTTTGTTCGAACGTTTTATCTGGGCAATGGCGTGTGAGTAATACGCTTCGGTCTGTTTTAGTTGATTCTGTGATTGTGCTATGGAATTATTATAAGGATATTTTAAATTGTACTTAAAAATAAAACACAAAAAAAAAAACTTTTTTTTCGCGAAGTATTAAAGGGAACTTTGTATCACTCCTTTCAAGATTTTTCGTCAAATTTAAGTGATATAATATATTCTAAGTAGCATAACTCAACGATTTCCGTTGTCTACCAGATTGGAGAAGTGAATATCGATTGTTCCTAGTAAGAATAATCTCATAATTTTTATCATTTTTAGCCACGGAGGATCTTTACACTAGGTTTCCAGGTTTCCTCTGCCTTCCCTGCTATAGCGCGAAGTGATGTGACATATAAAATACTTACTTGTATATGACGCGGGCGGAGCCGCCGGCGTATATATATATATTATGTAGACAGGAAGCACTGCGATCGGTGTGGTTCATTCTAATTGCAATGGACACCGGATTTTGTGCCGGCGTTCGACTAATAACGATCGCTTTTGTTTCAAATTTGTAGCTTCATTTTGATTGTATTAGATACTCTGGTTGGCTGGCTGGATGTTTGATCGACGCGGTCGCTCATCATTTTGTCTGCGTGGACTTTAAAACGAAACTAAAAAGAAAGTTTATTCTGTTTCCGTAGGAAATGTCCGGGAAATCTTCAACAAACTCCTCTACCAAGGAGCCTGCTCTGCCAAACACAGTAAGTGTACTGTGTAGATAATAATAATATACTAGGTTATATCCATTATATCAGATATTTTGTTGATTTGTGATAAGAGCTTGAAACAATAATGAAAAATCACTTTTTTAAATGGAAAACAAAATCAATCCTATTTGAATAACAATAATTAAAATAGAAGTGGCTACGTTTAAAACATATAACCAACGGGCCGTAACGGACGTCCGCTAATATACACAGGTGAGATCCGAACGAACTGGGAACATCGCTTCCCATTGTTCCACTGGAATATTGTTGACAGTGCATGTTGACAACATTTTTTCAGAGTGTGAAAAATTCGTATTTACTTTAAAGTAAGTTTATACTTAAAACTGTGACCTAAGTGCGGCTTCGCCTGCTCAAGCTGCAATAAGTTTTTGAAGTCGCGCTTAGGTCCCTAGTTACTATATTATAGCCACATTATATAAAATGTTTACATAAATTGTAGCCTATGCGTTATTTTTATGCATAAGCTATTAAGTTTTACTATTTTTTTTTCAGAAGATTTCGGATCTCAATCGGTTCAGTTCTTTGTGGAACAAGCATCCATCCGCACAAATGTTCACATTTATAATATTATAATAATCATATATTATAATTTTCCTATAAAGTGTTTTTTACATCCCCTATCCCCCCCGGATATATTTTAGGAAAAATTGTAGAAAAGAGAGTCTTAAGACTGAATTTTTTTTCATTAATAAAACTGAAGTTATATACCAACGGTTCACGACCCATCATTTTCAGTAGCGGTCATTAATTCAGGGAATCGAGTATTGTTTCCTGCGTTCACAACACCGATCGTTCTCAAAATCCGCTTTAAAATGCTATCCCTTTCTTGCATGCACTGAATTCTGAATGTGGGACAGAGACAGACGATGTGTAGGACACATCCGGTAAGGCCTGAAAAAAGCTTTCGCGAAGCTATTGTCTTTGTGAGAGATTAATTATTGTGCTATTGTGTTTTGGTTATTGGTTATTTTGAAACATGTGTAAATATTATATAATGGGACTTTATATAAATATCTATATATATTTTTTATTATAATACACTGTAGTCGTCACGGGGAGTAAACGAGCGGGTTCGATTCCCACTCGTGGGTATTATTATTATTTTCTCGCTCTGATAACAAAACGGAGTGTAGGAAACGGAATATCTTAACAGTAGATAGCCTCAGCCTGTATACGGGGATACGGCGCGAACTTCAAACAATAATAAGCTTCCTTTTAATAAAAAATCTTTAATTATTTTCTTATTTTGCTTACATCTATCTACTTAAATATACATAAGTAAGCGACGAAATGAACTCTCATACATACAAATAAATTTACAGAATTTAAATACTAATTTTCATCTTTGAGAATAGGATTTACGTACCTAACACGTAAATAGGTACCCATATATAACGATTCCCATATTTTCCACAGTATCTTCAGTACATTGGGCTATATTGGCAATATTTTATTGCTATCTACACGCTCCACTGATTTAACTATATGCCGAATAGCATCAGAGTGCTTCCCTTTCGTTTGGAAAACATGCAAAATGTAAAAATTATGACATACGGAAACTGGGTATTGTAATATTGTGGGTATAAAATTGTATAATGGCGTTTACTTTGTTGTTTATTTCTGTTACTGTTACTGAAATGTATTTAAATATATATTCTTTTAGTTTCGCTTTTTCTTTTATAGAAAAGATCTATTGATAAGGCACTCCGTTCTCCACTTTCTGTCCAGGTCTCGTGCAATTGTGCTTGCGAATGAAAAAATAATTTATAACCAACCAACATGCACAGGCAGAGGAAACCTAGTAGTCAAACAAGTCAAAAGTATCTTAATGCAAAAGGAACACTGCTTTTGCATTAAGAGTGTCTTAACACTAGGTTGTCAGTTTTCCTCTGCGTACCTTACTATGTGCGAATACAGTAAAGAAGACCGAGTGTTAATATACTCCGTTCCCTAATTTCCTCAAAATTATGAAAGCGCTGTTCACAGAATGGAGTTACTGTTGGCGGTACTTAAAACCGCACTTTGTCTACCAGAGCTCCAAACTAAAATATTTTTATAATAATCATAACCACTCATAGATAATTAAATGTGAGATAAAAACAGATAAATATCACAAAAGCTTTAGATATAACTCGACTTTAATTTAATTTATATATTTTCAACATTCTTCCATTACTCCTTATGGGATTGTAAGAGCTAAACTATTATTGGAGAAAGCTCTTCGTCAAATAACAATCATTTAGAAAGTGTAGATTACCTATAAATCAGTCCACGAGTTCGATATCGGGTGATCATATTTTTATTTAAGGGTATATGCAATTTCTAGAAGATTTAATTTTTGTTTGTATATGTGGAATAAAATGTGAAGCTGCATTTTAATGTAAGATTTGCCTTCAAGCATCATGATATTTATTGATCTACGAGTATTATGAAATAATTATTGACAAAAAATTAATAAGAATAATATATATGAAAACTATTTATTTCTACTAAATATTTCGCCGTGTTTCGTCATTCAACACGAAAAGTCCCGAAAATTGATCGGTGTGTGGAGAACAAGAGTCGTAGGTTCCTCCTGCCTACGCTGTTATATACAGGATATTTTTTTTGTCCCGAATGGGGATCGAATCTAGATCCATCATGTTCCTAGATAGTCTCAAAACAAATAAATGAAATTCTTTTCTTAAAGAGTTTAGATAGAGAGTGTTGCCCCTTAACAATCAATGAGAATAAACTTACACCGCGTCATCTCACCATGTATCACATTAGCGTCACGCGGATTTATGTCCATATCGATAGTTAATGGAGACGTGTTTCACTGATGAACGATTTGTAACCACCCTCGCGATAGAACGTTGAAATTATTTGTGTTTTGATTTAGAAGAATTACTTCAAATATTTAATTTAATCTTTTATTTTGCTTCACCCCGTTTCCCTCTCTCCCTACGATTTCGAAACAAGGTGTGTTAAATGGCGAAAGTTAATATGCTACATTTTATTTTTAGTATAGTGTAAATGTGCAGCGGACTTAAATTAATTTATTTATCCGTTACAGTATTGAACCTAGAATCGTCGCGTTTATTATGAAACATTATCCTCCTGTGCTACTATGTACTTGATGTATTGACTATTAGTTTGTGATTTTTTATCCTACACATCGCGTCCTGATAAATAAAAAAGACAAAAAGCTAAGGTATAATTAACCAAAAAATGCTCTTATATCTTAATTGCAGGTACAAGTCAAGTTCAAGTTATTAGTTCTTTTGTATTTACAGTTTTGCTGCAGTGTTATAGCTTTATGACATGGACCCGAATGCGGCTACGCCCGCTTGAACTATACGGATATTTATTAAATTATTTTCAGTTTTTAATAGAGAGGTGCAAGCTCATTTTGGGTGACGGTTTCAAACAACAAACTTTGCAAATCGTTGCTTAGCAACGGTCGCATAGCGACGGTTGCTATTAAGAAGGCGGAATAAATTGCAAGTCAAAGTATTAAGTATTTTAATATATTTGTATATAGCGATAATATGACAAATATGAGAAAAAAAGTATCCTATGTTCATCCCGAGACCCTCAAGTATTTTATCACAATTAAATTAGCGCTTTGTCCCTGATTGCGTAAAAGACAGACAGACAGAGTTACTTTCGAATGTGTGGGCTCGGGATGTCTGGTTGGCTAATCATAGGAACTACTGTTTCTAAAAGAACCTGCGAAGCAATGGATGATAGCTAGTTATGTAAACTCACTGCCAGACACAAGAGTGCCTGTATACATATCTAATTATGTATCGTTATATATTTTATGTTATAAACAATAGAGACCTCGGAAGGGTAGAAGTTTGCCTTTTGTATTAGTATTACATGTTACACCGGAAGTAGGTGTAGGGCAGTTGGGATTCGGTTTAGTTGAATGCTTTGTAAAACTTGTTTTAGTTATAAATTTTGATACGAGAGGTAGTAAGGATAGGATAAAATTCAAGCGTGGATCCACAGTTGGAGGTACGATGGAATACTCACAAGTAACTTTCTTTGAAAAAAAATATGATGTCACGTTAATTGTTATTTGGAGGTTCCCAAGGCTTCCAAAAGGCTTCCCAAGTTTCCTCTGCCCACTCTGGTATGTGCAGTGGGGGGGGGGGGATATAGCATAAAACTAAAAAAGTACACCCTTGTGCCTCTGTGCAACGGCGGCTTTATATGATATAGTGTAGTCCAAGTAGTATATATGTATATATGTGTATGTATGAAACATCTATATATTTTATATAGTATGTATATGTATATCGACATATATATTTGTTTTAATTATGTATTTATATGTTATAATATAATATGTGTATTTTGTTTTGTCTGTAATTGTACTATGATCTCACCCGCTACTTGTAACTCATCCACTTCCACTGGTTGGCTGGAAGAGATCTCTTATAGAGATAAGTCCACCTTTGTCAACTAAATNAAAATTCAAAACAAATTCCTGCGTATCGCATCAGGTTCCCCCTGGTACGTACGTAATGTCGACCTACATAGAGATTTTGAACTGGAATCGATTCACGAGCACTGCAAACGCTTAGCGAAGCGCTACTTTGAGCGCGCAGGCTCGCACGCGAATCCCCTCATCGTAGAGGCGTGTAACTACACGCCTCACGCGATTCGTAGACGCCCGCGTAGCGTCCTCTTAGACTCCGATGACGCCATTACCGTAGCAAACGGCCCGTACGTAGGTAGGAAACATAAAACACACACACGACACACACACCGTCGTCGCCGGAACCGACGACGTAGTCCAGCTTATCTCACGGCCCGGCGGCGCGTTGGCGCCGTCGGGTCCAGCGGTTAGGGACCGTTAGCTCCCTTAGATTAGTCTAATTTTATCCCCCGGTCGCGGCTTCTGTGTCGCGGCCGGCTTTGCTTAGAATAGGGAAACTCCCAGTCCGCTCGACGACCGCAAGCCGAGGTTCGAGCCCCGCAGGGGGCGCCCTTGCGTCGTCGGCGCTCCCCACAGGCAGCCACACAGTGCCTGCATATTTTCAGGGCCAGAGTACCCTCTGCCCTACCCACCCGGTGTCGCTGTAAAGGCCAATAGGGCTAACAGCATTAACTTCAAGTCAGGAAAAAAAACAGAAACCACCAAAACCATCCAGGAATCCAATGAGTTTACACAAATATAGAAAACTTTACTCAATTTGGTCGAGCTCTTTTTAAAATTCACCAAAACAAACAGCAATTCATTTTTGTATACATATGCAGATAAGTTCTACAGCTTTATGTCACAAAATGGATGATTTAGTACTAAAATCATATAATTTAGAGTAAATTTAATATAAAGACTATTCTCCTGCATTAGCAGATGGCCGCGCTCCGTAAACAGTAAGAGCTAAATAAGATTTATTGAACGAATTTACATTTGAAAATTATATTTAAGGAGCATAAATCGTTGAAATGTAAACAGCTATGTTTTGTAGTATCATATTTTTCTGCGATGGTAATGTGTTCGAATTTTGTGTGGTAAATATTATTGGGTTAAAAATATATTATATCATTTATAATTTCTAAAGCTTTACGTTTCTTTCAGCGTTTGTTGATTACCGGAGCTCAACGCTCCTTTTTCAAACATAAATAAAAATAAAATACTTTGGAATATCTCTTTATACAAGAAGATATTATAAAGAATTTAAAATTTACGCATTTTAGCAAAATATTCGCTCCACAACACTTTGTAACTATTAGCATATGAATTAAACAAAGTGAAATATGGTCCAAATTAATATGGATGTATGCCGTCGCTTCGGGTATTAAGAGTTTTGTTCCACTTGAGATTTTTCATTATTTTAAATAGTTCCCTAAGTGTGCGACGGTAAATATGATAATTATACAAATTCGTAGACTGGATGACTTAGACGATCGGGCTGTATTTGCCAATTTTCTTCAAGAATCCGATTTTTTCTAAAATATCACAATTCTCAAATATCTACCGAACAACTGAAAATCGGCTAAAAAGTCCTCTACCCATTTTTTCTTAGTAATACTTAAATTAAATAATAAGTATACAATCTTAAAAGGAACATAGCATTTTATAAGAAAATAATAAGCGGCTCCTATTGCAATATTCACAGAATATATTATAACATCTTGCTTTTGTTGGTGATAAACTTTGGAACTTGCCAAATTTAGCATATAATAAAAACATATTAAAATCTCACCCTTTAAAGGTTTTTCTCTATAGTTTCAAAAAGTTTGATTTCCACTTGATGAAATAAGAAACCACACGTTTAGTTTCGCTACTCAACACGTAATGCGTTCGGCATAAAGTGGGTAATGGAAGTGTCTTAATGGGAACGGAGTGTCTTAACACTGGGTAACCTGCTATGTACGTGATACAGCGTGAAGTAACCACTGGAACGAGTAATACCGAAATCGAGAGTTAAAACTAGTTTTAAACAAATAAAATATAAAATGGTTTTCTTTTTGAATTCATATTAGTATTCTTAATTACCCTTTAATTAAGAGCGTGCAAAATTTTAAGCCAAAATATGTGCTCAGAGACCGTCGCCTATGTCTTCCGCCTATTGTCCTACCCTATGCTAGAACGGAAGCTTTCCGATAAATTATAGCTTTTTATTTATTAATTGTTTGTGGCCGTCGTGACGCAGTGTACAAATTATTGTAACGCAACAGTTCTGGATTCAATCCCAACTCGAGGGAAAGAATTATTATTTATTAATATTTTCATCTCTTCGCTTTGGTTAGCTTCGCTCTTCATTAGAGTATTCCAAGAGACTAGTGTTAGACAGCCCCTTTATCACTTTTTGCTCAGTTTTCGAGACTATGTTTTGATTTTCAGAATCCAATGGAACGTTAAGTTACCATATTCCCGTTTGGCGGAACTTAACACCAAAGTACTTATCCAATTAAAATACAAATTCCACCATTTTAATACCAAAATCGACCTCCCAAGTTGTATGTGTGTACTCATATGTGGCTACATAGACACTAAATATTCTAAAATAATTCAATTCAATCAGAACAATACCCATCAATAGCTATCTGGTTATCTCACCCTCGTACATTACCATACAAAGTCATACAAATCTCGTCCCTAATAGGTTCCGGGTGGCGCGTAACGAATCCTTGCTTCACGCCTAATAAAGCTACAATCTTTTCAAGTCGTAGCCGTAGCCTGCTCTACAGAACGGGGGTAGCAGATTCAAATTTGAATTTGATTAGTGAAGTGTGCTGGCTATTCATCATTTGTAATGACGCTTTGTAATATCATTGATACGTTGTAAGTTATAACTTACTAGCGATTGGCTCGCGGCTTCGCCCGTTTGAACTACATGTTATTATTTATTTAATATATTGAATTGGGTTTGTTTTTTAATATACTTATGAACAACAGAAGCTCTTAAATGTAGCAGTCATCGGTATGGATTATGCACAAAAAACTTTTTCAAATGTGTTTTCAAACTTTTTAAGGAGAGAAAATGGGAAATAAAGAACGTAAAGCAATTTTATTTTTTGATCTAAATTTTAAATTAGGGTAAGTCCAAGTAAATATTTTTGAAATATGGATACATTGTTTTTACAAAATAATTAATATATATTTTTTTAATTAAATTGCATTGTATATTACCTACCTCAGCGTCTGATTGCAAAGGCAACCGTTGTGGATTCCATCCTACTTGGGTAAAAAATATTAATAACGGGAAAGCAATATGGCGTTGTCACGCTTACTCATTCACTTTCAAGTTCAACGCACAACGGGGATCTTGTAACACTAATACAATACCTACTGTAATCTTGTAAATGCGTTCAGAAATACATACATTATTTATTACATTTCCCCGTACAGCTATTTGAGTGGAAAATATTGAGCTTTTCATTCATTATGTATGACTATCAAATGTTTTTAACGTTTTGGTGTGATTCAAGAGACGACAATTGAAATTAAATGGTTTTAATATCTATATTGAATGTTGATTAAATAAAGTTAGGTGCGAAAATGCAAAGCGGAACAGCGTCTGATTGTCAGTACGAATTAACGGGTTCAATTTCCACTAGGGGGAAAGAATTATTTTCATCTCGTCGCTTTATAAACAAGACGAGGCGTAGCTACAGTAGTAGGACAACACTCAATATCTGTTTCACAAAATTTTTGATAATATACGTGCTGAGTGAAAGAAATCTACGTCCTGTTTATAAAAATTGTACAAGTAAAAGCTTTAAGCTGCGAATATACAAAAAATATTTTTATTTAATACCGATTTAAGCTTAAGATCTATATTTTTCAGCTACACGCTTTATTTCATATATAAACAGAGAACTCATAATTTTAAGACACTCCGTTCTCTGTTGTCCACTAGTAATAAGTTAAAAGGAACCTAAACGTTAATAGAAAATTCATTAATCCTATCGGGATTGAACCCTTAACCAACATGAGACGATAGCTATTCGTATTTAATATAATAGACGTTATAATACATTTAGGTATTCTACAAAACAGTCTATGTTTAATCTACACAAGTCAGTAAGAAAGTAGTAGAACTGTTGGCGTACCGACTGCCGACCAATATTCAAATGTGCCTCGGTCTGTATTACGGGTCACATCCGTCACGAGGAGCCGACGTCTGCGAACATGCTCCTGTATACAGGTTGTTTTGAAAGTTAAAATATTTATTTTGTGTTTTTTATCTTTTAGCTTCAGCTGTATCTCGCATATAGTATTGTATGTTAAATTATAAAAGTGAATCCAACGAACCCTCAACCATGGTTCCGCTGCACCATGACGGAATTTTGTATAACGAAATGTAAACGATATCGCTGTTGTTTTTGTTGCACAAAATAAGTTAATTTAATGTTTTTTAAACTCATAAAAACAGTTTTAAAAAAGTATCTTTGAATGTTTTTGCTTATTTTGCAATAACAACAAAATAGTCCACTGTTTATCGGATAAATTAAACTTAGTGCTTAGTGGAAGAATTTTAAACATTTTATTATAAAGTTTTCACTGCCTTCTTTGTATAGAATACAAACTACAATAAAATCTAAAGATTTATCGAATGTAGAAAAAGAAACATACTGTATCACACAATACGTGGGGCGTAGTGTCCCCAATATGAATATTTTCTATTAAATTACTCACGGTTCGGCGAGCCAGCAAAAATATTGTTCTTCTCGCACTTATCGTACACCCTGTGAAGTTCATGACTACTGCGACAAGTGGTACATGCTACTTTGTATTTTGTTTAGTTTTTAGCAAAATTTGAAATGAATTTTACAAAGATAGTAGATTTAGTAGATTTTATGATAATTTTAATAATTTATAGGTCATCGTGGTACAGCGGCACAGCGTATGATTGTAAACGTAAGCTTTATGAGTTCGATTCCCACTCAAAGGGATGAATGCTTTGTCCACGTAATACCCAATACCGCCATACAATATGCAAAGTCAGGTCAGTCAGGTTTACTAACATATGAAACCTCTTTATATAAGTCTTTACATAATTATGTCTTTGTACTAAATTTCATCTTTTATTAGTATTGTATTATTCTTGATATTTAAGTAAAGTAATATAAAAGAAAAGTTATACAACTCTAGGTGAAATTTATATATTTTAGTAAAATAAAAACAATAGTAACATAATACTTTACAATAAACACATCAATTCTGACCTCCCATACAAATTTCCCATATGAATTAACCACGGACTTCGAACCAGTGACTACGTCAGTATAACATATCGAATTACCACCCACAGTGGGAACGAAATTTTTCACAAGTATTTCGTTATGCATCTTAGACACGCTTGCTACCCTATGAAGCTAAATACTCGTATGTAGGCCATTTTCACCCTTGTATTAAAATGTCTGTTATTGTGCAGATGATTAGGCCGACCGTAGTTTAAGACCGTCGTGACTGCGAATGTTGTGGGTTCAATTCCCATTCGGGCAAATAAGTTATTTTCATTTCCTTGTTCTGTTAACACGACAAAGCGCGATGTTGAGTACCTACATGCTCACTCAATACGCAATTTCCTAGAAAGAAATCGGCGGAAAGTGGGGAACGAAAGTGTCTTAATGGGTCGGATTGTCTTAGCACTAGGTTCCTAGGTTCACTCTGCCTCTTCCGCTTTATATGGGATACAGCGTGAAGCTTGAAAAAACCATACTAGCTTTTGCCTATGGCTTCTCAGGTCCTGTGGTCAAATGGAAATAGCTAAGAGGTATCCGAAGTATCTATCTATAACTGGGTACAATGGTTTACAGCGAATCGATGCTATAGTTTACTCTATACGAGTATACCTATATAAATTAGCTTTCCACGACGCATGGACTATACAACGCTAAAATAATATTTCCAAACAAATTCATCAGCTTACTACTATACTTGAATATATAAGATTATATAGCATGTATGGTGCAGTGGCATTGGATTTAGTGATAGAGGTCGGAAGTACAATTAAAAAAATATATGGCTATAGGAAACGAATTTAAACGCGAAAGTTGACTTAGAAATTTCTTCCTATGTTTAAATATTTGAAAATAAATTTTAAATTAATTTATGTTAAAAAAGTAAAAATATTTTTATTTCCTCTGGTAACGCGCTGAGTTCCGCCTCTTAACTCGCAATGTCTTCAGAATTCGGTGGAAGTAATTAAGAGTTGTGTTTACACATTAACACATTCTACTTGCTTAAGATGGCTCTGGCCTGACTTACATCAAAACGATGATGTGCCTTCCTCCATAAATAGGTTATCTAATACGAAAACGGATTGACGGTTTCACCATTTAAAATGCAATGCTTCCAGAAGTCTGCAAAAAGTGAAGAACGGAAACATCTTGATGCGGACGGAGTGTCTTAACACTAGGTTCCCTCTGCCTACCCTGCTAAGCTAAAAAACAGATAAACAAATTCAAAATCAAATTTATCCACACATGTAGCTATAAATTTATTAGAAGCTCATATTCTCTTAGCATTTAATGTGATCGCTCTATCAGACACCCTTACACATTAATTGGGCACGCTGCGCCTCGTTACTGATATCATGGCGGGGTTGTTTTGTTCATAGAGATAACTTAATAGTAGTTTCTTTTTTATTTTCATATATTTTTAAAATATATTTTATGGATAAATAGAGTTAGCGATTATTTTCTCTGTTTTTTGCTTTTTGAGTATTATGGTTACGTTAAGGTCTTTTGGTGCATTGTGAAATATTGCACGTGAGGCAATCAAAGTTTGGAAATAGTCTCCGCACACATTGACATATTTATTTTATTTATATTATTTAAAAAAACAACTATAATTGCGTATACTGCTTGATGACAGACAATGTCACACTTTATATAGCAATGTTGTGGAAATATAATAATATGTAGGTATATTTTAAATATAAACATTATATGAATCTAGGAAATTAAATATTTATATTCTAGTAACGAGGCAAAACTTCGCGTTAATTTCCGTCACTCAACATGTAATGTTCCATCCACAATTGGGGAGATGGTGGAGCACAGAAGTAGTATAATTTTTTTGTCCTTATGTGAAAAGGAAAAGCATCATTAGATGAAGATAAAAAAATGAAACAATAAGAGTTCAGTAACCGTAAACCATTATGTAATTAATCATTAACTACATCATGAAGATAACCAAATTTTTTATGATATTAATATTGGAAATGGAATCAGCAAGATATTTTACATTTTTTTATTTAAGTGGAATCTAAAAATAGGAAAAATATTTATAGAATGAATTAGGCCATTTTTTACCCAATTGCGTGACGCAAGGGAGGGTAATGTTTTATCCGTTTAGTGGCGTTAAAGAGATCAAATGAATTTACTAATTTTCATGATTCATATTTAAAAGTATTTGTTAAGTTATTTAATTTAAATTTGCTTTACAATAACTAACTATAAAAAGTAATTTTTTTTTGATATCATTATTAAAAAGAATGACGATAAAATAACAATTAAAAGGCAACACATATATGTATATTCGTAATATGTTTAATGACGAATAAACTATGACTAATATTTACAAAATGAACACCTAACTAATATTGCACATGAATAATATAATTAAACAACAATAACAATGTTTCTAATTAATAACTGGATTTTAACAGGACTTCAAATGTTTTATATTTACTAATATTAGGTAATAATGATAAAAGTGGAACTTCGCCCAAAAATTGATTAATTATTTGTGAAGAAGAGGTCCGTTGTGGGGATAGAATTTTTTCTTGCTAAAACTTTGGCCACTTATGTCATCCAAGTCACCTTCCTTATCCTGGTGTGCTGTCATGTGTCTTGTGAGATGATGTCGTTCTCTAAAGCTTTCGTTACACACTGGACATTTCAGCTTTTCTTCCCTTTTTCTCCTATTAGGATCCCCGGTCGATTCGCTTTTGTGATGTGTTCTCATGTGATAGACTAAATCCGAAGTCATTCTGAAACTTATACTGCATTTCGCACAGACATTTTGGGCAGGTAAAGTAAAAGCCGCAATAGTCGAAGGAAGGAGAGTACTCAAAATTGCTGCTGCAGGATTCGCTATGAGAGGGTTAACTGGCTCTCGTGGTGGCCCTGGAAACTTCATAATGTCTGGATTCGGCTGTTGGAAATTTTGTACACCGAAAGGATAAGACGGTCCAGCTTGTAAATATGATAGTTCAGGTCTAAATGGTAGAAAGTTCATTTTATTCGCTGACATCTGGGGTGCTTTTGCTTCATTTTTATTTTGATATTCCATAGCTTTAAATGTAGTAGTACGTTGTAGAGTAGATTCAGGATAGTTTGGTGAAGTTGACGGGATATTTTGCGATTTAAAAAAATTATGACTGTTTAATAAATGTGCAGGTGTCAGCATATTATTAAATCCCATCTTGTTATAAGAATTTGATGGTGGGCTTGAAGCTGATAATGGTGGGCTGACCGAGTTCTGGTACAGGAGATTATCTGGACTGACTGATGGATTTGGAGAACGGACAGCGAAGTTTGTAACTTTTGTGAATGCGCTTTTTGGTGACATCTCATGCTGTTTTTCTCCGAATCGATGTTCGAATCTCGCTCTTGTTTGTATGCTTATAAGTGTAGGATCATCGAAGATTTTATTTTTATATTCATGTAAAAATTTTTGCCTGTTAGCACTTTCATTTGAGTTAGGGCGGCTCCTTGATCGCTCAGAAGTATCGGAATCGCTACAGTACATCGACTTACTTGGATATTCATCTGTGCCGACGTCAATGTTTATATCGGATCCAAAACTCGGTGACATGTTGTTATTTATACGGACCCTATCTTCGTCCTGATCTTTGGAATCAAGAGTATTATCATTAGAATATTCACTTTGTTTATATACATTCGCAACTCTGACTTTAGACTGATGTTCCCACTCTTCTGTATTGAAGAGTTGTTTCGATACTCTTAATTGTCTTTCAGGTTGTACTTGCCGAACTTTTTCATCGGGCATCATCAGAAACGCCACATCAAACGAACGTTTCGATGCTTTTCCTTGACCAATTACAGTCGGCTGCATGTCGGCCTTCGGATGTTGTGAAGTTTTAGCACTGTCAATATTAGAACTGGTCTCCTTAGAATCCGGAGAGTGCTCTTTATAATTTTGGTAATTATTTTGAATGTCCATTGTCATCGTTTACTCATTTAATAAGTTTCACTCGGAGCAAAACTTTCGTTACTTAGTTCGCAACGTTTCTCACTGAGACGCGTGCGTATTACCCGTTAGTGACTTTACGAATGTGAACGCGACATGAGGGTGAAAATATATAAGTGGGGTTGGAAACTACCCTTGACTGAGGCTTTCTGTACACGGGGCGTGGCGTGGCGACCAATGAGAGGCAAGAAGGAGGGATGATCTAAAACATCCGTCCAATCCGTGAAGCTGTATGATAGCGAGTGAGACAATCACCGGGTCAAGATAATAATAACTGCTGTGAATTGGAAGTAGCTGTGGTAGGGTCTCGACAAAGACAGTATGATATTGAAAATCGGGAGCCACTTTGCGTGTATGCTCGAAATTACGTTTACATTGACAGGTACTTGAAAGTTGGAAATTAATATTTCAGTTTAAGACATTTTTCTTTATCATATTATATGTATGTATATTTTTTGTTCGGTACATATTATGTTTTTTTTTTCATATTAAAAATCATAACTTATTGGTTTTATTTGTAAATTTTTATTAACAAATATTTCAATATTTTCAACCACATTTTATGTATAGATTATAGTATATAAAGTATAAATAAATAAAAATTGAGATGTTTATCCTATTTAAATAAAAATTGTTTGTCATAATCAGCACTTAGTTTTAACATTGTGTATAACAAAGTCTTTTATGTATAACAAAACACATAATTCGCAAACACTTCGCCCTATTCTTAAAAAAAAGTTCCACTATTGTCGTCTGTTTATCTCGGCAAACAAGGCACTAGAAAAACTATAACGATTATGATTGTAATAAATATGTTTTATATGTGGGATAAAAAATGATATTCCGCTATAGTCGTAACCCCCGAGTGTATGGATGAGATTGCGAATAATGCTATTAACACAGACGCTTCTTTTCAAATTGATATCTAACATTTAGACGAATCAGACTAAACTGAACCTTTTGCTATTTAGTAATAAAGTTTAAAATAAAATAACTAAAATAGAATTTGGTTTAGAAGATGTTGATAGAGCAAAAGGAGCTTAAGAAGTCCTGAAAGAAGGTATATTTTCTATTAACTAAAATATATTTTAAGAAGAATCAAATGAGTTCTGTTCGGTAGTGGGTAATGATAATAAGATGGGCGCAGACGTTAAAGGAAAGTCATTTGTCAGATTTTAGCCATTTTTTGGCCATTCCCTAGCTCACTCTGAGAAGCTGTTCCATTTATTTCTTCGTGTAGCGTTAATGACGTTCCTTTGGAAGATTTAGATTAAGATAAGTAAGTTTTAGTAGCTGGTCTGTAATATAATATATTTTTTAGATGAAATTTATAAAAAAACTTAGATTTTTTTTGTTATTGAGATTTGAGCTGGTTCTCTCTTGGATAATACAACAATATTTAAAGTTTAATTCTGATTATCTACAATTGTATTTGTATTTTTATATAATAATCATAGCAAATACTGAGGAATTAATATCTTTTTATTTTGCTGCTTTCATAAGAGTAAGCGCAGCGTTTACTTCTGCCACTTTGCCACTCTGTGTTGACACAAGGTTCTCTATTACACGCAGGATAAAGTATGAAAATGAAATAAAACATAAAACCAACAAAAAATTACAGATAATTCTACCTAAATAACACTATCTTTTAATTATTTATTTATGAATTAACATAATCTATATATATAAAAAGATTTGTCCTCACTGACTGAGGTAAGACGCACAAACAACCGTAACCGCTGATGGTAGAAACGTGAAATTTAGACAAAATGTTTACTTTCTTAATTTGGACATCCACTAAGAAGGGATTTTTAAAAATTTTAAGCCTAAAGGGGTGAAATAGGTGTTGGAAATTTGTATGGAAAAAAAATTAAATCGGCACCGATTTTTATAAAATTTGAATTTTAAATTTTTAAAAGTATTTAATTGAATACGTGTTTCATCGTTTTCTAGAATTCTCCCCCTAAGAGTGAAAATAAGGGGTTGAAAGTTTGTATAGATTTTTTTTTAAATTGGCACCAATTTTTATAAAATTAGAAATTCTCGAGACTCTTAAAAATATTTCATTGAACATGTGTTTCATAGTTTTCTAGAATTCACCCTATGGGGGCAAATAAGGGGTTGAAAGTTTGGATGGAAAAATCTTTAAAACGCCACCGATTATTATAAAATTTGAAATTCAGACTCTTAAAAATATTTAATTGAACATGTGTTTCATGGTTTTCTAGAATCCGCCCCCCTAAGAGGGCAAATAAGGGGTTGAAAGTTTGTATGGAAAAATCTTTAAATCGTCACCGATTTTTATAAAATTTGAAATTTAGACTCTTAAAAATATTTCAGTGAACACATGTTTCGTAGTTTATTAGAATTCACCCCTATATAAGCAAGCGAAGCTGCGCGCGTCCGCTAGTAACTAATAAATCGGTTTAACTTTGACATATCAGAGTTTATCCCGATAAGTAATTTGCGGCACGTGTGCTAACAACGTACGGGGGGGTGTTGATAAATACTTTGAATAATATAGATTTAGATAAATTAATTATTATAAATTATGGTGACAAGTGCATATCTGAACGTAAGAGTCAGTTGAATACTTAAGATTAGATAGTATAAAATATTTATTTGAAAGATTATTTCTTCTCATATAGAAGTATGAATTAATTAGCAATAAAGAAAACAACATTTTACCAAAAAAGAAACAAAAACTAATAAATACTAAATCAACAGTCATGGAGCATGGGGACAAACATGTGACTATAAATGCGATAGACTGTTAGTTCGTTTTCCACTCGAGAAAACAAAATATTTATTATTTTATATCCTCGCTCTGGTAAAGCGCGGTGTTGAGGTCTGCTACTCAACATTTAAAGCCTCTAGAATTCGGCAGAAAGTACCTATTGAACAGAAGTGCCATAACGGAAACGGAGTATCTGAACACTACTTAGGGAGAAGGGAGACAGCGTGAAGCTACAAAAAAACAAAAGTTGAATAAACTTTTCCAAAAGCTAAAATAACTTACTCAAAGCTCTACTATCTAACTCGATTGACTGATGATGTCGGGTAAGAGGTCGCATCTGCAAGTTAGATTGGCGTGACACTTCGATTGCCTTCCAACTTGTCGTAGACAGATTACTCGGTGTTGCTGCTAATATTCTTTTTGTATTTTTCTAGTCCCGAAGGAATGGACTTGATTGAGATTGTCGCGTCACTATTTTGTTGTAGTTTTAATTGTTTTTTTTTTTGTTGTTCAGTTTTTGTTTGTAACTAAGATATAGAAGCTTTGTTATTTTTTTATTAATATTTAGAATATCGAGTGACATAGTTATCGAGTCTGCAAGTCCTAAACTTTGACTGCTGAGTGCGAATATCGGAATATTCGTTAACAAAATATTATATTTTTTAAATTCATCCTGTACCCCGCACACAGTAAGGTAGGCAGAGGGAACCGTGAAATATAGTATTAAGACACTCCGCTCCCCATTAAAACACTTCCGTTTACTTTCCGCTAAATTCTTGAGATATTTATTTTGGTACTTGAATGCTGGAACGCCGTCGCTTTAATTTTTGATATTATAATTTACCGCAGCGTTTGCCACTCTTTTCTTTCTGGCTACCCCGCTAGGGATACAGCGTGAAGTAATTGATTTATAACTATTTTATATATAGAGCTCTTTCCAAATATCCACTTTACATTTATAGATGTCACTGTACTTATTATGGAACTCAACGCGACACGTTCTTACCATAGCACAGAAATGGCAATAATTCTTTATGTTTTTTTAAAGTAAATCCTTAAAAAAATCTTTACATGATTATTTATGTATTTTTTACTAAATTTACTACCCAATTAGTACTACTACTTTCTGATAGTTACAATTTTTAATAAAAACACTTGTTCTATACAACATATTAAAATATGCTTAGAATCCCCTATTTGACTAATACAAGTTTGCCATATGTTGTGCGACAACAAAAGAATGAACATAAAAAGTTGATCAATAACAATATATTTTTCCAAACGACTATGTTCATTATTGTACACTTAATAAAGGCTATATTACTAAGAAATATTTTGTATTAGAACCTAAGTATTGCCTGTATTAAGGGATTATTTTCTTTGAATAACTCTTTTAGATCAACCACCCTGTTAATCGCTCGAATGTCACATAGATTAAGGGTTTTCCCATAATCAACCTTATTTTGTGGTATATAAAGTATACGATCGTTTAATAATGTTTATCTATTTATTGCGTTCTAAACTTATGGCAATGCTAACTATTCATATAATATTATCACTCAAAGTTACTTAAATTGAAGTCTTATTCAAAAGTAGATAAAGTTAATTTTAGTTTGGTTTTAATTACAATTAAATTGAACTCGAGTGTATTGCATTTAAAACTCTATTTTTCATAGGAATACAGATAAAATGAGGGTAGTTTTATATTTTCAAAATCGAATCCGCAATAACCTAACATTAAAGTGGGATTTGAAGCCCACTTGTTTGATAAATTTTTGTAACATATGGAGTAAAAGCCATGGACAAGGCACCCCCATAGTGCCCATTACCATATGGGACGCGTTAAATGCACTTTGAAGAGAAACGTATTTGAGATGAAATGATTGATGCATAAGATGCTTACAAGGTTTGAATTTTATGATGAACTTATTATTATAATATATATTCAAGGCCTGACTGACGCGGCGACAGTAGTGTATAACAGACATAGGCACAAAAGCTTTTAAGCTTATAAAAGATTGAAACAAGAAAAGAAAAATGGTTAGCCTAGCAAATAATGAGTGATTCATCACTACTTCCAAAATATATAAACTTCATATACTAGTAAATACTTATTTTCTGTGATAATAATGACAGTTTAGTCCAGTTGTCGGGTTGTAATGCGCTTCGCAAATAAACATTTGTACAAAGCCGTGCAATAATGCGTATTGTATTGTTACAAAGGGGAATAGTTGGGATGATACGTTTTTATATTTGTATTATAATCTCCAAGTCCTTTTGACTGCTATATTTGTTTTCCATTCTGGTAGATAACCCGCGGTGTTGAATTCTGCCACATAACACGCAAATTTTGCCCAAATAAGTATTTGGGCAAGAAGTGGAACGCAGTGTTTTAGCATTAGAATCCCCTTTTCTGCCCATTCTGCCATGAGGGAAAAAACGTTAAGCTAAGAAAATAAATTCCCGATGACTTTGGTGCATTTTGGGTAAATTTGAATTAAGGAAATTTATACAATATTTATAATGTGAGGCAAAAAAAGCATGAAGGTTGTATTAAGATTAAGTCTTTTTGTAATACCTACATATATTAAAATAGGTAATAAAGATCAATTTACTATACTTTTTATTTCCTTCACTTAGAATTTGTTTATTATAAACCCCGACCCAACTTATTTAATTTTATATTTGAAAACCATAAAAAAAGCTTTATAATTTCTATATAGTTAATTTATGTTCAAGTATCAAAACGCACCAGTCGCGTACACACAATCGCGCAACATATGCGCTAGTGGTCTGCCATCTGATCCACTATAGTTCTAATGATCAGTATTCTGTATTCGTACTATAGTTATCATTATCAGCTTGTAATTTACTTTGATGTTCGCATTTCAATAGAATTGCGTTAATATTGACTGTATTTTTAGATATTTATGTTTCATTTGCGCATTTAAATGTTGTAGATTATGATTTTTGTACTAATATTATAAAATATTTCTTTAGTTGAACTAGTTAGGTAATTTTAGAAATTACTGATTCGCGTTGAAAAAATATTGTTTTGTTGGATGCTATATTTGGATTATTATTTACTTCGATTATTTACTTGTGGCTTTAACTCTATGTTCCAGCCAATTTTGCAAGTGAAGTGTAAAAAACTTATTTCCCTTCGATTTCAGCTGTATAACTTATGGACGGACAAAATTTCGAATCCCGACAAGAAATTTCAAATCAAAATATTTGCCAGGTTAAAGATATTATATTTATGTCACGGTGGCGCAATGGGACTGTTTCTTTATTCGTATAATAAGCGCAAAGGCTTTTAACACTAGGCTGTATCTGCCTGTCTATGTAAAGCTTTAAGTTGGCGAAGAACCTTATAAATCTTTGAATTTCACTTAATATAATGTATGTATAATATAATGTCAGTTAAGCTAAACATAGCTTTTATTGGCTAATGCCAAAAATAATCTAAGCTATGCATTTTTTTGCTAGTGGCAAAAAAAAATTGGGAAAGCGCGGCGTTGAGTTCCGCCACTCAACATGAAATGTCTCAAAAATTCGGTGAAAAGTGGGAAATGGAGTGTTTTAATACTAGGTTTCTTCTGCCTACCCTGTAGTATGCGGGATACAGCGTGAATTTGAAAAAAGTGTTATGTTTGGTCATTTAAAACCGTATGGCTACAAGTAATATTAGAAACGGTCAAGTAGGAGAGAGCGGGGCTAAAAGTTACCGAGGTAAGTTGTTCCGATGGAATTAATTTCGCGGGGAAAAGTGATAGGAATATTAAGTAAACATATAGTGAAATGCAATGTGATAGCGCACCCATGTCCAGCATAGTGAACAATCCAGTGGCACCCGAAACCAATGGAATAGCACACGGGTGTCGTTGGTGCACGATTGTAAATATTTTCGCATTTGATATTTTTGGTCTGTCTCACAAATTTTAACGATTACCCTCGAGTATGTTAGTGTTTTTTTAACATATATTATTTACTATTTCGGAACACTATTTGTAAATTATTTATGTTTCCTAATCTTATTTATAAATTTTTTTTCAACACGTGTTTTTGGGGCTAGATGTTCCCTTTTTTTGGGGCATGTTGAATGTGACCTCGGAAAAACATTCGCCAATTCATTTATACATTGGTATATTAAATGGGATTTAATTATTGTAATTTTTCGTACTAAACAATATTGTAATTTCGTAACATGCGGACTTATGCTCGAAAATAAACTCGAGGTTATGTGTTATATGAGTTGATGCAAAAAGCAGCGGATGTAGTTTTCAAAGATTGCAGGAATAAGATAAAAACTGTTACTAAAGAATTACATATACATATTGAGCGCGAAAATCTAATGCTATAAAATCTTTGTTTATTATTTTGGTTTAACATAATCAAAATAAGTTTTATTTTGTGTAAAATTATCTTTTACTTTTTAGTTCGTTTAGTTCGTTGTAAAACTGAACCGAAGGTGTTTTTTGTTCAAAATTAATTCTTTTTACGATTTTAAGTGATAACCTTAAAAGGATACTCCTTAAACGTGTGTTGGTTGTGGTGCTAGTGGTTGTTAACGAGTGGCATCTGTTGTGATATGTAAAACTTGACTCAATTAGGTATTATTTTTGTGGTAACATTTTGGTATATTCAAAGAAAATACACAAAAAATATTCGGGCGAATTGGGAACCTCTACCTTTTTTGAAGTCGGTTGAAAATGAAAACATCTTTTTTGAGGTTGGTTGAAAAGAAATACAACGATGGGGAATATTACTTCTGACAATAATTTAAACAAAGTTTTCCCTTGTAACTATTCCAGTATAATTAAAATTTACCAAAATAAAAACAAATATTCTTAATTTTGACCGGATTTTATTATCGGAACCTAACCAAACTTTCATCAAACTATCCTTGAAGTGTAGGATACACTTCAAATAAGAAAAGAATCATTGGAATCGGTTGGCGTAATACTGAGTTATTCGTCATTTTGTCGCACATGTACCAATACAAATTTAATACTTATGTGATTTTCTCATAGATACCATTGTCAAAAATAGACCAAAAAAATTGGTTCCCACCTGGGAAGCACTACCTTTTAAATAAAAAAAATCATCAAAATCGGTTCACCTAATCAAAAGTTATGAAGTAACATACATTAAAAAAAACAATCGAATTGATAATCTCCTTTTCTTACAGAAGTCGGTTAAAAAAGATTTGCTTTTGCGCCTGGTAATTATTATGATACTGTCGATTATTCCTTAAATAAATAGACTTTGTTCGATTATTTATTGTTTTTTATTTTGCAAATAATAGCTTTAAAAAATATGGTAACAATTTACCCCGGCCTGTTAACAAATTGCTCCAAGTCGGGGTAAGTTGTTACTTTCCGACTTCAGTCATAAAAAAAATCATAATAAAAAGTCTTACAAAGAATACCCCAAATTACTGTTTTAATTGCAAGTCTAGATATGTAAGTTGAATTTGATTATATTGTATAAATACTGAAATAAAGAATTCGTAGCAATATTTGAGGTTAAAAAAAAATCGGAACTTTTGGCCCTGCTCTCCCCTATGTAATTGTCTAGTTAGTAGGAGAATACGAAGAGCATTTATTCGCCATATGCACTCCAGGGCCGCGGTTTACTCAAGGGAACGTTCCCTAATGAATACGTTAGGGCGTTAGTTATGGTGGATCATATTTTTTGGAAACAATATACTAAATACAACTTTGCTTTTTTTACCAATATTTCAAATATATGTATAATACAATTGTCGAGTAATTTTATATGAAGAACAGCTAACATAAATTGGTATAGTATATAATTAAGAAAAACAAAAAGCATACTTTTATATAACAAATGCTATAAGTGATATAGAATGTGATTGGAACTATAAATTATATGAGCCTCTAAATCCGAGTGTCCGAAGAGTTACACTAGTGGTCCCGGCTCCATTATCAAGTCGGTTCAATTTGTACCCAATGCTCAAAAAGTAAATGATCCGAGCTGTTAATTGTTAATGTCTAAAGATTCTATACGTAACTTATAAAGTAACCAAAATATATTTCTAAAGTGATACCTATCTGTCCTATCCTGTATCTATCTATCAAAAACGACAAACGTAATTCTCGTTATAGTTAAATATTAAATGTGAATCCCGCTGATTTCTATCATTTTTTTAAATTTTTATTTGAACCCAGTATATTCACCAAAAAGATTCAATAGGTACCACTAAATACAATCGTATAACTTTTTACCAAATCGATACCCTTTGAAACCGCAACCCTAGGCTGGTAAACGTTTCGGAGGCCATATGTCGCGAAAAATTCAAGCATAATTGCATTAAGTTACCCCAAGTCGAGTGCCCCGGTTTTTAATTATAACTACCCACTTAGACATATGTGAATCAACGCTCTGTAGGGTATTCCGTAAAGAGATTCATATATTAGATGCTTTTCTCCAGCTTCATGTTTTTTTTATTTTAATTTCTCTTTGTATCTCCTATACAGCAGAATAGGCAAATGGAACATAATATCTAGACTCCGTTTCCTACTTTTCGCCGGTTTTTCAAAACTATATGGATGAGTGAATCACCGCTGCAATTTATTTTGTTACCTGAGCAAAGAAATGAAAAAAAAACATTCCCTTAGTAGGAATCGAACCCAGAACCAGTAGCATTTACGGGTAGACGCTGTATCGCTGCACAAAATACAGCTTGAAGCTATACAAAATATTTATAGTTAAATGATACAAATAGAAAGCGCTTCCTTTTGGAATTATCACAATAAAAAAATTACAAAAGGTGCAGAAAAAAATAAGATTTTCTATGCAAATAGTACACAATATGAGCGTGAAATATGGGTTCAAGAAATCCTGCTCTGAAAATGAAATAAATGGGAAAAAGTTGAAAAAAAAACAATGGCAGAGGGCAGGAAGCGCCGCCTGAATAAGTGCTCCATTGTGGCGTGCTTTTAATATTTCCCCTTTTAATAAATCTGAAATAAGGAGAACTTTTTCGTAATTAACACAATTGGATTATCAGCAAGTGTTTTTAATCCAGTATGTACTTATAGTTTTTAGAAAGCATATAAAAAAATTTACATAGCGGGATTGAATCCGGGTCAGTTGGAAATGGTTCAAGACATCAAGATCAAATGTCTTTTCCTCAAAAGTATTTTCCTCAAAAAGTATTTTTCTTTTCTCATTGGGAAATGGAATACCTCTTTCAAAATGTTTAAAATAGCTTTTTATTTTCATGCATGTTATGTATACGATGGAAAAACTATTTTATGATTTTCACTCGGATCATTTCATAAAGCATTCATTTTATTTCTCGGGTTGTTTTTATATAAATATTCACACGAAATTATATCATAGCCCAGTCAGGTAAGTTACTAATTGAAACAATAAATTGTAAATACACTCATTACTAGGGATAAAAAAGATTTTATAAAACTTTATATTCATCTATTTCAATTCTAGGCCATCATGGTGCATCGGCATCGTCTATCTATGAATACGACGATTGTGGGTTTTATTTTCTCATGGGAAAGTGACCTACTTATCTAAGTAGGTCCCTTCCTGGGATAACAAGACAAAGTGCGGATATGAGTTCCATCATTCAACAAGTAATGTCTCGAAAATTGAGCAGAGTGTGCTGGTGGACGGTGGATCTTTAGACTAGGTTTTCTCTGCCTATACCTACTGCTATATGCGAGACAAAGTTAAGCTGTATAAAATAATTATTTTTTCACCAACCTCACATAATTATGCATAAAAAATCGCAATTATCTATTCAAAACAATATAAAAAGCTGTAACCGTCAAATGAATGGTATCTCATTTCGTATTCAGACTCGAGTAACGGTCCGTCTGCCCCTGTGTGATTTATGAACTGTTTTTTGTTGATTTTCCATAATTTTTCACACTGCCAAGAACCTTCGATCTGTTTGCCAACTACTGTGTATGAAAGAGCATATTGATAAAAATAACTTAATTAAATCAAATTTTGGCCAAGTTTATACGGTGTTCAGCCTTTAGGATGGTTTTTTAAGGAAGTATGTTCAGTTATATCACTTTTTATTTTTAAAATAAGTATAACTTTTTACTAAGTATAACGATTTTAACGATTGTGAATTCCATTTAAGAATATTTTATTTTTAGAATTGATATTTAAATTAATTTTCGTTTTCTTGGTCTGATAAGCTAAAATACGGCGTTAGCTTTTACAATTTTACACATATTATACTTAGGCGGAAACACTTAAAGTAGTTTCTTTCTGCTTACTCATTATGATGCAGAAAAATAATAAGAAGTGGGAAACTCTCTGCTCGCCCTGCTGTGTACGGGAAACAGCGTGAAAATAATAAAATGTTTGAAAAACATAACAATACTTCAAAATAAGTATTACAATCGTCATTAAGTGACTTCAAAGGGCCGTCATTGTCGTCGAAAAGAATAAAACACCGTGTTTAAAGGCTAATTTAGCCGCAGTGCCATTCTGATCCCAGTTAACCATTAGTGTAAACGCATTCAATGTTAAATGTCTCAATTTAATGTTAGACCCGTGTCTCCCTTCTCTTTACGACCCGATGGCACTTTGAAGGGTTAATTCGTTGGAAAGTATCACCTTGTGATCATTTGATTTTGTAAATATTTGTTTTGTTTTTCTTTATTACAATTAGGTCTTTCTTAAATTTGTATATTTTAATATTAAAATGAAACAGCAAAAGATATATTTTCTTTGTTACTGATATTTTCCACTTATTTTCTACTTTGTCATCCAAGTCATTTTAGCGCAGTGGCTCAGCGTATGACAGTAAACGCGACTATTGTGGTTTCGAAAAACAGGGAAATGTAACTAATCAACCTACATGGTAAGCAGAGGTAAGGTAGGTAGAATTGGGACGCATAATTTGCCAAGCGCCCAATTTTAGAATCATTGTGTATTGAGTGGTGGAAGCCGACGCGTTTTGTCGTATTACCACAGCAAGGAAATAAAAATAATTAATTCCCCGGAACGATATCGAACTCACAACTGTTGTATTTGCAACTACATGTAGGCCAAGTGTTATACTACAATGAAATACTACTATGCCATATCTTAATTATTACAAAACCCTTCATTGTGAAGCCGAAACATTTGACTGACTATCTCAAACATAACGCAAATAAATCGCCTGCTGTCCTTCACTAATTAAAGGAAATGGCCTAGAAACAAGATTGTGATATTGTTCTCCAAAATCTAAATCCGTCTCGCTCTTATCTGTGGAAGTTTAGGTTTATCCATCCTTTTCACCCTAAACGCTGGTTAGACTTCACTCATTATGCTAAATATCTTCCCCCGAAGTGGAAAGATTTTAGATAACTGGTCTTTCTGTGGTATTTTTTTCATCTTTTTTAACCGTGGACTTGACACTTTGTATATGGAAACGGATTAAGATAACAATTCGTGTAATTGCTTTGGGATTTTTCTTATTTCAGGTTTCTGGTTTTCTGGTTTACTTTTAATGTAGCGAAGTTTAGCTTGTGTTCACATTTTACAGAAGTTGCATGCAAACGATGCTATCGTTTTATAGGATATTAAGTCAAATTTTAAATATTTTTATTGTTAGTATTGAATTGTTTTTTACCTAGTCTCGCAGAGTTAGAATTAATAGATTATTAATTTTCCATCAACTGACTGTAATCGTGGTGGTTGTAGGTCAAAGATTTGACTATAAAATGTGTGGTCCAAAACATAGCGCACCATTGACTTCTACTAGTTATCATCCAATTCCTGTGAAAAGCGGAGAATGGAGTATGCTCATAGGATTTCTCAACCCACTCCAACTGTTAGTAAAAAGTATAAAGATAAAAGGTATAAAGTACAGATGATGAAGAGAATATTCGGTGACCATTCGGTGTTTAGTAACTTTTTATTGAAGAGAGGCAAAACATTTGTCCGCTATCTCACCTGTTGGTAAGTGACGATGCGAACGATGGTGAAGAATGCTTACCTAGGTAATGCCCATTCACTCTTGCTTTGAAAAAGGCCAAGTTATATTTGTCGAGGAACAGTTCAGCAGGCAGGGAGTTCCGTTCTTTAGCTGTTCACATTAGGAAAGTGGAGGCGAAGTGCTGCGTCCGAGAAGCAGGTATATCGACGACATATGGACATTTTTTAGCTTAATAAAGCCTTATATTATAAACCATGAAGTTAAAAAAAAGTTACATATCTAACCAAGAAAGTACAACAATGTAATCAAATATGTAAACCATAAAATAGCAGATTCGTTCCCAGCCGTGTTGGAAAAAGACGATTTTTTGATAAATCACCCGAGATTGCTTTTAAACAAAAAGTACCTTATTTCATTATGACAACCGTTCCATTAGAAGATACGCAAATTCTATTAAAATTTCAGCTACAAAAGCGCTTGAAGCGTTTTAAAATTATTACTTTGGAGTCCGCAAGTTTAGTTCCGTCGAAAATGAAAAATAAAATTTAGTTTTTTCGTTAAAAATATATTGGTAAAATCGAAATATTCGGTTTTATCGGCTTAGAATCGAAAACTTCTGTATTACAGTATAAAATGTTTCTTTAAATATTCAGCAAAAAGCGCTTTATTGTATTTCTAGCCCGAGTGAACAGTTTGAAAGGGTGTACGGTTTTAAATTTAAATTTATGTTTTGTTAGATCTGATCGCGCTTAGCGAACGCCATTTGGAACGAAGCTATTTTTTTATTATATGATTTATTCGAGCAAAGATTTTAATTAATCAACTTATTTTTTCAATTCATTATAAGCTTTATTTGTATTTGTTGAATATTGTAGTTTTTTTGTGCGGAAAAGCTGTACCTAGTTTTACTGTACTTTCTCTGAAAGATAGAGGCGGTTGGTTATTGATCAAAATATAGGTACTTTATATTTGTCGTGTCGTGTTAGTCGTAGTTTATTGTACCTACTTACCGCCTATATAGATATACTAGATATACGATACTTTTGCTATATTAATGAAATAAAATTCCAAATCATTTAAATTATAATTTCTTCAGTGTATAATAGTATAGGTAACTATAGGAAGAATTGGTAAATTATTTTAGTAATTAACCATCTTTCCTAGATACACTTGCATACCTTTAATAAATATTCGCACAGTTTAGGCAGGCGAAGCCTGGGGCTTCTAGTACGTAATTAATCATATTTATAATGTCATTTTTGGGTGGAAATCGAACCAACGATCCCTAGACTTAATGTCAATTTAAATTTTTTATTTCATTGATTGTTCTAAACAGTTGTTTTAACCATAAAATACCTATAATGCAATCATAGAATCATGTATTGAAATCGATATTTAATTCAATATCTGTTTTGCTATTTGTTTGAAATGTGGGGTTGGTAGAGCGCTATAGTTATATCGCATTGTAGTAGTAATTGAATTTAAAAATTTATTGGTATCTTTGGTTTTTTTATTAAATTATGTATGTGAGATCATTTTATTTATACCGACGCTGTAGGGGCATAGTAGGACAACATCTAACTATGAAATCCATGATGGTGGGTTCAATTTCCACTGGAAGGTATATTTTTTTTTTTCATTTCTTCGTCCTGGTAAACAAAGCTACGTGCCCCCAAGAATGTCAGTCGTGACTTACGGGCACGTGGCAGGTAGTGGATTCGATTCCCAATCAAGTACTTTATGACGGATTGATGATGATTTACGGATGCAATGTCCGGCGTAGACGTACTTCTTGTATCCTCATAAAAATTGTTACAACTTTTTATTAATTTCTAAGAAGAAACTTTAATTTAAAAGCGTTTTTTTGGCTCTATCTTTATGATCACTCACACAAATGCAACGTTTAGCTTAAGTCTCGCGAACAGTAAAATCATCGCTTACATAAACGTTTTAAAGGTAGCAGTTTAAAAATATCTATTTTATTTTCATGCTTTTTCCCGCATATATTAGGATACAAGAGAGAGAGAGGGGGAAACATATTACGTATATTGTCTTCGAGAACAAAGAATTTTAATAATAATAATTAATTGATTAGTAATTTATTAAATTCATAATACATATTAATATAAGTTAATAAAACAGATCAAACTAAGATCGTCACGTGGGTAAGGACATGTGGATCTCACCGTCTTAAGCAAATGTGCACTTTAGTTATAAATGTACAGGTTGTTCTATTTGTGTAAATTATTATTATTTTATAACAAATATAACACCCAGTCCATTTCTTATTTTCATTTTCATTTTTAAGACATAGCGTGTTGAGTAGCAAGTAAAGTCACAACTAATAATAAAAAAACTAAGTAATATTTTTTATGTTATTTTAAAGCATATGTAATATTTTTTAAGAAAACAGAAATAGGAAAGTTGTTTCTACCACATTTACAATTTAGAAACTTTGATTTTCACGCTTAAAATTCTCCTAGCGGAATGATTAATTTTTAATTACTTTTATTCGTCTGTTCTGTTAGATAAAGCACAGCCTAGAATTCCGCTACTTAACACGCATGATTGAAAATTTTAAACGGAAATTGGGGAACGGAATGTCTAGGTTATATAAACAAGGGTGACGTTGCTTTTTTTAAGACAATATATTTAAAATGTCTCTCTTTAAAATGTTATTTACCTTTTCCTTGCTTAGAAAATACATCCTGTATACACCTACATACATATGCGATTATGATCTATGCAGAATTTAATTCAATCTGGGATTACGGAGCATGAGGGCGTGCTTGAATATATATAACATTTATTACTATCTACATACTATAAGACGGTTATATTAAATAAGTTATTATTATATAATATTGAGATTTGAATAACATTCATGAAGAGAGTGTACTTTAGCAGGAAATTGTGATTTTTCTACTTTTGATTCTTTTCATACCCGTTTAAGATCTCATACTAAGACTCATAAGAGAGAGTCAGACAATCAGACGCGGATCCACGACACCGGCTTTTATCTTATAAGCATATAGCATACTTAGAATATTTTAGAAATGAGTCTTCAACATTTAAAATTTCATCACACCCATCATTCATAAAACATTTTAAAACAATAATTTAACTACAGTAAAAATTATATAAATTTTAAAATATCTAATTAAAAAGTAATAAATTTGGACATTCGTAATAAATCCGGGAAATCCGCGCTCTCGGCACTCTGACGTCCAGCACTATCTGTTCCTACCACCCGCAACCTTCCACGCTTCGAGTCGAATACGTCCTCTACTTTGTACTGATCGCAGAAAAATATGTTTGTTTTATATTTAAAAAAAAGTATCTGCTCACTTTGAAAAGGAAAAGTGTGGCGTATGTCTTCGACTTAAGAAGTGAAGAATTCCGAAAGTTAAGTGAGCGTAGTGCCCTAGTACTAGGTTATCTCTGAGGGAAACTCATGAAGCAACAAAATCCTATTTTAAAGAATATGCGAAGAAAAACTACAGGTTTCAGTTGGTGTTGACATTTTAAATATAGGGCTGTTTGGAAGGTATGCTAATATTTACTGTTTATTTAAATAGAGAAAAAAAAACATATTTCTCATAAAAGTGTATAATAATTCAAATACAACAAAATAAACTACACATGCATCTTAAAAAATGAAATATACATCTTATATTCTGAAACAAGCTAAAAACAAGCTAATAACGAAAAAAGGAAAAATATAATATATTTTTTGCTATGTGTACATTCCGTCGGCACCGCTATTAATCATGGGTTATCGAGTGCTAATCCAGGTTTAAATAGATAACTACTCGCGGCCATTGTCATTTTGAAACAGGGATGCCATTGTGGAAAACAGATTACTTTTTATGCTTCTGTTTCATCCTCGTTCTATTATTACTCGTATAATAGAATGTTTGTTTGTAGGTTCGTTAGGATTGCACTGACATCATAGAGGAGTAGGCAGTAGGATGGCTCCATGGTTGTGTGTTGGATTCCTTCTCTGATTCACAAGTAATATTTGCACCCTCATGAAACTTGGTAGGTGTAGCTTAGACGACAGTACAATATGATACGCTATATCAGCGAGCGGATATAATGAAGGAGCCGGTAGTGGTACTCTTCAGAGAACTGCTACTAGCACAAGTTTAGGCTCATACAATTTATAGCTGTTATTAAAATAAAAAAAGATCACTACGCTTACTCGAAAAAGCGGAAACTTTATTTCACATAGATATTTTGAGAAAACGTATAAAACATATAAGTGGCGGAACTTTTGAAACCCGTGAACCCGGGAGCCGTTCAAGGGGCACCAGTTCAATTCTTACTACTTTCACACTACATTTTCTAAAAACTATTATCAACACTGATACTTAATACTGATTTAAATTTAATAAAAAAACACTCCACTCTTTATAAATAGATAAAATCAAACACAATATTAAATATAAAGACGGCAGTGCTACCGCCGCGTCGCTCATAAGCTGCCGCTGTATAATCCCCCGCCTACCCTTTAACCAATACGTGACCACTTGTATTTTGAGGAGATGCGTGAAGTGTGAGAGGTTAGATAGGGCGTTTTAATATATTTTTGTACATTATTTTTATATTAACAAATTTCGTATTTTAATTGTTACCGCGACGATTCTGTTGTCGATTCCTACTTGAACAATTAATATTTTTTCATTTTCTCGTTTTGTCTCCTCTGACTACCCTACTATATACAAGATACAGCGTGAAGCTAAAATATCTTAAAATTCTCTGATCCTTAAAAACAGATAAATTTTGCTCATCATGAATTATCACTGTCTCTTTTAGACAATACACGTAAATATAAGTATGTACACTATTTTAATATATCTAAATAATTTTAAATATTCAATACGGACTGTCTTAACGCTAGGTTCCCACGTTCCCTCTCCTACCCTGATATTTGCAGGACACAATATGAAGCTACGCTATTTTACCTACATAATAAAGAAGAACTAACCTAGTATTAAAATACTCTTTACTCTTCACCCAATTTTCGATACATTGCGTGCAGAGCTCATCATTTACTCAATACCACAAAAGGGACTCGAATATACAACCTTCGCGTCATCATGCGTACAAAAATAGCGGAATAGTACCATATCCACTAACGTGATTCGCATATTAATGGTGTCGTGTCGTCCAATCGGCTCAGGGCAGCCAGCGTTAAATTGTATTTGACGTCCGCCCGCGCCGCCCAAATTAACAGCTTAAGACAAAATACCCGTGTAGTGTCGCGGATCATCGTCTGTGCGCTCGGGGCTTTGGGGCAGGTGGTTTTTAAAAATAATAATTGTATAATGAAAATATGTGGCTTTGTTGGTTAGATTCTCTTTTGGGGGAATGGGTAATTTAATATTCAATTCATTTTCTAGTTCTAGTAACAAGACAAAGCACGGCATTGAGTTCTGCCACTCAACACATATTGATGACAGAATGACTCGAAGATTTGAAAATTCTCTGTAAAGTGTCTTAACACTAGGTCGGAAGATTATCTCTGCCGCTATATGTGCGGGTATAGCGTGAATCTAAAAGAAATATTTGACATATTTTTATCTCATATTCAATTTAGACATTTTTATGATGTGTATTGATGGTATCAGACTATATTTGAGTGTGATGAGCTACATATTATATAGCCCTCTAAATACTTTTTCGCAATTAAATTTTTTTATACGTCTCTAATTATTTTTTTTCAATTTTTTTATTATTTAATATTGAAAATTACTATTATTTTCAGCTTCAACCGCACAGCATTAAGTCAAGAGTTGAGACACTGTTGTTTCTTTTCAGATCAAATTCGATTGCTTTAAGTGACAGAATTCAGAACCGCGCTTTATCTTGCTCCGAAAGAAATGAAAATACATTACAAACACTGCCTCAAATAGGTTTTAGTGTCAAAAAACTTCACGAAAAAGCCTATAAAAACCTAAAAACTATTAATGCATTTCACAATCTATTAGTTTACTATGAATTTAAACGTATAGTGACCCCAACTCCCGGCCGGTACACAGTCTGCAACTCAAGCCTCAGGGGAGAACGTAAAAAGCGACGCTAAAATGCTCTCATTCGGTGAAAATCATATTCTGTTAAACTCGTTATGTGCCCACGCCTTGTCGCGCTGACCTAGCATTTGGTAGAATTGTGATGATGTGACTTTGTTTATTTTCTTTGTTTAATATATTTTTTTACCTTCACTCTGTATCCTGTACATAGCAGGGTGGACAGAGGGAAGATGGTAAGTTGAGACACTCTTATGCTATTAAGACACTTCCAATCCTCACTTTCTGTTGAATTCTGGAGGCATTGAATATTTGCAGTTGCGGAACTCAACGCCGCGCTTCTTCTACAGAGTGAAGAAATGTTAACAACAAATATCTAATTTCCTTGAGTGGGGATTAAATCTATAACGTGTTACTTTTGCGCTACGATTGGCCTCTACGTTGTGTAACATATAATTGATATAATATTAAAAGTGTTAAAATATACGTGATTTAATTTTTAGATCAGTATATTGTACTTAAATGATAATACGTGTGACATATCGCCACGTATGAAAAAAAGAAAAATCGCAGTAGGCAATGCAGGTTAATAGTGACTTAAGTGGAATATTAATACTACTTTTAGAAAATATTTAAGTGTACATACACATACATATACAGAGTGAACTTTAGTAAAAAAATTGATTATTTCCTGAACTCAATTCCATCAGTACATTTTCTGATTATTTCTTTTGCTTTAAATATTAAATAAAAAAGTACACATAATAAATCTATGAAATGGAAGATCCACATAACGATATCTCCGCTACTTCGCTGTGGAAGCAATACTGTATTGAGTTTTTAGCGGCTCGCTGTCGTCCGATGGTGAAAAATATTGCCTCCAACCTTTTACTGAGCGATTTATTTCTGATTGAAAACCTCTCTACGTTTATTTTAGCTTCTTTTAGGGTTACTTTTAATATAATTTCTTACTTCTAAGTAACCCCTTTTATTGTCCATTTTGAACTTTTTTTATTTTTAGTTTCACCTATTGTATCCCGCACATAGCAGGGTAGGTAGAGGACAGACGATCTGTTATATTACAACTGTTCTAGATTTTTAGTCTAGGCCCATTTCAGGAAAATACAGAAGCAAATCTAGTATTGTACTATGTACATTCTTAGATGGGGTCAATAACTCTATCTTTTGTGTATAGCAGCATATACTTTAATAATAAGTTCGATAAATATCGGATGATGAAATTAGTTACTTTCTGTTTTGTACGCATCGTTCGTCCAGTTACCAGTCTATGATCTGTGTTAGTGTAGTAGACTCTATGTAGAGGCAAGTAATTTTTATTTACGCTTTTTGTCAGCTAAATTGCTAAAATTCGGGCATTAAAATGTAATTAACTAAACTTGTTCCAAATTATTTTATTTATGTTATTAGAAAAAAAGGAAATATCTATAATTCTTTTGAGAGGACGTTTCAACACAGTAAAATGTAAGCTGACAAATTTCACATTCACACACATTGATAAAAAGATAAAAAGGTTACAATATAGCTAAAAATCATAAGAAAAAATACAATTAAAATTACATTTTATGGAATAAAAAAGGCGTCTAAGAATATCTGCAAGTCCTAGATTGATTTTTCACACACTCCCTATAAAACATCGTTACAATTTTCTTGTGGGATCTCCTCAAGACGAGTAGAGTTTGTATTGAATGCAATTAAAAGTTCAACCTTTTAAAAACGTACTTTTACCAACTTAAGGAGCATATTTCTGGTAAAACAAAGACATATATTGAACAATCAGACCCGAACCAGAACCAAATGTTAATTGCTTATAATTTAACTGCAATCCCAAGTATCAAGTGGGCAGCACTTACAACAATATTCTCACAGGAAAATGTTGACAATGACCGCAGTCGCAGCGGGTAGTTCTATATTAATAGAAAAACAATAGAACTCGAAAAATCACCGATGCAGCATCCCAAAGTGTTTCTTTATTGTGTTGACCGGTTAATACGTCAAGTGGCTATCGTAGTACCGTAGGTGATGTGGACATAACGAAATGCGTTCCAAAATACAAAATATATCCCCTATTTCGTATAATATTAAAAGTTATAAGCTTATTTCTAACAGCGAAACTGGCAGGGACACGAGTGGTTATTGAAAACGCAATTGATTTTGTAAGTAGCGGTTGAGTGCTGTCGATCGCGGCTCAGTTCTTGATGGGGACGCTTTGAAAGTAATACCGCCCTGTATTGATAACCGCCTTTTGTTTTATATATTATTTGGCATCTGTAGCCTGTACTTGTGGAAAATATTAAACTTATTAATGGAAAAAATATTATGAATATAATAATTATGGCTTGGGTCGTGTGGGTCGTGTGTCCGTTGGTTTATAATAAGAAAACGAGTAAGCAAATTGTATGGCACTTTATGCAGGGGTAAAAAGTGCATTCATATTTATTGGTTTTTGAAATAAATATAGTGTTTCTTTATTAGATATTTTATTAATATTCTAATATTAGCTAAAAAAATGAAAAAGAAAAATAATAGATACCGATAATATTTTATTGATCACTAAAAGATGATACCTAATCTTCTGTGAAATTATTTGTATAAACATTTCTTTAGGTACTTCAAGTGTTGTCTATAAACTTAAAATTAACATTAAAAAATTATGAGGAACGTATAAAAATTCAAACTTAGGAAAATTTTAAGTGAAAATACATATCTCGATGATAATAATTTTGAATATTGTGATAACCTTTAGATGTTTTGTAATATAATTTTTGAAAATTGATTTACAAGCTATTTTAAGCATTATTTTTTTCCTTTATATATGAAAAAAGGATGACAATTAACTTTTACGTTAACCTATCCTAGGCTAAAATTTTAATTAGGTACGTCGACAAGCTTAGCAAAGCTGATATTAATTTTTGTACGTATACGAACATTAAAACAAAAAATCAAAACAAAATGTGGATAAATGATTTCTTTTCATCGATCTGTATCAAGACAAACTGCGGCGTTTGATTACGCCACCCAACACACATCATCTTAACTCTAAGTTTCATCTATCCTGCTATGAAGGTGATATATCGTATATCTATAGGTATATGCTATAAAATTAGTCAATAAACTTAAAAAATCACGTATTAAGATCAAATAATTATTATTAATATCACACCTATAATATATAAGCCTAGTTAATACCCAACCGTCTTGAAAGCAATTTTTCTAAAGCGCTTCTGCTATCTCCCGCGACCATACTTTGACCGACATATTCTTAGGTGGTGATCTTCGCCCGTACAGAAAATGTATAGAGTCGCTATAATTATTGATTTATATATTCACTTAAAATAAAAAATGTACATCACGATTCGTTATTTATTAATGTCTTCATTACTTCGCTCTGACATTCAGGCATGACCCTGCTTAAAAAAAAATACAATATGTATTATAACAATATATTACATTTTACACGCTCTCTTTTCAATAGTTCTATAACTTTTGTTAGGATATAAAAAAAATCACGCTGTATTCCGTACAGAACAACATACATACATACAGACGGAACCTAATGTTAAGACATTCTGTTCCCCAATTTTCGGTTAAGATTCGAGACATTGCGTGACGAGTGGCGGATCGCAACACCAGGCTATGATATAAAATATTAGTAACTAATAATTCATTCCCCCGAGTTGGGATCAAACCTATAACCGTCGCGTGCCCCTGCGAAGGCCTCAGCACATTAATAATATATATTTTTAGAATGGCACCTCTACAGTATCTTCTATTCTCATAAAGGAATATATTTTTATGATTCCCGCGGCATCTCGCTTCTCAGCGATCCGATGAGTTAGTGTCTGCGAGCGCTTGCGACGTATGCTGCTCTATATTCAAATTGAACATCGAAACGACTGCCGCCATTTTGTCATCATCTGGCGACAAAATGGCCGACTTTACGCTATTTATGTTGATATGTTAAAAATATATATGTTTTAATTAGTATCTAGGTTTATTATTATATTTACATCCAGAGGGTGTCCAGACTAATATCTGTCCGATATTGGTTTGTGGGCATACGGGTACGCGACCCCGGATCCTTGAGCCGCCACTCTTATATCCTCATCCAGTCCGTAGGAATGGTGTCCTCCCCCCCCACTCCTCCTCCTTTCTCCAGCTCACTCCATTACCTATCCTACCCCCCTCTATTTTCCTCTCCCTTTGGTTTTTCCCCACAAAGGGGTTTTTGGAGGTCAGACGGCAGTCGCTCCACGAATAACCACAAACAGCCACAACATGGAACGAACCAACAACAGACTGGGTACGGCTTTCATGGGCAGACCCTGGCAATAGCCGGGATTAATGCCAGGAGGAAGAAGAATTAGTATCTAGGTTTATGTGGCAGAGAGACGATGTTTAAATTTATTTTAGATAATGTTAAATGGTGGTTTCCTCGTTTTCATAGTAATTTCGGAAAAAATAATTCTTATATGTAAAGTTTCAACTTCCTAATTAGTTCGTATATCATTTGTGCGTAGTCTGTCAGTCACACAACAATGGAAATATATTATATGATAAATGATAGATTTTTTTTTGGTCTAAAGTTCATGTGAGCGCAGTGTGCGGAATTCAGTTTAGATATTAAAATTAGAGTCTATTTATCCTAGAAGCCTGAACCCTTTTTACATTAAATTTAGCTGTGGTCGTGGATTCGATGCAATGTGAGGAAAATTAAATATTTAATCATTTCATTTCGTTGCTCTGATAACAAGATAAAGCTACGTCGTAAGGCAAAGTTGTCTGTCTTGAAAATGTCTCGAAAATTTAGCGGAAGGGGATGAAAAATAGGGAACGAAGTGTCTTAAGATTATGTTCCCTCTGCCTACCCTGCTACATATGAGGGTTATATCGTGAAGCTAAAAAGAAGATTATTAACAAACACTTTAACTAAACAAATTAACAAATACATCGATGTATTTTTTTAAGTTAAAAATAAATAAAATAATGCAACAATCAAAATAATATACTCAATAAACAAAAAATAATAATAAACGAAAATTTAATCATCTAATAATCAATTGAAAATACCACATGCGTAAAAAATGAACTCCCCAACTTTTTATTAATAAATAATAAAAAAAACTGTTATACAGAAGCGACAAACCGTAAAAACGAATCGGCTTATACAAATAAAGAGTGCCAAAATATTATTTATTTACCAATAACAGATAATCAGATAACGATTTTAATTCGTTGATGCCATTTTGGCGCAGTATCTCACTGTAAGCGCGATGGATGCGGGTTCGATATGCGCTCGGGGGAATGATTATATTTGAATCATTTTAAGGATCTGGTTTGGCGTGTGATTCATTTGGATGCGTATCAAAAGTATTGTCTTATTAATAGGCGGATAGTGAGGTACAGAAATTGTTTCTAAACTCTATCTAACTTCTATATAATCTTTTTTAAGTGCTATTCTAGGGTAGGGTAGGGTAGGGATTTGGCTTTGCGTTGTTTTAGATATATTTCTATAACAAACAAGGGAAACAGTAAAACCCGGATTTGCCAAATGATCCTTGTGTCGGAACGGCTAAGTAGGTGATAATAACTAAATCTCATCGCTATTTTTATATCTATGCTGTTTACCACATAGCAAGGGAGCCAAATGGGCGAGAACAAAACTTAATGTCAAGGCACTCCGTTTTCCGCTTTCAGTCTGCACCCGAGATATTGAGTGTTGAGTGACACGACTCAACGTTGTGCATTGTCTTGCCAAAGCGGAGAAACGAAAGTAAATCAATCCTCTGAATTGATATCGAACACTTACCCATCGCCGCGGTGGACGTATAAAGATATATGTATAAGCCTATAAAAATATATATTAATAGCCGCGATGGGAAAACTCACAGTTGCGGTGTTAAGTTTGATTGAATCGCAGAGAGGTCGAGTAGCACAAATTCGAGGGAACAACGCGGCGTGTTTAAAGTTTAATATTTTAATAGTTTTGTTTTGATTTTTGAACAATATAACTTCACGCTTCACGCACTATCCTACTTAGCTTGGATGGGAGAAGGAGCCACACCGCTACCTATTTCAAATTAAAAAATCCAATTTATTTTAATAACAATAAAATAACAATAAATAAATCTATTAGTGGTTTATTGAAAATATAACATAATAATAAGCGATTAGAGTCACTAAATAAAGGGTCTGCTAAAGCAGTTTATCACTCGGCAACCTAACACGTTAAGCTTCCAAGATTCGAACAATTGAGAAGAAGATTCGTGCCCAAATTCGTTTGTAATACGTGCTTTGTTTACTCAATGATACTGTAAATGCGTTTACAATACACGATTAAAATGTCCTACTGTTATTTTTTTACATTACATATTACGAATATCCCAACTTAAGGAACAGCGTCAGGATCATCATAATCGGCTTAGTATTTTCGGTTTATGGATATGGGTATCTACTTTTTAGGAGGGAGGGGAGAGGAGAACCTATAAACGATATAGGTATCGTAAGTTTTGCTACTAAGAAAAAACAACAAATGTAGGTAAGACAAATATATTGGAATTGTTGTAATTGGAATTGGAATTTAAGATTTCTTTTAGGTTACAGCGCAAAGCGTGGTGTTGAGTTCATAAGTAATGATTCAAACTTTAAGCGCAAAATGGGGAACGGAGTGACTAACATTACGCTCCCTCTTCTTCCTATGTTTAGGTAGTTATACGAAATATAGCGTGTGAGTATGTGGTAATATTTGAGCGTTGAAACCATTCTATTTTTTCCATCGCATTGATAAAGATATGAGTAATATAAATTTGCGCATTTAAAATATATAATAATGTTTTTACACAAAGTTAAAAACAATATATATAGATTATTTTTCACCTTCACAATTAAGAGAAATTCTTACATAACACACGATATATCGTGAACACTAAAGCGCCGCCACTCGAAGCCCCGCAAACTCACCTCACTGGAGTGTCGATTGTTCGACATTTATCCACAAATACGGATTTACTTAAGTTCCCGCCGCAGTCGGTACTATTGCTGTAATCTGATTAACTATATTTTTTGTTTTGTGTAATATTAAATAAATTATTATTAAGTATCTATATAATTATTATTAAAGCAAGTCGTAGTACAAGCGTGCAACTGTAAATGCGGAAGGTTTAGGGTTCGATTCCTATAAAGAAATTAAATATTGAATATTTTCATTTACTTGCTTTGATGATGAGGTAAAGCGCGGCGTAGAGTTCTGTCACTTTACATGCAATTCTAAGTGTCTTCCTGAACGTATCTGCGGTGCTGGATACAGAGTGAATCTAAAAATATCATTAATATTATCATCGTCACCATTATTGATAAAATCTGAAACTAGAAGGAAGCTCGACGGCGAGTTCTTTCACTCAATCCTCAATGAAGTCTCTTAACTCTATATTCCCTTTGCGCACCTTGCTAAATACGGAATACAGCATGAAGTTAAAAAAACAAATATTTCAGTCTCCACATAAAATGGACTATTGAAATCGAAATATTTTCGATAATCTTTCACATTTTCTATTGATTGCTCAACCTTTGAACCTCATTATACTTGAAAATTTAGCGGAAAGGCGAGCTTGGCGCTAAATTTGAATTTCCGTACCTCAATACGAGAGGGAACTTCTATTTCTAACTTAAAGCATACAAGCTTTAGCTTGGAGCTTTACTTCTAAAAGTAAATACTTTTACTTTTGAAAAAAAGATATTTATTATCTGCAAAAAAAGTATGCACATTAAAAATAACATAAAACTGAATTTTGTTTATATCGACATAACAATAAACTATGTTTTAAATTATTTCATGATGTAATTGGGAAATATCTGACTGTATATGCGATGGTAGTGGGTTTGATATATCAGTGTAATATACATATTAATTTTTTTAATCTTTTTTTCCCATATGATATGTAAAACTGCGATCTTTAGTTATACTACTTAGCAAACAGTTTTATATTGTTTTTTTTTTGGATTAGCCTGCTAAATGTGCCTGATACTTCAAGAAAAAAAAACGAAGTACTGACAATGAAGTGCGTGTTGAAGCCGTCATGGCGCCCTGCGATGTCGTCTAATTATTAACGGGATAGTTGTGTGTTCGATTCCCACTCGGACGAATGAGTAAACAAGGCGCGGTTTTGAGTTCCGTCACTCAACAAAATGTGGAAAAGATAGGAAAGTGGAGAATGACGCGAATGGAAAACTATATTCCTTCTTCACCACGGTGCGAAAAAATACTTAGTCGATAGATGTTTGCATACTTTTATATAAATATTATATAGTATTTTTTTGTAACATCCATACAAACAGACTAAACAATTTTATATATACGAGTGATATGTAAAAATACCACCGTGCAGGCTACTTACATATTTTGAATCATCAAAAGGAGCGAATTATTCTGAATTGGAAATACGCTCAGTCCGCCTTTTGTGCAATCAATATTCAATGTTGGCAGTAGTGCTCGGAGAATTTAAACACCACTTTGAATTTCAAATATATTGAGAAAAAATAAAGGAATGTGCCTTTGGACGATTAATTTTTGGTATATTTTTTGTTACTTGACGCTTTTGTGGCGCTTTGGGCTGTATAATAATATACAGTCTGTATATGCAGTGGTCATGTCCTTATTTATAATATATTATGTCAAAAAGATTTCGTTTTGTCGGTCACACAGCCCCCATAGGATACATCCAACACGCAATGTATCTGAAATGATCTGAAAAAATCCAGATTGATTTAATGCGTTAGACAGGGGCACTTTTTTATTTTTCTTAGTCAACAAAGCAAGAATCGTTATTTTTTTTACACAAAGACTCTAACATTTTGTTAGCACATTTTACCTGTGATTTCTCTCGTGTGGTCAAGTGTAAATAACCAAAAGTTGTGTATGGCACAGGACATATTCTAAACAATCTCTTCAGTGTTATAATGTTAATATAGATTTATATAGTTATGCGAGGTTGCATATATTTTTTTATTTAAAAATTGGTACGATTGCCCAGAATCTAATAATAAATGAAATGTGAAAATCGTAATCGATCCTAGATATGTTCAAAAAATATTCAAGCCTAAGTTATTTTTTTTAGTATTGTCTCTTAATAAGCTTATATTTGGAAATTAATTCATAGTAGTGACATCTATTTATTTTCCTGGTACCTAAATCCTTTTAGTTCTGATTTTAGAACTGCCAGTTTGTAAAGAAAACATACATTGAGAAGCACCATCTATCTGTTTGAACATGAAACACTATCATCCTAGTTTCTCGTACCTCTAATGTAGATGTCACTACACTTTTTTTTTAAATTTTGTATAATTTTATTTCAGTCAAATATACTTTATTTCCCATTTTGCAATGCTTCTTTAATATTATCGTATTTATCTAAATATAATATCAATATTTATTAAATCTGTAAGCGCGACAGGTGCGATTCCCACACGGGGGAATGAATTATGTTTGTGAATAATGTTCTGCGGCGACAGAGTGGGATACAATGTGTGATTGAGTTTTTTTTTCCGGTTTTGACATTAATGCTGTTAGCCCTATTGGCCTTTACAACGACGCCGGGTGGGTAGGGAAGAGGGTACTCTGTCCCTGAAAATATGCAGGCACTGTGTGGCTGCCTATGGGTGTGTCAACGACACAAGGGCGCCCCCTCATTGAGTTTCCTTTAGATACCCTGATATATATGGGATGCGGGGGATGAAGCTAAAAACAAACTAAAAAATAGTTCATCAAAATTGCAATTCCTATTTTGACTAAGTTTTTATCATTCAATTTGCTAGATTTACGCACGTACTCGCATCCGATGACAGTGCAATATTTTTGGAACCTGGAAGTGAAACGTAGTGTTCTTATTTTATTCGGATTTTTAAAGTTTTTAAACAATTTTGTGTTCTATTATATTCTTAGCTAAGAATACATGGATTAGATTCTACGGCAAGAAAGAGATAATGTTTGTCAATGTTGAAAAAAGATCATATATACCAACGGTCTCCACCTATACAATTTTTAATATTTACAATATATACAAAACAATAGCTTAGCAATAAATAAACAATTTTCTGATCTCTGACGATACAGATATCAATGCTACGCTACCTAACAAGACTGAAAATGTATGTGTGTTGAAAATATATGGGGTTTCGTCGTAGAAAAAGTCAAAAACATAAAATATTTGGGTGTTATAGTGGACCAAAGCCTATCACCATCTAGAAGAAGTCTCGAGTAGGATTAGAAAATTAATTTTCATATTTCGTACCCTTCGACATGTTGCTCCGAAAGCTGATATAAATGGTAAATTAACTACAAGAAATATTCTGTCGGAAATAGATATCGCCCAAGCCCAATACGTACTTATTTATTGTATCCCCGTTTGGGGAGGAGCTCTAAAAACAAGGTTTCTTACTCTGGAACGTGCACAAAGAGCTTATACCTCAAGGTTATATATTTTAAAAATGTAAGGTTTCCGACGGACCAATTGTATCAAGAAAGTGGCTTATTGACTGTAAGGAAACTATACTTTTTGCACGTCATTTTAAAAAAACACAAAGCCCTATCCTATGATCCACAATTAAAAAATAAAAGAAGGAAAGATAATAAGGATAATAGCACGTACCTTCGCAACAAGAACTTTCTTCGCTAGCATTCAATATGAGTCACGTTCAAGCTTTCTGCATAATGAAGTGAATATAATAATAAATATATACCACATGCGATATTATGAGTGTAAAAAGAAACTTAAAGGATGGCTGACACCACTTACATACGAGGAAACTGAAGCACTTATTGAGCATGCCAGGTAGCATTACACTAAATATATTTATATACATACATACACCTACAATTATATAATAATCAACAGCTACAAATACACAACATAATTTGGAATAGATAAACAAAATAAAAAGAAATAGGAAAAAAAATAAACAAATAGGAAATGTTATATTATATGTAAGTAAATATATATTGTAAAATAATATACTTTAACTTAAGGTTTCTATCATTGTTATGGTTTTTTAAATGTTAATGGAAGAGCGGAGTCTCCTGGTACAGGCAATAACATGTTTAAAAGGAGGCTCCAATCACTAGTGGATTTTGTAAGAAACTTGCTTAATAAAGTATTTATTATTATTATTATTATTTCGTAGTTGACTCAACGTATATTTGTTATATAAAGGCACCATTATGTTGACATAATTTATTGTTATTATAACATCTTCACAATTTCAGTGAAAGGTGGATAGGGAACAGGTGGTAGATGTATACAAACTAGTGACTGTGGTTACATCGGTCAAACAAAGAGAAGCATTGGTGTTAGCGTGAAGGAACACATCTCCGATATCAAGAATGGGTATGTATCGAAGTAGCTGTGTACGAGCATAGTGTGGACAAGCCTATCATTACTTCAGAGTTGATAAACCAAAAATCCTCGCTAAGGAAAACAGATATATTCTTAGAATGATCCGCGAAGTTATTGTGATTTCAATAGAGAGGACTGCTGGAAACTTTCAACCACCTGGGACTTACTCCTAAATTTTTAAAGACTGAAACCCACTAGAGCACAGGATACAGTCACCTCATTTTGCACTCAGTTTACATTTCAACTAAAACAATTGACAGCATTTTTCATCCTTTCCATATTTCAAAATCTGCAACTTAGCCTCATCACATGCTTACATTTACTGTGCAATATTTGTAAACAGAATTCAGCTGCAAAAAAATTTAACACCTATCCGTATCCTTATCTCTAGGATCAACTAATTAGTCTTAGTGCAAACTATAAATAAAAAATATAAATATATAAAGTAATAACACCACGATCTATCGAGACAGTGGTTAACTATTTATAAAAATAGCGTCATCTATTATTAAATCCACGGACTGGCTTCAATCTAAACATGAAAAGCTTTTATGTTCCAAGAGCTTTTCACTTGTTTTATTATTAGATAAAAGATAGCGCCACTTGTTACAAATTAAATAAACATTGTTGTTGGCGTTTTGTTGTGGGGAGTAGAATTCCGCCACTCAATAAGCAATGTAACGAATTCGGATGGAATCGGGGAACATCGTGTCTTGATACTACCTGTTCTCTGCCTGCTAAAGCGGAAAAGCCGTGAAGCTGTTATTTTTTGCCTTTTTTTGTTAGAAAAATTAAAACATGTATTTATAATTTGTAGAGAACTTATAAACGTCTATTTTTCTTATTTATAATTCCAAAATTATATTTTTAAAATATGTAAAAAATATATATTCGATATTTTCTAGATTGTTAAAGAAGAAGAAATATGAGGTAGTATGAATACATATACATATGTTACTATATATTATTCACATATTTGCTATAACTTTTACAATATTTTATACTCAAAAACCTTAACATTTCAAAATAAAACAATATCTAAGTATTACATAGCATTCTTAAGTTAAATCCCTTGAATGATCTACAGTACTATAGGCACAACAGCGTTATTAAAAATACATTAAGCTCTTCCAATGAGTGCATTTCAAGAGCTTTTAAAATATTTTAACTACAACTTTTATGTGTAATGCAAAGTAAGAACCTACTTTATTGTTTTAGCGCAGTATCTACACTTAATTGTAAAGCGGGGAGAATTTAGTGTTAAGACACTGTTGCCCACTTCTGCTCAAATTTAGGGCATACATGGAATAGCAGAACATAATTATCTAGAATATAAATATTATTATCATGTCTCCGACTGGAAATCAAACCCACAATCAGCTTGTGAACAACGAGACAAGGGAAGTATGTACATCCCATAGTATTTTAATTATTAGATATAGCAAACACCATACATGAATCACGGATCACCAGTACGCTTTGAGCTTCCAGAGGGGGAGGTTGTGTCGTTTCAAACTTTAAATTACGTGAAAAATTTACATTTTGTATAAAAATTCAGTAAAAAATTGCATTGGTGAATTATAATTTTGAAATGTGACATTGTTTTTTTGAAAAAATTATAGTGATGTGTAATGCGTTTCGAATTCTAGTGATCCTAGTGTCTTTGGGAAAAGTTCGGAATGGAGGTATTTCATAGTTGATTCATGTTGAATCTATAACATTTTTTTATGTATTATTGTCAAAACGTGTTTGTAAGAAATCTAACAAGGGATCTGACTGGAAACGTAGTTGTAGGTTCTATTCCCACTAGGGTGAATGAATGAGTTACATACTTACTTATTTTGCTTGTTGCAGTAAAGATACAAAGCGTTAAGTTCCACCAGTCAATACACGAAATCTCTAAAATTTAGCGAAATGTAGTGAACGGAGTAGCTAAACTAAAACTGAGGTCGTGGATACGAATTTCATATACTTAAAAAGAATAAAATATAGATTTGATCATATTATTATATTATAATATGTAATTTCACTCTGTATCCCGTATATACCAGACTTAAAGAGCGTAGTGTTAAGTCACTCGGTTGCCCAAACACTGTTCTGCTGAGCCGCCGTCGTTTCTACGATCTTCAATTAAGTATAAAGTCGAAAGCGGAGTAATAAAACACTAGATTTTCTCTTTTGTATCTTTGCATATCTATGAGAAATATGCAAAGGCGTTTGTTTAGACATTATAAGTACCTTAAGCTTTCTTATTGTGTTGTCAAGCTTACAATGTTACATTATGGCTATATACTCAGGCGCAGGAACACAAGCAACTGTAAACACGACAAATTGTGGGTTCAATTCTCTTTCAAGGAAGTGACATATTTAATATTTTCATTTCCTTGCTCTGATAACAAGGCAGAGAGACGTAGAGATGTTTTCCGCCACTCAATACAGTGTCAGGGTACAGGATGGGGAAAAAAGTGTCTTTATGGAAACGGAGTGTCTTAACATTAGGTTCCCAGAGTCCCTCTGCATATCCTACTATATGCCTAGTATTTAGTTTGTTTTGTTTTGTTTTGGCTGTACGCGACGGTAGTAGATTCAATCTTTAATTATCTTTGTTTCCCTGCTCCACCACTTAACATGTAGTTTACGGATTACAAATAACGCCTTTGTGGTGAATGTGAGACTCTAGACGCGATGGCTTTATGTTCGATTCCCACTTGTAGAAATGATTTAAAACATCATCAAACATTCTACAGGGCTGAAGAAACAAGAAATTCATATTATACAGAATACAAATCTTAAACTATTTTTAGCTATTTTTACTTAAACATAAGTGAAATCATTGAAATCAATTAGTTTCAAATACCTATTAAAAGGTTAAGTTATGTAAGCAAAGGGGTTATCGGAAGCTATTTTTGTTCGAACATTTGTAATGTTGCTTAGTGATATTTTAATGTTATATTGAGTAATTGAAGGTTTGTTATAGAACAGTACCAACATAAATATATAATTTAAAGTAACTATCGTCTTAAATACTTAATGTCTGACAGTAAACACGACAGTTATGGTTTCGATTCCCACTCGAGGAAATAGATTATTTTCATTCCTTCACTACGGTGGTAACAAGACACAGTGCAGCGTTCAATACAACGTGTGATGTCTCAATAAATAGTAAATGGTTAACGGAGTGTTTTAAAACCAGTTGAAACAATGTGATATACTTCACTATATTTTATTTTACAAGACACTACAAAGTTTTTAAACAAAACAAGGTTTTTAAACAAAAATAAAACCTTATAAATGTTATTATTTTTCCATGAATCCTCCATCTTTGCCCAACCACGTAATCCACAAGGGACAGCTCGTTTCATATTACTTTTAAGCCCAATTACTTACCGTACCTATACGTTTTTCTTGCGGTCGAAAATTCGATAATATTTGAAATTTGAACTAGGTATGTTATAGAAAGACGTATGGAATGTTGACCACAATGGTTTTTGTAGAGGAACTAGTCTTTTTTTATAATATATATAGATAAAAAAATTCTTGTTTAAATAAATAAAAGAAATTAAGACATTTCCATTTCCTCTTTATCTTTTTTGATTTTGAACCAGCAGCTATCGATTACGATAACGATAACAATATTTAGAAGTTCTAAAGAATCAGCAGGGATGACTGAGATGAGATGAGAGAGATGACTGAGAACGTAGTGTAAGTATATCGTCTATATGGTGAAGAATTCTGGAGGAATTGCGTGTTGAGTGGCGGAACTGAACACCACGCTTTTTTTTTGCCCCGTTACCACAGACCCAACCAAATCAAAAGGCGGGCTTAGATTTTACATACATATGAAAATTGCCGTTATTTATTATTTTTTTTAAATATTTCGTTATAATTTTTCTTCTTAAATTCAAAAACAAAAAATCTCTTCTCAGGTACAGACCAAACGACGGAAAAAGAAACTCGACCAGAATACATTCATCCAGACGGTCTTTTGAACTTCGATCCCTATTTATCAGACTTCAAACCGGTAGTCGAAGAAGATGACTACATACCGCTGCCCGAAAACGATGAAACTATAGACGGCCTACCTATATTTCTGATAGAGCCTAAGAATTCTTATGTATTAAGAAGTAAACCAGCTACTCTGTTATGTAGGGCTGCTAACGCCCTGCAAGTTTTTTTTAAATGTAACGACGTAAGAACTGATAAGACTGTTCAGTTGGAGCACGTCGATCCTCAAAATGGGGTAAGAGTGGTGGAAGCGGAACTAAACATTACTAGAAACGAACTAGATGAGTATTTCGGTGGCAAATACAGTTGTGAGTGCTACGCGTGGAACAGTAAGGGGAAGATTAGGAGTCAAGGAGTATTTATTGAGTTTGCTTGTAAGTATTTTTGTTGTTTTTTAATTCAATATTACTGTGTTTTTGATTCAATATTACGATGTTTTTTAATTAGTATTTAAAAAAAACCCGTAATTTTTCTATCATCATCATGGCTGTGAACATGTTTGAAGTAAAAAAAATATATTAAAATAAATACTCTGCTGCGTGCGTGATACAGCGTGAAGCTTATTTATTTGTGTACTTATATTTATAGTTACCTGAATATTTCTTACCTTATTGTTTTTATCTCCTGTTGCACCTCTACTTGCCAATATGAAAAGGCAATATGTATTATATAATTTCTGGGCAAATAGGAGGCGGCAACATTCTTTTATAATTTTAACTTAACTTATAGTTTCAGTAAATTAAAAGAGAAAAAAAAGCTCGATCAGTTTTTAACGTATACCCTAAAATTAACTTTTTTTAGTCATTCATATTAATCACTGGACCATACGGTGTTGGCAAAAAACTGCTTAAAATTTATGGCCACAATCTATCTATAGTAACACAAAAAGTCACAGGTAGCGCTTAAAAAATATAATTAAAGGCTTTTGAGGTCGATTTTCAAGACTTGCAACCGAATAATAGTAATTAAAAAGTTAAGTTTTATTGCAACTTTCGACGTATACAAGTAAAATACAAAAATAATATTTAACTTTGAGACGTACAATTAATACTTTTAACTTACTCAGTAATTGACACATACGCCATAGACGAAACTACTCGACTTAGAAAGTTGAAATTTGGCATGTAGGTAAGTTAGAGAGTGGAAGCTTTAGGAGAGGTTTTCTCGAAATTCCTGCTGGAAAGGGAAAATCTGGTTTTGTTTTAGTTTCAGTAGGATAGAATCTATGAAACAGAAAAAAAACTGCAAAAATATACCTAAATAGTGTAAAATTAGATGGTTAAAATTATATTAAACGCACCTTTCAAGTCGGTTAGTTAACTTTTAAGGTTAAAAATGGTTAGCATTATTATATTTAGTTAGTCATGCATCATTTACTTATAACGATCGCGGCCATCTGTAGTCTGTAGCTCCTTTTTTACTTGCATTCGCCGTTCCCACAAAACTATAATAAATCAATGTATGGTTAATCATCTTTTATAATTTTAACATCTGCTTAATTAGTAACCAAAAGTTTTTATGCATCAGCGAGATAGCAAAACGAGAAACTTCTCCTTTTTTCCACAGAGCAGAGTAAGCGGGGCGAATATAGTGTTTAGAGGTATTTTCCTGTTTTCAAAATTTTTGAGACATTATTAACATAAAAGTTTCTTGGTTGTTCGTTTATTATTTATGTTGAAGCCGTCGTATCGCAGTAGAGCGGCGTTTGACTGTAATCTTGATGGCTGTGAGTTCTTTACCCACTCGGGAGAATACTTATATTTAAAACTAGCGGACGCGCGCAGCTTCGCTTGCTTATTTAGGAGTGAATTCTAATAAACCACGAAACATGTGTTCAATGAAATATTTTAAAGAGTCTAAATTTCAAATTTTATAAAAATTGGCGGCGATTTAAAGATTTTTCCATACAAATTTTCAACCCCTTTTTTGCACCCTTAGGGGGTGAATACTAGAAAACCATGAAACACATATTCAATGAAATATTTTTAAGAGTCTAAATATCAAATTTTATAATAATCGGTGGCGTTTTAAAGATATTTCCATACAAACTTTTCACCCCTATTTCACCCCTTTCGGATTAAAATTTTTCAAAATCCCTTCTTAGTGGATGTCCAGATTACGAAAGTAAACACCTGTCTAAATGTCACGTTTCTACGCACAGCGGTCACGGCTGTGCGTGCGTCTTACCTCAGTCAGTGAGACAAGTCCTTTTATATATATAGATTATTTTCATTTACCTGCTCTGGTCGACTAGCTGCGACCTTAAACTCCAAAACGCCAAAAATATATACAATATACGATAGTCAAGTGACAATGTATTAGTAATGTATTGTACATTGCTTATAGAAACAGTACCCCCCACGAATGTCAGAAATAATTATTATGACATATACTAGAGGAACGACACTTTTAGAACAGTGCTAATATAGACGCCACCCTGGCTTAGCCTGTATGTGGCATTAGTTCATAGGTGATTATATTTCCTAATGAAAAGTAGGCACTGATTTATCAGGAGGTGGAACCGGCTTCTTTTTACATGAGGATTATACATAATTATTTATATTTTTTTTAATTTCACGCTGTATCCCACAATTAGTAGGTGGAAGAGGGAACCTAGTATCAAAATACCGTTCGTCACATTCTACTCAATGTTTAAGATAGTGCGTGTTAAATCCGGGGAATCCGCTTTGTTTTTTTTCCAAAGTGAATAAAAAAATATATATTCCTTTGAGTTTCTTGCGCTAACTTTTATTTTCCCGTTCTGGTCTGGACTCAACACGCATTGAAAATTATCTTAGTACTAAAATTCATCTTAAAAATAAATCTATATTTAAAACATTTAAAACCCCAAGGTAAATTTAAACTGACTACCTCTAAATACAATAACCATTATCGATCACATATTCCCCTAAGCTGCTGCCAATATACGGTATTGTATACAGTTTGGCTTGTCTTGTTTTATTCATACTCAACCTCCTTTGTTTGGCTAAAACAAATATTTAGTCGCGGTAATCGAACTCGCTAACTCTTTAATAGTCGGGACGCTTTATACTTAAAACGATGAACGCGTACAAACGACGATAACAATATATTATTATTTATTATACTTTTTTTAGCTTCACGCTCTATCCCGCGTTTCAATATGCGGGTAGGTAAAGGCTACGTGGAGGGTACCACTTTTCACCCAATTTTTGATATTATTATATTGCGTATTCAGAGAATTTTAAATAAGAAAAGAAAAAAATTAAAGGCAAACACGGCGTTTTAGTAGTAGCGTGAAAACTTCAAAGCTAGTCAACTGTTTTATTAAAAAACTTTTTATTAAGCAGATGAACAAATCTGCTTAATTTTAGAAAGTGCAAATTTTATTGTTTATTCTAATAGACAACCTTAAAATAATATTATGTTCTAAAGAAATTCAAGACAGGTGGTCTCAGGTAAAGTAATTGATATTTTGTGGAACAGACAAGTGAATTTAAAGATAAACCCTCCCTCTGCTTTCCGCCAGGTGATTATTGACAGCGATATCCTGACAAGGTACCTATTTTTACCTGTTTTTACAGCATAAAGCAGGTTAGGTAGAGATTAGTGTTGAGACACTCTGTTTTTAATTAGTGGCTGGATATATAAATGTTTTAAATATCATCAAAATCTGTCTAAAAAAATTTCTGGCGCAGAAGCACAAATGTGTGACTGTAAGCGTGACGGTAGTGGATTCGATTCCCACGTGGGGAATGAAATACTTGATATTTTCATTGCCACGCTCTGGTAACGAGACAAAGCGAGGCGTCGTGTTTCGCTACTTAACACGCAAGGCTACAGGCATTGTTGGGCGGAGTCGGAACAGATTGTCTTTACACTACATTGAATATGGCTACCCATGATATGTGGTAATTTGGTAAAACGAGGACTTACATACTTTAACAATTGTTACGTATTATTAATAACTAATTATAAATATTATCTTTACATAGTATAAAACAAAGACACTTCCCACGGTCAGTACGCAGATTTAATGCAGCCTTCACTAATAGACTGAACGGATTACCGAGCCGAGAATAACGAAGATTTGGTATGAGATGTCCTCGAAACATTTTTGTGCATTTCCAAACGGAAAAAAAGAAAAAGTTTTAAAATGTTTTGTGTATTCACACTTAGGAGGTTTAAAATTACTAATTATTATTTTCAACTTAAAACTACAAAAATCCGACTCTGATATATAAAATAAATTAAAAAAAATCTTGTCTGAGCCCCAAGGAAATCTAATAACCTTTCGAATAGCTGCACTTTGTATAAATCCTTCGGTTACCGTACAGGATTCCTCGGTTAGTTCCTTAGAGATGATTAGAAGAACCTTTTAAGGTATCCCGTAATACGAGAAATGTATTGATTTGAACGGAACGGCGTTAGTTTAGTATGGTTGCGGTGGATTAAACTTTACGGATGTTGTACCTATGAATATACTTAGTTTATTTTCATTTCTTCGTTCTGGTAGAAGTAGCGCGGCGTTGAGTTCCGCAACGTAAAACGCAATGTCTCTAAAGTTCGGATAACGTGGAGAACGGAGTGTTTTGACATTAGGTCCCCTCTGTCCACCATGCTATGCGGGATAAAAGTGTGATGCCTCTTACTTCTCTCCTTCTCTTATTTTATCTTTACTTCTATATCTGTTGATATTTTGGCATTGCAGTTGGATGGAGGATTTGGGGTTGAAATTTGAGGAAATTTTTTAATGTACTATTTTTACTGCTACTAAATTGAGACATATAGTGGTCAATTTTAATCTAAAAAATATTATAAAAAATAAAAATAGGAGTTACTTTTCAGATTCGAACTTACACAATTTGTCATCATCACAATCACTCTGAGATCACACGAGATTTGCTTTAGCCAAGTAAAGATAAAAATCATTCATGCACATCACTTATCATATTCCGATCTAAAACCGTTGCTAACTCAAAAATTCTATAGAAACATATAATACATGCATTTAAAAACCCATCTTCAATTACAATCTTTTTAAATTCCTGCAGCTGTATGAACCCGCTACCGTTATCGCCCTTTTGTTAACAAAACAACCCTTATGTCTATAGGGAGTAGGTTCCAATTAAGTAGTAAATGAGAGACAGAGCAGCGTCATATTACTTTAATTCAAGTTAAAAACTGGCCGGGATAAGCCGTTAATACTTTTTATAAGAACGCCACAATAGATATTGCTAACTTGTACACTTATTCACACAAGGTGAGTAAAGATCATTGAGATACTAAGAATAGTGGAGATACTTTTATTTGATGTTTCCAAGAGGCGCAAGTTCAATTCCCGCTAGGATCCAATTTTTATACGTTTTAAAAAAAAAATCCTTCTGTCGTGTGAAAATAACACTTAAAATGCTTAAAAGTCTAAGAATCTAAATTAACAACTAATAAGTATTAATTGTTTTCTCATTGGATGGATATGGATTTACGTAACTTACTTAAGTGATAATACAATATTATGGTATCGACTAGCTAGTGTGATGATGGAGCTCAAAACCTAAATATTGGACCTCTTCAGAGGACACTAGTAAACTATTCGAGTTTAAGCTCATACAATTTTTAGCTCCGAGCACATTCTATAGCACTTTTAACACTTGGTATAGGAAAGCATGTTTTTTACCTTTTCGTCTCGGCAGAGCAAAGAAATGCATATATTAATAAATAATAAGTCATTTCCCCGAGCGGGAATCAAACCCACTAACGACACGTCTTTACACATTTGTGGCCCTGCACCACGCCTGGCCTCCATTCCTCTATATCATTATCTCGACTTATAAGTTATAACACAACCGAAAAAATTAAAATATCATAATATTACCTTTAACAACTTAATATTTTATAAAATACAAGCTTTCGAGTTTGAACAGTAATTGGTTTTTAAATCACCTCTGAAGATAACAGTACTCGCGGGTAAAACCAGTGGAGCAACTTCTTGCAGTCTAGACAGGATACTATACGAGTGGTCGGTTGTGACTTTGTTCGGATTTCGAAGTCATGTTATGGCGGAAATCGGCTTTATTATATGTTTAAATATATTTGTATTATTTATGAAGATGCTTGTGAGTGTAATTCTCAAGAGGAGGAATAAATTATTCTGCATTGTCATTTTCTGGTAACAAGACACTCTGAATTCCGCCACTCAACACGCACTTTTTTAAAAATTGGAACGAAATATCTTAACTCTGGTTTGCATCTGCTTACCCTGCCAAACGAGATATGGTAAGCTTATAAAAAATTGTCTTTTAGTTTACCGCTTTACTGTAATTCATGGTTAACGACATACATTAATTTATTTGCAGAGATGTTTATATTTTTTGTATAAAAGAAATTGTGTAATTATAAAAGATATTAGGTAGGTTAAGAAAAATATCATAGATTAAATGGAACATTTCGCGAGCTTATGAAGTTTATTAGTAAAATTTTAATTAAACTATTTACAAAACGAAAATATCATCTAAGTACACTATGTATCTAAACATACTAATACCTCAAGAACCAGTAAAATTTGAATAGTTTTTTTGCCTACGTTGGAAATTCTGTTAATCGAGTACCCCCGCCCTTAAGAGAATATGTCTGGTGTCATACACAACACTTAGATACGTCCATTTCGCTATGAGAGCAAAGTCGCTTTTAAAAGGTAGTAATCAGTGCCGGTTTTAGCACTACCTACAGGCGCCCTGGGCGAAGTTTTTTCGGCGCCCCCTAACTAAAATTCAATTACATACAAAAAAGGTAATGGATACAGTGAAAAAATATATATATTTAAAAAACTAATAAAATATAACTTTTCTAGCCTTTCTATTAGGCATTAAAAATCTATGTTTTCTGCAATTTCATTTTTGATTGACAAAGTTGTTAAGTTTGTTAATCTAGATTGCGAGATTGTGGATCGCAGATATGTTATTATTAGCTTCAGCTTGAATAACTCCTTGTTTATTGAAAAAAACACAAGGTAAATGAGCGTACGGGTTACCTGATGGTAAGTGATCACCGCCGCCTCGTGTAATGCCAGATGGGCGGGCTACAGGTGCGTTGCCGGCCTTTAAGGTGGAGAAAGACGGGCTTTTCGAAGGTACCCATGTCGTATCAACCTGAAAATACTACCATAGGTAGGCCATTGCACAGATGTGTTCCGCATGGAAGAGAGTTCCTACCAAACCGCACAGAAGTAGAGTGGCACGTTTCCAGTGATGTGGATGATACTTGATTTTGTGACGTACTGTCGGTTAGAAAATTCGGCGGCAGATAACAGGTCGAACAGTTCTCCAGAACACATGCAGTAGAGAACGCACAGCGAGCACATATCTCCACGCAAAGCCAATGTTTGCAAGCCATTCACACATTGGGTCTCCAACGATCCGAACGGCTCTACGTTGTATGCGGTCCGTATGTATCAAATAGGTCAAGCTGATACTGGGATGCATCAGCCCAGAGATAAGAACAGTACTCCACATGAGGCCGAACCTAGGCTCGGCGGACCGAAAGCATCCACATTGGGTCTTAGCGTTACCCCTTATTAGGAAAGTGTTTTGGAAGACTAGCGTCACCACAAATGGGGTTTAATTTTAATGGGCTTTAAAATTAAACCCCATTTGGGGAATTTTGGGTTAACGCGCAAACTCGTGTCTTTTTGGGGTTGAATTGAATCAAGTTCCTATAAACCCATTAGAAAACATGTCATAAATCAATCAGTCATCTTTCAGATAAACCAAGAGCTGGCTTTTTATAATGCTATCTATCACATTCGAGAACAGGGAGGTGATAGCAATAGGCCTGGAGCGGATCAGAAACTTTGAGATCGAGTGGATAAGAGCGCTCTTTTAATAGTCTAGGACTACGCCGGCTCAGTAAGAGTGCTCAGCCTCGCCCTACCTTAACGCCACTACTGCTAGTAATTAATAAGCAAACTTAATATTTCCACAGAATTACTGTAAATATAACTTTCCTACACATAGTTAGAATTACTTAAAATATAAATTATACAGATCCTATCTAAAGATGATCAAATAATTGCAAAGTAACCTCGCTAACCTTTCAAACACCGTTACTGATATGAGAAGTATTAAAATAGCTATAAGTTTACAGCCTTATAAAGTTGATATGAGAATATGATAAAATAATAATGATGCATAATAATTACTTTATTACTTTTTTCAGAGTGAGACCTAGTTAGTTAGTGTTAAGACACTCTGTTCCCATTAAGAGACTTCCGTTACCCACTTTCCCCCTAATTCTCGAGGCACGTGTTGAGTGGCGGATCGACCTCCTTGATTATACAATTAAATATATTATATACGTCAAAATTTTACTGTGAATGGTTCATCAGTTTACATGTTAATTCGTAACAAATAATATTTGTTTGTTACCAATTATGAAAATTCCAGAAAACCTCTCGAAATTCCTACGGGCACTAAAAGAATGCTCTCGTTTACTCTCACCTAATCTTTTATGCATATAACCTTAAATTTCATCTATCAAATCCAGTAATCACGTCGGTCTGTCAGTCACTCAACGGACTCAGTAACAGAAGAGTTTTATCTATATGTAACTTGTATATGAATAAAGTATATATACTTATAACAAAATTATAACGGATCGGTGTCTGTATATAGGATATATATAAGAAAAAGTCTTTCTCAATGTAATGTTCTGGCAAGCTTCCTTAAATATTGAGTGTTTGCTATATTTAAAATTTAGTAAACCACAAATAAAAAAGTTATACCAATATAAAGAAAATTTGCCACAAAATAAGTGTTAAACTGAATTGGCTAAAACTTTATCTATATGGATATTGTCTTTAAAATGATAATGTTATTAGATCGTGAAAGGTATTGAAATATGAGAAAATAAATAATTGTATTGTACAAGCGGGCGAAGCCACGCGAGCGCACTATTGGTTAAATAAAGAATAATTTTAAACATAAGATTAAGTCACCTTAAATTTTAACAAGCAAGTATTCGTCAATAGCACGGTTTAACGAGCGGAAGCTATGTCTCCAGTTAATGGTGGTGCCGCGGGCTGTGGACGGGGAGGGGGAAACATTCGTTAAAAATTACTGCCATTTAAATTGCTCCCAAATATATTCTATCATATGTCTTTATATAGAATATTCTTTTTCTGTCGTCAAGTTCAGCTCTGGTTGGCGGGAAATTGTTGAAAGGTGTTGTAAATAGTAATTATAGAGTGAAATTTAGTTGTGCAGCGGCGGCGCAGCGGTGGCTGACTGTACGCGATAGTAGTGGGTTTCTTTCCTACGTAGAGATTTCTTTTCATTTTCTTGCTCAGATACTAATATAGAGTCCGGCGTTGAGTATCAACATTCAACATGATATGTCACGGAAGTAACAAAATGCATGAAGAACGAAGCGTCTTAACACTAGGCTCTGTTTCCTTCTGCCTAGCTGCAAAAAATATAAAAGACATTAAAATATTTTTTTCTATAAACAGATATAAAGAAGCAATTCACCTATCAACCGCAGTCTTTAACAATTGAATCGGGCAGGCAAGTTAGTTTCCGATGTAGCCCACCACCAGCCGCACCGCCGGCTACCATTGTGTGGACGAGAAATAGTATTCCCATGGAAGAAACTGGTGAAACTATGGTGCTGCCAAGAGCTGGAGTACAAGTAAGTGTATTTAAAATACTTTAAAAACAAAAAGTGTCTAAGAGGTGCAGGATTAAATACCGCTAAGTATTTTTTTTAGCTTAACGCCGCATCTCGCACGTAGCAGGGTAGGCAGAGGGTACCTGGGTACCTAATGTTAATACACTAGATTCCTATTAAGACACTTTCGTTGCCCCACTTTCCGTCGAATTCTTCGAAAAGCTTATTTTGACAGAAATAGAATAGGAATTTCATTAAAATGTACTCATATTGTAGCGAATTCTATTAACTGCCAATTAGAAATGTGCCGTACCGCTTGACTTTTAATGTTATAAAGCGAAAGAAAAGAACATTGACAAAATATATAATTATTGCATTTCTGAAATGCATTTCTTTGCATTTCTGAAAGTGTATTTCTTACATTTGGAATTGAATCTGCTACTAACCGTTCCATACTTGTATATTAGTGTACTATTAAACCCATAAGTTCTATAACTATAATTGAGGCCAGTAGTGGTGTAGGGACACAAGCGAGTAACTGTAAACGCTACAGGTAGTGGGTTTGATTTTCACTCGAGAAAATAGAATATTTATTATATTTTCGCTCCGCTTCCGCTTCTCAAAACGCAATTTCTATAAGTGGGAACGGAAGCATGTTAATGGGAACGCTGTGTCTCAGCACTATGTTCCCAGATTCCCTCTGCGTATAGTACTATGTTCGGGATACAGTGTGAACTTAAAAAAATATAATTAGAATGCTAAAGATAACGTATATAAGACAGAACGACTTGAATTAAATAATCGAATATCTTTGGACGTATTCCAGGGCACCTGCACGGAACACGTTTATGTTCTCAAGTGCCTTTTAGTTTTAGACGATGGGCGTAGTAGGAGCATTTGAAATAATATTAAAATTAGAATTTTAGATACGTCTCTAAAAAGTACTGGGCACTGCGTTAAACTGTAAGCTCGTCGGCTGTGGGTTCGATTCGTTCTTAGCGGAATGAATTATTTCTCATTTCCTCGCTCTGGTGTGGACAAGACAAAGTGTGTCGCAGAGTTCCGCAACTTAGCACGCAATGTCACGAAAATAGGGTGGAAGGGGGAAATGGAGGGTTTAGCTCTAGGCCCTACTCGGCCGTATACTGCGGAAATCAGCGTGAAGATAACAAACGTAGATAAATAATCTACTTTAAGAGTAAATTTTGTTTTTAATAATATATTTTTTCCTAAGTTACTTTAACTGTTCATGGAAATGAAAATATTGCATAAAACTACTACTAATTTCATTTCCGCGAGTTTCAATCGAACACACAATCGTCGCATTTACAGTCACGCGCTTGCGCCCCTGCTCTACGACTTAAATCAATTTATTATTTATTTTAAATAATATATTTATTCATAGTTTCTTGTTTAGGATATGGCGAATTACTCATGCATCGCTGAAAATATAGCTGGTAAACGAGAGTCGGATATTGCTGTGCTGTCTGTGTACGGTAAGTGTATAAGTGACTAGTTGAGTTTTCTTTGAAGCATTAAATAGAAAGCTGAAGCCAGTTCCACTAAGTTTTGAATACATAAACTATTAAATATGTAGATTTTGTTTAGTTAGTATTTTTTTAAGTTAACTTTTTACTTAAATTACTTAAATTATTATTTTATAAATAGCATTTAAATGCTATTTATAAAATAATAATTTAAATCATTTAATAGTCAACGGAGGCTGGTCAGACTGGTCCCCCTGGGCCCCCTGCAGGTGTGGGGCGCAGTCCAGTGGGAGGAGAAGGACTCGTACTTGCACTGAACCCGCGCCCGCCAACGGGGGCGCACCGTGCAGGGGGCAGGGGTCACAGAGCGATGACGATTGCTTGAGATGTCAAAATGGTAAGCTATGTTGGAAATTAATATAAAACTAATAAAACAAACATATAAAGAGAATAAGACAATAAAAAATGTTCAATTATATATCCTGTGGTACCAAAAAAAACAGGCGTGGTTGGATTTTGTTAAACTCAATTGATAATGTCTCTAAATAGGTGGAATACGGAAAGAAACGGATTATAAAGTATTCATAATATATCTCATATTATTATAGAACTTTTAACGTAGATTTTTTATGTGTCTTTAAACCATTGTTTTCTATTAACATATTTAAACTTTACGACATTTTATTAATTAGTTAAAACATAAATGAAGAACTCCATAAAGATTCAAACCTAAGTTAGTTAATATTTTGATAAATAGAAAAAAAACTTATAATGCTGTTAATAATAAATTGCTAGAGTTACTATCACTAGGTTCGTGGTCACCCTGGAGCGTGTGGTCAGTTTGCAGCGAGGAGTGTGTCAAAGTGCGTCGGCGACAGTGCGTCGGGAGCTGTTCGGGGTCCACTCTGCAACACGCCACTTGCGTGGACGGCCTCTGCTCCACTGGATTTAGTAAGTTTGGTTAACATATCTATGATTTTGTATTATTGTTTGTAAACTGATGATGAAATATGCTTACTGTGTTGAGAGTTGGGAACGGAGTATCCGTCCATCCATCTGTTTCATAATTATTTTACTATTATTCCTAGGATTATCTAAAGAAATATTACCATAGACTAACGTATAGAATAGAAAGATTTTTTAACGTATTCCATAAAAAATAGAAACAATGCCGTTAACAAGTGAGCATAATAGACAATAGCGGAACAGCAAAACCATGGAAACCCTCTTCTACAATGTTTCTCACCATTAAACACTTCTATATAAAGTTTTTCTGTCGCTTCTCTGTCAAGAATGTCATACTTAATTAGTTATTTTACTTTATAATTATGTTGTATTGTCATTGTTACTTATAGTCTGCTTATTAATGATTTCATAGTACTTATTTTTTTTATTTCGAGTTATCTTTTTTATGGTATTCCTTGGAGATGGAGAGGCATTCACTGTATTATATTTTATTGAAAAACTAAATATAGCCGATTCAAGGAATTTTCCTAAATTATTAAATTAGTATTTCAATACTTTCGTTTAAGCTGTACAAACTTTTTCGTTTAAGCTGTATTCTTATTTTATACTTGGTTTATCTCTTTTTTTTATGTCGCGTTTTCTTTAAATTAAACTTATACAATACAGTAATATATAGTGGTAGGATTTCTTCTTTAGCCAATGTCCTTCGCTTACATCAATTAAGTTTATAAAATATAAAAGAAATCGATCCTATCAATAAAATCCATACTTTTCTTGTCTTATTTAGTTTTTTTGCCACTTCTTAGACGAGTGTTTACTACCCAATAAGCAATATATTTTATTATTGTAAAAAACATTAGTATTTACATCAAATATCTTTTTTAGGACTCTACAAAAACAACGTGACGCTATACGTAGGTATCGGCATCACAGTGGCGATGCTGGCGGCCGGCGTGGCCATACTGTACGTGTGGTGTCGATACAAGACCGTGCGACCGGGGTACACGCCGGGGAGAGCAGGTAAAAAAAATCTCGATCGAACAGTGATATATTTTAATTTATTCCATTTTTCTGATAGACAACGCGCGGCGTTATGTTCCACCACTCATTACGCAATGCCTTGGGCGAAAAGTGGTTAACGGAGTAACCTCTGCTAATCCTACTATATACGGGATACAACTTGAAGTAAAAAGTTATTTTTACTTTTAAGCAGGTATCCCAAAGACTTACTCGGGGCGGGACAAAAACAATGCAGCGCCAGATTTAACGAGGACATGCAACGAGTACTGGATGAGACCCGATAACCACTATGACATGCCGCAACTGAGAGATAGGTATGTTGAAGATAGCCGAAAGGTCTTATTTCCGTACTTTTGTTAAAAAAAATGCTTTTCATTTCGATACATCTTTCAGTAAGCAATGGCAATGGACAGTCGTCTGACAATGGTCTGCTTATAACCGCAACGGTCATGGGTTTGATTCTTACTTGGAGGGATGATTATATATTCCGATGACTCTTTTTTTATATATAATTTATTAACATTTTTTCATTTTGACAAAGAAGCGCAGCTTTGAGTCTTAAAATTTCAGCGGAAAAGCGGGTACGAAGTTTCTTAGTAATAGGTTCTTCCGTCTACCTTGCAAGGGTGAATTTTATTGTATAACAAGCTAATATAATAACTTAAAATATATAATTTCTTAAATATTCCAAATAGCTATGCTTCACCGTTCGGTAACAGAAGTCGACAACAGTCGTCCGCCGGCAGCAACCACTATGAGATGAAACCATACAGTCCTTCTGGAGATTCAGCGTCAAGCTGTTATACTAATTGTGAGTAGACTTATATAGGTTAAAGTAGAGAACATAGTGTTTTGACATTATGTTCTCTTTGTATATATATAATTAGCCGCTAATTTTTATATTTAAAATTATCGTCACCTTATCTATACTAAGCAGACCAGTCTTACTGGAGATATCTAATGTTACCTACATTATTTGTTTAATTTCCATGCGAGGAAATGAAATAATTAATATCTTAATTTCTTCGCTCTGGTAACAAGAAAAAGCGCAGCGTTAAGTTCCAATACTCAATGCCTAGAATGGCGGAAAGTGGGGACCGGAGAGTCTTAACACTAGGTCCTATCTGCTTACTTTCAAAACATTAATAAACCAAAAATTAATTCCTTCCAAGCAAGAACAATGACGTCACGATCCAGTGAGTGCTCGTCATCTCAACTAGCGGAACTTGTGACGTCATCACCGACCTCGCACTCCCATTCGAAGGTGGACGTCGCGGTGACCCTCCCGCCGGGACCCTTAGACAACAGTTATAGAGATAAAATATGCTTAACTATTGTCAAATAGACTGATAGTTCATTAGATTGTTGGTTTTTTCAAGGGTCTTGAAAGTAAAATAATTATGAAGGCTCTGTTTTTTCACAAATTTTATAATCTGTACCTATTTTATTATCAGTAGCTTAACCAATCTTAAGTTTGGACGTTTTAAACAAAAAAAAACACGAAATAAAGCGATATATCACTAATTATATTAAATTCTTTAAATAATTTCTAATTTAATGTACTAGAGAGGCGTTATATGATACTTATTTCAAGATCCCTGAAGTGATACCAAATTAAATGTTGTAAAACGAGCTTTTCTTTGTAAGTTGTTTTGTATAATTAGTATAGTATGGTCGACGAGTCGCGGCCTCCCTGAACCTAGTTGTAGATGACTGTACAGATTTGTTTTTAGGATTATTCTTACTTTTGATTATTTTCTTCCCAAGAAAAAAAATGCAGTAAGCCTCCAAGGTGGCCACTACTCGTCGATCGCACTATAATGTAGTGTACACAATTAAGTATCGTAATTAATTTATTTCATTTATATGTATTTTCTATATTTATTTATATGATAATTCATATATTATACTAATAAATGTAACTCTATATTGTTATAAAACCTATTTTTTCAGTATTATTATTGCTGTCATGTAATAAATTTATTAAAAATCAAACTAAAATTGTGAACAAAGTTGAGTATGACCCGTTCGGATGACATTCAAGGAGATACCGATTGATTTTTTTTATTTTTTATCTTTTAATTAATTGGCAAAGTGAGGAACGGGGCGCCTTGACACTACTTGTTCTCTGGTACTATGAGGAAAAATGTGTAGGGCTGCTTTTTTAATGTTAAAATATCTTTGAATCGTTTACTTATTGCTTACTAAATTATTTTACGTGTACAAGTATTTATTTGAGAAATGCGTAATAAATAATAATGAAATATTTTCTTCATAATATTGTTCTTTACATTTTTTCTCTTCGCCTCGCATATTCGTTTACTTACAGCTCTATGAAATTTTGTTCCTATAAGCACGCTTTTTTATGAAATTATAATAAATCTATCACTGTTCTTAAAAGTTAAAACTATTGTACAAGAATAGCAATATAGTTTATTAATGAAAATGTTTTATAACTTTTTTTTTTTATTTATTTACGTTTATTTGTATATTAGCTAAAAAATTTTAGCTCAGTAGATTCGAAAAAATATTCTTGTATTTTCAGAATAAGCTACAAACTATGAGGCCAACGCGGCGCAGTTCTCTTGCGCCACGTTGGCCATGGAGTGGGGAACGGGAGTGTCTTAACATTGGGTACCCAGGTTCCCTCTATGCGGTGCGGGACACACCGTAATACGAAAAAAATATATAATAATACGAATATATTAATATTATTTTTTAAAATGACGGACGCTTAGTGTTACCTCAATATCGCGGCTTCAAATCTTTTTGCACTTCTTAATTGTATTACAATTTTCATCTATATTATCCATAATATTATAAGTATTATTATTTTTTTCTTTGTAAAACAAAAAAAAAATACCTAATTAAGGCACTCCGTCCTAATTAGGTTCCCTTTGCTTAATCTGTTACATGCGGGATATGATGTGAAGCCAAAAATAAAAAAAAAACAAGAAACATTTCACTGCCATGTTTTTAAGATCTATATGAAACTTTGAGTAAGAATTTACATACTTTACATAACCGACTCTTCAAAAAAGAGTGTAATTTAACTTTAGATGTTACTTCTTCATTTGCGACTGAGGAACACGACTGAATAAAATTCAACGAGCTAATGCCAATTTTAATCGCATTTATGTATTAATGTATTGCCAAGACTTTTAAAGAGCATTTGTACGGAAAAAAAACATGTAAATATTATATTTAAAACTGTGATATTTTATAAATAAAATGTGTACAAATTGTTTTGGTGTTTTATTTATTTTTTATAAAATTACTTAAAGTTATAAAATCTTTTATGTGATATTATGTGAAGTAATAGTACGCAACAAGTATCAGACGCTCTCAAAATTTTCCACTTTTAATCAGCTCTTGTTGGTCCAAATATATTTTCTATAGCATCAATTGGTATTACTATTTCACATACAATGCAATTAATAATTATTATGGGTACCTACTCGAGGAAATGAAATATTAAATTTTGGTAACGATTCATAGGGCGGCGTTGTGTTCCGCCCCGAAAGTCTCAATGGGAACGAAGTATCATAACGCTAGCTGCGGGATACAAGAGTGAAGCTAAATGAAATATAGAATTAGACAACAAACGTCGACACTTGTATGGTTTAAGCATAGGTACTTTCTAAAGAATCTATATAGTTAGTTCAGTTCATCTCCTTAAATCTAAACATATATTAGTCCTGGAGTCCATCTATTTAGATAATTCAGTAGTTGCTCTGTGATACGTTATACTGATACTACCCAGCGTGTATAATATTTGTGGTCTCGAATCCACTATGGTAGTAGCTTGGAGGTGATGCCATTGCCACAACTAACAGACAGAACTATTATAAAAATGAATTATTTTTACTTATACAAATTTATATTAATTAATATTTAGGATGTATGTTTGATTATAACTCGGGGAAATCATAACAGACAAACAGCGGCGTTAAGTTGCGCTACTTAATACACAATATCTCAATAATTAGGCGGAGAATTGTAAAGGAACTCAACACTAGGTTCCTCCTACGATATTATGCGGGAAAAGACCTAAGAAGTTCAAACTCATCAACCTTTAATCAATGTAACTCAAGTGACTATATAATTTGTAACAATTCTCAAAGTTTATCTAACTAACATATGTTTTATGTTCACTTTTAGAAACAGATATTCATATATATATATATATATTTTCATTAAAAACCATTTCCGATCCTTGACCTATCGCATTGAATGCTACTAAAATAAAACGCATTAAGCCTCATTAAAGTATCAGACCACCCAATGAACCTAAGATCCTTTGGACTCATCAAAATTTATTTTGTTTCATAACGCGCGACTTTTGTAACATCACATTTTACCTGGTTAAAAAAAATCGATCCACACCGAACGGATTCTGTTAATTATATATAATTTATAAACTGATTCTGTGGAGTATTCTGCCAGAATTTGGTGGAAAATGGAGAAAGAGGGTGTTTATCATTAGGCTCCCAGGTTTCCTCCGTCTACCCTAAAAATACTAACAAGATTTATTATTTAATAATTATATATTAATTATATATTAAATAATCACGTATACAATTAAAAGTAAAAAGATAAACGGTGAAATACTACAGGTATTTTCATAATAAAACAAGAATAAAGAGTTATTATCTATTTCAGATATATTAATTAGGTTTATGATTCCCTAAAATAAAAATATTTTGAAAATATGAAAATCGAACCTGTATCTACCCTTACTTTTAAAGTCAAGCGCTTGATCGTATCGTATCGTATCCGTCCCTCATACACTAAAGTACTTGATTTAAAGTAACAAATCAAAGTGTTATTTTTGTTGTACGCCATTAGTCAAATGTAGAGTAAGCTAACGCAGAGGACGCACGGAGATATTATATTACATACACTTATAGATCAAAGCTATTCAATTTGAGCTTAATTAATTATTGATTTAGGCCGTCCTGGCGCAGGGCGGGCGTCCACAAGCGTGCCACTGTAAACGCGATGGTTGTGGACTCAATTCCCATTCGGGACAATGAAATATTAATGGTTATGAAGCAAAGCGGAGCTTTGAAATCCGCCACTCAACATGTAATGCCTCCGGAATTCGGCGGATTTAAGAGAATTGAATTGTTACAATAAGAATGGAGTGTTTTAAACAAGACTCCCAGATGCTATCTGCTATATGCAAAATGCAGCGTTAAATAAAAATTATATAAATTGTTACATAAATGATTAACTAAGCTTTTTATTTAAAACTTTTTAATAAACATATATAATTTTCTTAGCCCATCACAATTCGTATAATATTTAATCTATATGCGGGAATTTTAAGAATGCCCTAGCTTGTAAAATATTTAAATTATTAAAGTAATAAAGCAAATTTAGCTCAAATGGTTGTCGATGAAAACTGGCATTTTTGTAACTGACTCACTCACATAGTCCTGCCCGCTTACAGGTGACCTAGAAACTTGATATTTATATCGAGATAGACCATTATATGTATACACAGAAAAGGATCCAAAAACTGTAAACTATTGATATTATTAAGAAATTGAAAAAAGTTAATAAAAGTTATGAAAGTTAGATCGCGGAACTTAGGTAAATAAATTAATTTTAATATTGGGGGGATAGACATTACTCAAACGTATTAACTACGCCTGACGCTGTGTCCCAGTACATATCAGGTCGGACAAAGGAAACCTGGGCACCAAGTATTAAGACACTCCGTTCCCATTAAGACTTCCCCACTTCCCGCCAAATTCTGGACGCATTGTGTGATGGATAGCGGAACGTAACGCTGAATTAAAAATTAATTCAAAATAATTATATTTTAAGAGCAGATCAAGTTACATTAGGTTACTCTGTGAAGCATATCTATTTTATAGAGCGTTATTACACCGAGTGTTTTAAGCGCAGCCCCGCGCCCGGCGAGATATATCTGTCACTTAACAAACATAACTCTGAAACAAAACAAATAATATTTACAGGGTACTCGTACGCTATTTAATATGTCAACTAACATTAATAGGTAAAATTTAAAGAATTTAAGCTGGATTAAAACAGGATTCAATCCTGGATTAAAACAAATCTATGTACAAATGAAAAATAATATAGTAATAACTCAACACGTAAGGCATTAGAAATCGTTGGAAAGTGATGCAAGGATCCTAATGGGTAAGGAGTGTCTCAACACTAGGTTCCCAAGTTCTGACTGTTCTCTCTGCCTACTCTGTTATGTACGGAATAACGTCTTAAGCTAAAAAAAATACCTGAAGAATTATTTCGTCAACCGCGCTGATCTCAGAAACTTTTCAAATAAGTATTTGAAATGAAGAATTCGTGTGTTGGCTAATAGTTAATTTATTGAGAAAGGTTTCTTCTGCCTAGCTAATAAAAATAACTAACTGAAGGCGAAACATGTTAAGAGCCACCGTCTTCGGTATTTCCATAGTTTGTTCTTCTCTTCCTGCTGCAAATTAATATTAGCTATCAATAATATAATTTTATAAAAAACTAGTTAAATGTATGAGAAAAGACTATTTACAATTTACATGTATGAGGTCTCCTACAATGTTTAAAAAAGTGCCAATACGTGACGTATGATCCTTAAGTTATTAAACTTTTTTTTGCTGCTTTGTCATCTTACCAGAACGAGGAAATAAACATATTTAATATTTCACTTCCTCGAGTGGGAACCAAACCTACAACCTGTCACTCTACAGTCACACGCTTGTGGCCTCTTCGCCACGACTGGCCTGTTATGAAACTTAGTACAGGAAATAAGAACTAAACGCCTTTCATTCATATTAAAGAGGGTTTTCATGTCCACTTCTAAGTAAACTAATATCAACTAAATCATTTTAATAGCAATACATGATGTCTGGCAATCTAGTATTTCAAGGAAATGAGTCAGACAACCTAAATAAACACCGACGTGATTCACGAAACTTCGCCGTTTCTGAGTACTTGTCGAGAAACTGTAAGATAGTTTGCATAATTTTGTTTACTTTTGTATACTCTGTAATGGTATTTATATACTCTTTATGTCACTTTACACTTCTTTTCATTGTTAGGTGGGCTTATCTGTAAAAGAAATTATTTCTAGTTAACGTTTCTAGTTCTAGTCGTGGGTTAAGTTGACACTCGGGGGAATTATTACCATTTCTCAACTTGGTCACGAATTTGGACGGAAAATAGAGAACTATCTTGATATTAAGTTATTTTTGCTAGCCTTTTAATTTGGAGATAAAGCCGAAAGCTGAAGAAAAAACATCATGGTAACCAATTGTCAATTTTCTTGATAAAAATGGTAATTGGTTTTCTCTTTATTTAGATTAAATTTCCATTTTTTTAGCTTCACGCTGTAAAATAATGATATATCAATTCGTTTTCCAATATCCATTACTATGTTAAAATTTTAACTACACTAATATCTTACCATTACGTTACCTCTATCTCCTCCATATGCTCAATACAGCGTGGAGCTAAGAAAAAGTATAAAATGTCACTTGTACTTTAAGAATACATTTAATTTTGAACTCATTACCGTTAAACGTGCTACCACTACGCCATAGGAGTCATCGTTACAATTACACCTCGTAAGATAATTAAGTAAATGAATATTCAAAAGGACAGTAACCCAGTAGCCCTGGACGCTACTAATCAATCAATTAACCAATTATAAAGTTAAACGACGCATAGCTGCCGCCGTGTGTACTGGAAGGAGATTGGATTTAATTTATGTTGATAGTAATAATGAATTCTAATAATTACCATTGAACTTATTTGCTGAAAAAATTGCTGTATTAAATGTCTTATATTGTCATAGATAGAGAAATGGGTATACGCGCTCAAAACATAACCCTCCCTTTGCACTTCATTGCAGTCCGATAAAAACACGGCATGGGTTTCGTTAATTAATGCGGTTCAAATGTACTTCTAAAATACGAGGATACAGAAACATCAATACAATTCTAAAAATTGAGATTTCTGTGAGAAAAATAAAAGCAGCCTCACGCTTATTTTCCATGCGTAGAGCGGGATTCCTATCCCTCTTCCTAGAGGGATAAGGAACCTAGTGTTACCTCCATTCCTCACCTCAATATTAAAAGGCTTCATAAATTGCTTAGTCGCTGGGCAAATCTTCATGCTCCTGCTACTAGCTATAGTCAATGGTGTAGGAGTCTCAACGGAAGCCAGTGTTTGTTTGTATATGTGTGTGTTTGGGTGTGAATTAACATAGGGTAAGTTTTGACTGTTACTAACAAGTGGACTAATGTCTTAATTAAATAAATTTATTATTTATTAATTATAAATAAAATATTATGAGAAAATATTGATGAAAACCGACAGGTTTATAGCGATTGCACCGCGATAACAGAGTAACAAAATTTACATGATAAACGCATTAGAGTGATTAGTTTGACACAGTCTATTTGTTAAGCGATAGACAATTTAGATGTCGAATTCCATTGTGCTGATTGCGGCAATTAGTTACATTAATTCGTATTGTGGCATTGAGCTCGTGAATTAATAAAAAATGTTCATGTAAGTATAAATAATTAGACCCTTGTGGCGCAGTGGATAACTGTGGGAAGTTTTATTATATATCAATTATTTTGATATCCCCGCTTAGCTGCTTCTTCCTTTTGTTTACCCTGTTACGTTGGAACATCGTGGAAATCAAAAGAAAAAATAAATTTCCATATTATAATTGTCCATGATATAAGAGTAGCCAGTGATAGTACCAGCTGTATATTTTCAAATTTATCCACCGTGTAGGTATTAAATAGCATGAAAATTTAGATATTAGAGGTAACTACCAGAACTTGCAGATGCCGCACCGGTCGGTGTTATGATCACAATGTTCGTAGCTTGACATACTTGCTGGATCTGAGGTAGACTTCGAAGTGGACGTAATATGTTGCTAGCTTAGCCGATTTTGTAAAAAAAGAAGATAATATTTATTAAAATTAACTTATTTTAATTTATAATTTTATTTTTTAGAACAGTTAGAATGAATCCAGCTCAAAGCTATGGTAGTTAGTGTTAACTCTAATCTATTATATGTGATGTTTTTTAGCTCCACGTTGTATCCCACACATAGCAGGTAGGCAAAGAGAAAGTAATGTTAATAAACTCTGTTCCTACATTCCGCCTTATTTCTAAATCACTGCGTGTTTAACGACAGAGCTGAACACCGCATTTTGTCTTACCAGTGAGGAAAATCCTCATCTTTAAATATATTTATTTTACCACAAATACATTTACTTACAAAGCGTAATTTTACAGCTCCAATGCTACCACCCTAGATATCTCAGTGGACACGCCACGGCGGGAATGCTCCGAGACATCTCCGAAGCATTCAGACTGAGATAGTGACATCTCGTGAATTGCTTTACTAGCTCAGTCACTGCAGCTATGCAGGTACTTCCACTATTGTAGCTGACGTTTATAAATATATTGTAAGCTTTTGTTGATATTATGATAATAATTTAAAGTACTTTTTTAGAAAACGAATAAAAAAATTAACATATCGGATTTTGAAATTCTTTTCTGTTTGTTAAAGTACGTGTGACTTAGTGGTTAAAGCGCTTCCAAGAGGAATTTGATCAAATTTCGCTATGTTCCAATTTTTTGTATATTTTCCATAAATGTATATTTTTGCGTTGAGTTCCAACTCGCTTACGCAAAGTTTCTAATTTAATAGGAAGGTGGAAATAGAGACCAAAAAATAGAGAGAGAGATTGATTTAAAAACGATGTTATAAACTCCATATTTCCCCCCTTCCCCTACTAAAGCGTGAAGCTGCTAAATAAAAGATAACATCGCACTGACAACCGCTTAATTTTATATTGATTTTACGATTGCGTAATAAAATACGTTGTTAAATTTATAGATCAAGTTAAGGCTTAAATAATAATTATAAATTGTTATTACTTTGATATGAAATTTGAGATGGCTCGTAATATAGAGTTGACCATTTTAATGACTTTCGTGAAACTATCTTCTTACTACTCAGTTTGTTCATTGTTGAAGGTCGTGCCCATTCAGATATGGCAGAGATGACAAGCTTCTTCCATGCCACCACCCTTTCCAGCTTTCCTGTGAGCCTCATCAGGTCAAAATTGGTTATGTTCATTAGGTACTTTGCAAAAAGCAGCAAAGATATTCAAAAGAAGATAAGTTTAAATAACTTTAAAATCGTTGAGGGATTTATTTAAATTTATATTTCGTGTCGAGGCAAAGCACGGCGTTGACTTCCGCCACTCAACACCTTCTGCCTCCAGAATTCAGCGAACACTCAGTAACACTTAGGTTCCGTTTGCCTACCCTGTTACGTGCAGAATACAGCGTAAACATGAAAAAAAAAAAACTTAAAATTCAAGTATTTTCTAATATTTATCAATAATTTTCCAAAATTACATTGAAATTTAATAAAAATCCACTAACTTCCACTAAAACTATAGTAAATTGAGTGCTCAACGCGCAAACGACTCTTGACGCGGAACTCTATCGCGTATACGTAATTGGTATCAATAGAGACTAATGACCTGATCGTTAATTAGACGTCATTTCATGCATCAAAGCGCCAAATGCAGTGTTTGTACAGAGTAGAGGTAAATAATGATAGATGGGTTTTTTTAGAAGCTATCAAACGCTTTCCCGCATATAGCAGGGCAGGTTGAGGAAACTTAGTGTTAAGACACCCCGTTCTTCCACGTAGAGTCGTGGTGGTGCAGTGGGATAACATCTAATTGTAAACATGATAATTGTGGGTTCGATCCTCACTCGAGGGAATTTACTAATTTACTTATTTTCATTTTCTATCTCTGGTGGACAACACGCGATGTCACGAAAATTTAATGAAATATGAAGAACGGAGTGTCGTAATATTTGCTTCCCCTTGACTGCCTAGTAAGCTAATTGCGGGATACTGCGAGAAGGTAAAAAATGTCTTAGGTGGTAATTTGCTTGATTACTTGGAGATACAGATATGGGCCCCGTAACTCATATCATCGATATGCAGGAAAAATACAGTGGTTTAGAATACTGCCCTGTTGAAAGTAATTTAAATATAATTTTATTATATTTACATTTTTGCTCAGCTTAGTATGTACACATATGAAATATATCGCAAGGACCCTATAAATATTGACCACTGTCGATACATTCGATGATGTCATACAAAACGGACGCTATCTAATTCATTTGGAATACACACTTCAATTGATAATTTCTATTTGGGAGGTATTGTGGTGATGAAAATTTTAGTGAAATTTATGGTAAATTCGATTTTTGAGCACATCACGGTGCAATGAGACAATAAACGTAATGATAGTGGGTTCGATTCCTCATTCATGGGAATCATTATATTTTAATTGATGACGTTCAGTTCCAGTCAAGAGGCAAGGTCCAGAAAATTGGGCGGGAAACGGAAATCAGTGTGTCTAAATACTACTTATTCCACGAAAAAGCATGAAGCTCTGGTTTTATTTGTTCGACTACAAATTGGCGTTAGTTAAACAGAAATTAGTAAAATCTCTTAGTACTACTTTTGATTTTAACTATATGAAAACTATTTAAATATACACAATCTTAAATAAGATTTAACCGAATAAAAAATCGTTAATTTAAAATACGAGTCATATAATATGTCATATTGGCTTTCAAAATCGTCATCAAAATAATTATGTTTATGGGCGTCCTGTTAATGTCACATCGCACGCGCTATGACGAATGTAATGTAATTCTTAAAGGAATCGCTTTATTTTTTTTATTTACAGCTTTCCCGCAATCACAGCAGGGTGAAAGGGAACCTACTGTTAAAACATCCGGTTCCCAATTTCCGCGCCAATTTTAGAGACGATACATGTAGAGTGGTCAACGCCACGCTTTCTTTTATTACCACAGTAAGGAAATGAAAATGCATTCCGTAAATGAAAATTGAACCAACAACCGTCGCCTTTACAGTCAGACCGTAATTTGCTTGGAGATAAAACTTTAAAATACAAGCCATATAAGTCATATTGCCATTCAAAAATCGTCATCAAAAGTTTATGAGTATCGCGTAAACGTCACATCGCACTCGCTGTAACGAAGTAACTTCGTAAATTAAACGCTTTATGTGGCATTTATGAAGTCAAAGAGAGAGATCTCAATTCTGGATGTATGGATGTGATTCCAAATTGACTTTTATTGCGAAAGCTGTACTTGATTTTAAAAGCTTCGCCGGATATAGATAAGAGCTTTGTCGTGTATTGGAAGACGTTACACACGAGTATTTATGTGTTGAGGTGTAATGATTGATTTTTTTTATAAGTAATTTAAAAAACAAGTGTCGCACGGGTGGGTATGTGTAAACGTGGGTTTTGAGTTCAATTCCTACTTGACGAAACCTACAAATATCTTCGCTTCATATTTACGCTTGTGCCCCAGCGTCAAGGCGGTTTAAATACAAATATACATTCATAATGTATAAATAATAATTTTGTAACCCATAATAAATCCCTATATATAATAAGAGTATTATGCAAGGGGGAATAAAGTGCAATCATAGGGATTCAAAATCCTCCTTTGAATTTGCTAAGTAATGCCATTCATTGATGGAAATTGATTAAGGACATAAGACGATAATGAGGGTATTTCTAACTGATAACCTGTTATTTTATGTCTGTACATATCAAATTATACGTAGATTACTATATTATATTGCTAGCTGTGTTAAAAGTGGGGGTGTAGTGTGCGACGAATGTGGTATCGAATTTCACTTATTCAAGTGCAAATATTGTTAATAAAGTAAAATATATGTTTATTTAATAATATATGTATATAAGACGCGTCCGTTCCCGAATTTCCGCCGAATTCTTAAGCCTAAGCGTGTTGAGTGGTACAGTGGTGAGATCTCATCGCCGTCTCGTTAGCAGGGCGAAGAAATTTAAATATTAAACACTTCATTACCTCGAGCGGATCGAATCTATAACTTGTTGTGTTCACAATCTTACAATTGGGCGCCTGTGCCACGACCGGCTTTAACAAGAAGTCTGCAAGAAAAACATGTTTTATAATATTTTGAAATATATTTGTGAAATTATTTATTAAAAATACCGTGTGAAACCAAGGCAAAGCACTAGTATGTAGTTTCAGGCGGACGTGTTCAAGTCGAAATTCCACAAAGAATTATAGGGTGCAAACCACACAAAATGGAGAGATTTTTCTACCACCCCAGCGGTAAACACGCCGCGAGTGCTAGACAAATAAAACAATCATTTTTCTTTGTTAGGCACTGTCACATTGACTGAGATGCTGGAGATCGAAAATAATTTAAATAAGATACAGAGAAATGTTGCTTTTTATCGTCTTAGATAAATACAAATCTGTACAAAAATAAGGCTATCGAGTTATAGAAACACAGGGGTTGTGCGTTTGTTTCCCATTCGTAATAATGATTATATTTGTAGTATTTTACATTTTCCCGTCTTTCCATTCTGATAAAAAAGACTTAAAATCGACGAACTTAGACTTAAACGTAAAGTTAATATATATACAGGACATTTTTCTCAAATCCTTGCTCTGGTAACAAGACAAAGAGTGGCGTTGAGTTCCACACGAAGTATCTTGAATATTGGACGAGAAACGAGGAGTGGAGAATCACATTAGGTTACTATATGCAAAATACAACACGAAGCTTAAAAAAACTTTTCAAATTCAAGACGGAGTCGCCAACCGAGGGTTACACCAGTTTCAGGATTTTAAATGAATGGGAAGTACTACTTATAAAAGCTGACAAACATTGCACTCAGACACATTCTAAAAAAATAGACTATATTTTTAAATACATCATTAAATAAATAACCATTTAAACCAATCCCTATAGTATTATATGACAGTATTCCAACGGTCAACAAGTAAAGTACACACGAAGAGGACGAAACAGGAAATTAACTTTCGCCGTTAGCGTGACAAGTTTATTAACAATTTTATTAATTCTTTTATACCTCGAGCTATTGTTGAAGTCGCGCCGCGGTATAATGGTTGAGCGAGTTTCATTTATTCGAAGTTTGCTTCTTCATTAAAGTTATCATTTCGTATTGAAATATAATGAAGTGAAATAAAATATTGGACTTTTATTTAAGAAATAGCATTTATTTTCCGGTTTCGTCCACGTTGTCAAGTGGAAAATAAATATTATCCAATATTAAGAGAATTGTTCAACTTGAACCAATAGTTCCTGGGATTAGATTGATAAATTGATTTATTACATTTATATTGCATTTAATCAAAACAATTTTTATCTTTATAATAAAGAAGCCCTCGCTTTTCAATATGGACAAAAAATATTTTTTTTTATATAGCTTCACGCTGTATTCCGCACATAGTGAGGTAGGCAGAGAGAATTTGGACATTAGGTGTTGCTTGGCGGATCTGAACACTAACTAACACTAACTATTTGGTTCATTGCCAAGACGAGGAAATGAAAATTCAAATGGGAATCGAGCTCACAATATTTGTGCCTTGTGCCCCTGCGCGACGTTGGACCTCAGGTCAGTCAGTCAATATAAATGAATAATGGCTTTTTAAATATTACATGTACAAGCAAATCCCCAGGGAATGGTAATTCAAATACTTTTTAAAGTCAACGTCAACTTTTATATCTTTATCACAAAAGCTAGGCCGTAAAATCACCAATGAAATACAATTTGGATGTAAAAGATTCGCGTTGCTTACAAAATTGCCTCACTGTTCCCATTCAGAAGTGAAACGAACAATGTTGTCCGCAGTACATGGAAGACGTTTTACGACCGACCGACTATGGTCTAAAGTTGGTCTTCCAGAAAAAACTAACTATATTTTCCGTTTGAAGTTCAGAAAATTACATATAGTATATGAGCTTTACTAGCATTCAATTTTCATCATAGGCTAACTATATTTACCTCCTAAAAGGTAAGTTTTTGATTGTAAATACTATAAGGAAAGCTTATACTTTTAAAATTAAGTAATGTTCCGCTATTTATCATATCCGAAAACGTAGAAAAAGACAAGAAGAGATACTAATCACTTAATGCTTTCTACTTTTATCATATTTACATGCAACACGTGGTTGTTATGCAGCATAGCGGCGATTGCCATTCGGGGGAAGGAAGGAAAGGCTCTGGGTAGCAAGACAAAACGCGACGTTGAGTTCCTCCACTTATCACCAAATGTCTCGAAAGATTAGGCCATGGGGAACGGAGTGCCCTATCACTCTGACTCCTATGCCTACCCTGCCATATACGAGACTGTATCTCATGAAGCTAAAAAATACAAAAAGCTATATTATATTTCTAGAAGTTTAGTGTGTGTAGTCATGTTAACCACAACATATCGAAAATGTTTTACGAGAAGTAAAGTACAGAATTATCTTCAAATAGCCCTTACAATGGCTATTGAAGTATTTCATTGTTGAATTTCTCGTAATTTATATTGAAACCTTAAGAAGTAGCAGTTTAAAATTAGCATTTTTTCAGTATCAGGCTAGGAAGTAAACAAGTAGCCATGTAACAGGTTAGGAAGAGAGAAAATAATGTTAAGAGACTCTTCTCCGGCTTCTTTCTGAATTCAAAGCACGAGGCTTAACGTAACACAAGCATGCGACTATAAACGTGACAGGTTGTGGGTTCGATTCCCACTCAGGTAATGAAATATTTAATATTTTCACTTCCTCACTCTAGTGATGAGGCAAAAGCGCGCCGTTCAGTTTTGCCACTCAACCCTCTCGTACACAATACCTCAAGAATTCAGCGGAAAGTGGGGAACAGAAATGGTTTAAAGGGAACGAAGTGTTTTAACACTAGGTTCTCAGGTTTCCTCTGCCTACTCTGCTATGTGCGGATAACAACCTGAAGCTAAATAAGTGAATACAAACACTCTACGTTTCCTAAGTGACCCAAAGAAATTTTCACATATGATTGAAGTAACAAGCACAAGCATTAAACACTGCGTGCCCTAGTTTCGTAAGGGCCGTGATTTTACAATTAAATAACGTATGAGAATTCCAACGTGGTAAATGATGTATCACGCTGATTTATCGATATTGTTAGAGAAATTTGTTAGATTTGAAGCAAATAGAAAGTAACCTAGAAGCACATTGAAGTGAATTGACACAATGAATAGGTACTAGGTTCCTGGGTACAATCTGCTAAAAAAGTACGTAAAGCTTAAATAGTTTCAAGTAAATGTGTAGAAGGGTAGGGTAGGGGTCGCGAACGAGCGAACATCTGGATATCTAGTGATAAGACACTCCAATCCCATTTAAAAAATAAAACAATAAAAATATAGGTTTTTTCAATAGAAATACATTAACTACCTCCAAAATAACCAACAAACTGTCCTAATAGCGTTAACTCCTTAACCAATCAAGTTATAAGTTAACGAATCCATTGACTGTGAGTCAGTTAAACAACCGGTTACACAAGTACACCGTAATGAATTATTTTGGTTATTCCATCCCCTCTCAACCCTATCATTTGTAGACGTTGGAAATTATAGGATGCGGTTGGGTGAATTATTTATATGTAGACTGTAAGGGGGTTGGAATTTTATACTGTTTCTATGGAGAAGTATATACTCACCTATGTAAATGTTGATATACTACTATAGAAAAAATAGAAAACTTTCAGTCTTGTTGTGTAAATAAAAATAAGCTTAGATATGATGTAATATAATGTCACGCCGCAAATAAAAGACAATTTATTAGAGAACACTTTTTTTAGTAAAGGAAAATAAATATATATTTTTTTAATAATTATCAACATCGACGCTCCTTGTCGAATGAAATAAGAAATACAAAATTAATCCAAAAAGGATTCGAACCCACACAGCCAATGGCAAGTGCCAACTGCGCCGCGAGAGTGCTATTGTTGTCATATAGTAGTGAGGAAAATAAACAAAGCGTTATTCAATCTGCCCTTCCACTAGAAGCAATCACATGATTGTGGGGGATAGATATGGTTGGGCCATTAGAAATACTTTAAGTAGGCAGTTTTTAACGCTAAGACACTCCATTGCTCAATTTTCCGCAATTTCTGGGATATTGCGAAAGTCAACGCTGCGCTTTGCCTTGTTTGTTGTTCCAGAGTTTTAAATGAAGTAAATTCATTCTCCAAGTGGGAAACAAATCATAACTAGACGGTTTCCTTCTTGAATGTGATTACTAAAATTTTTTCATATATTTAATAAACAAATATAAATGAAATATATTTATTTACAAATTTCTTTATTAATGGCCCTAAATCATACCACAGTGCAAAGTGACAGATTTTGCGCTAAACTGACATGTCCAAAAATCTGTGAGACATCTTCGGGATATTGTATGCGGACTATTCTCTACACTATAACTATAGCATAAAGTACGATTTCCTGTAAATGAATAATATTTATCAATGTCATTTTATATATTGATCGATTATCGCTATTAATCTTTGGACTTAAAGATTGTTTTCGTTTGAAAGATCGTTAAAATTTTTTTTTAAGCAAATGCTCTATTGCATAGAAATAAGACTCATATTGTTGGGTGACTTTACTAGATTTCACCAATATATTTTTGTAGCCATCTACTATTTATCCTATGGGAGATAGAGCTTTATTTTGAATATATAGGATGTTCATTATTGTTGTTCGTATAAACAAGGGTGAAAAGTAGGGGAGTATGAAAGTTAGTGATGGATTCAGTTTTAAATTGTTTATTGTTGGTTTTTATTTGGGATGTTCTGTGTTTGGCAGTTCATAAAATTCGATTTGTTTATCTTGGAAAACATTTAGATAGCCCCATGGAGCAGAAGTTTTTGTCCATTTAAACATGCCACCAACACGCTTAGATAGCAGCCGTTTCCCGCATAGCAAGGTGGTGGCGGTGGTTTCTTCCTTCCTTTCCAATTCTTGAGAGATTATGTGTTGAGTGAAGGATCTCATCGACATGTTATACTTGCCATACCTGTCAAACAAAAATAACGTAATACTTCTCTTAAGAGAATCAAAATCGCAGCCATCGCGCTTTCAGATAAGGTAAAAGTTTTAAAAATAAAAAATATTATGGAATTTCAAAAATAGGCAGAAACAACTGCATCAAGATAGCACATTAATTCTTTTTTGTACGAAAATATTGAATGCATAAGAGCGATTATACGTTTTCTTGAAATCCTTATTGGAGAATAACAATTTTAAATAGTAAAGAAAGTACCTTTAGTTCTCATATATATCGGTGTGCAATTTTATTCCATTGCAAGTTTGGTGAAAGTTACGCTATGCTAGGAGCTTAGCCAACTTCGGCACATTGTAACGACATAGTTTTCCCGAGGAACTGGGACGCGTGGCCTCGGGCGTTCTCTTTGAAAATATGATTCAGACCGAAATTTTAATCTTCGTTAGTAAGAGATTTTAAGTATATTTTTTTTCTTATTTGGTCAAATTGGATTGTTTAATAAGAGCCAAGATTGGTATGAAAAGATTTTTTTTTAATTCATGATAAGGACATTGAAATGTTAAAAGCGAATAGTTATATTATAGTAGGGAAACGAAATGTCTGCTGTATGTGCTATGTGCGGGATCTAGCATTTAACTAGAAAAAAGGACTACTTTTTTTAATTATAAGGAAAGGAAATAATGATCACTTACCCGTACGCTCGCTTGCCTTGTGTTTTTTTCAATAAAATGAAAAACTCTTTGAGTTTTTCAAGCTGAAGCTGATAAGCTTTCAAGCAGAACATATCTGCGATCCACAATCTCGCAATCTAGATTAACAAACTTAACAACTTTGTCAAATAAAAATGAAATAGCAGAAAACATACACTTTGAATGCCTAATAAAAGAGTGCCTGATAGAAAGGCTAGAAAAGTGAAATTTTATTAGTTTTTTAAATATATATATATATATTTGTTCACTGTACCCATTCCCTTTTTTGTATGTAATTGAATTTTAGTTAGGGGGCGCCAAAAAAAACGCCACGGTAGTGCTAAAACCGGCACTGCACATAATATTATGTAATATATATAATGTATGAACTTATGAACTATATATGTATAGTATATACATATATAAGTTCACACATTCATATGTTATACACGCTGCCCTTTATATGAAAACCTTGGTACGACGATTGAAGATTGCAAATTGGCAGTTCACGCTAATTAACGTTTACTGCGCTAGTTGAAGTCGGGCCACTACGTCAACGTGAGTATAGTTTTGTATTATTTTAAATTATTTTTAACTAACAACTCATTCACGACTTCGCCCGCTTGAATTGATTCTTATATCACTGCCAAATGATACTAAATATTTACATATACCGTATTCTGACATACAATAGGCTCTATTATTGTAAACTTTCATCTAAATACGTTTAGTACATTTTGCGTGTAACTGGAACAAACACCACCTATAATATCTAGACATTTTGTGTTCAGTGGAGGAAATCAAGGACGTGCTTTTCCTTTCCACCAGAGCTGGGTAACACAAGGAAAAAATGGGAAAGAAATCTACAACCATCACATTTTCAATAACAAAAATATAAATATATCATATCTAGATATAATAATAAATAATTTCCGAGCCCCATCAGAGCTGGTAGCGTCGTAATTGACGGGTGGGCCGCGCACCGACTGCACTGTGCACTGTTATTTGGTAGCCGGTGACAGGTCTATACTTGTCGTCTATAATTATTATAAATGGGATGTTACAGCTATATCTTTGTATGGTGTACGCTCTAGAGACCGCCGTGGCTAAGTTGCTGTTTCTACAGTTTCCACAGTATGACTGTAAACAAAATGTTTGGGAATTCGATGCCCTCTCGGTAGAATGATTGATTATATTTAAGTTATTTTTAATACCTTTGTTACGTTTGTTTGTTTAAGTTTTGGTGGAAAAAAGTGCTTTTTGTTTCACCACTCTACAATATCATTAATATCTTGAAAACTGCGCCTCAAGTGAGTATCGCAATGTCTTAACACTAGGTTCCCCTAGCCCTCCCTAGTATGCTGCGAAAAGAGTAGAATCATTTTCTTATTTTTTATCTTGCACATATAAGGATAGGCAAAGGGAATCTGGGAATTTAGTGGAAATCAAACCCGTAGTCTGTTGCGTTAACACGTAAGCCGCTGTACTGTTGCACAAAAACAGCAGAGTAATTTGGCCACAACCCTTCCTCCAAGTAGATGAAGCATTCATTCCAACGGTCCACTGCATCACAACGCTTACGCCTTACGCCAACAAGCCGCGATAAACAAAGATTAAACAGCGCAGGAATTAAACCCACGACCACCGTTCCATAAGAGACACACACAACATTGGTCCATGTTGTTATATAAGTTATATCGACAGCTCTAAGCTCGGCAACATCAATTAAAGGATTAACAGTGTGATAGCCGCTTAGCGAGCGCAAAGTAGATTAGGCAAATTGAGCGAATGTATTTGCTGAATGTATTATTGTTATAAATTGTTTTATTATTTACTTTGGTGAGTTTTGGTTTTTTATTTCCTTGCTCAGATGACGAAGAAAACTGCGGCATTGAATTCCGCCACTCAACTCGCAATGTTTCCAGATTCAGAAAGTGGGGGGCGAACGGAGGGGTCTTAAGGGGAATGGAGTGTTTTAATACTAAGGTTCCAGATTCCCTCTTCTTACCCTGCTGTCTGGAAACAGCGTGAAGCTAAAAAAATACTTTGTTATTGGTAGGATTTCGTTTTAAGAATGAATCTAGTGAATTTCTTGCCATTTTGAGTCATGTTACCAGACTGAAAAAATGAAAATAATTAATACACCGAGTAGAAATCGAACCCACATCCTCTAGTTTACCAGTAGGTACACAAAAAATAATAAAAACATCATACAACACCTATAGTAAAGAATAGTACCTATCTCCCTAATAAAATATATCATCGTATAAAATTTTACATTTGTATTATCAAGCCGTAAACAATAACCGCAGCGGGACGGGACACGAGACACAAAACGAGCGAAGCGAAACATCTCCCGCATGAGCGTGAGCGATTTATTGCGTGGAGATAACTTCGAGAGATAATTTAAATATGTCCAGCCGACTTTTAAACTTTAAAGTTTATCTATGAAACAAACAAACAAAAATGTTGGCTTGGGCGAGTTAGTTAAGGACGTGGATTCTAATACTGTTTTTTGGATGCACGCTGTATTTCGCGTATTGGGAACTCAGTGTTTCTATTGCTTATTTTCAAGATGTAGTGGTGACTGGTGGAAAGTAGAAACAAAAGAATAATTATTTACTAAGTAGAAATAGAGCCCCAGCCGTGTTGTTGAAAAAAGTATTACATACATTTTTTCTCAGCAGAGTGGGTATAAAAAACCTTGGAATTTAATATTGAGACGCGTGTCCCTTTTCATTAATACATTACCTTACCCCACTTTCCACCTTACGCCACGCTGTGACCTCATTATGAGACAGATTTAATTTCTGGAGTGGGAATTGAAGCTACAACCTGTCACGTTTACAGCCTCCTGCGCTCCTGCTCCAAGAATGTCCTCTACATTATATACCTACAAATTATTAAATGCTCATATGATTATGTTTACTGTTAAAAGCCTCTTAATTCTAAACGGGTTAAGTGCTCCAAAGTTAAGCTAGAGCTCGTAAAGTCCGCCTCAAAATAAACCCTAATTCATTCAGAACGTTTATGTTTCAGTAAATTTATTATGAAACGGCCCCAACATTTCACTAGGACACTATTCAAATTGTCCTCTCTAAAGCGATTTATTCTCATAACAACTATATATAAATAGCTGGCGTGAATTTATGTGCAATGCATATATAAATAAATGAATACGAGGCCAGTCGAGGGACAAGGGCAGGCAGGCTATGGGTTCGATTCCCATTCTAGGAAAGGAAGGAATTTAATATTTTTATTTCCTAGCTCGGCACCTCCAAAATTTGGTGGGAATTAGGGAACGAAAGTGTCTTAATGGAAACGGCATATATTAACACTAGGTTCGGAGGTTCCCTCTGCCTACCCTGTTAAGTGAAAGTGGAAAATACAGCGTGAAGCTGAAAAATATTTTTTTTAAAGCCGCCATGTTGCAGTAGGCTTTTCAAAGCTTTATCGTATAATTTTGGAAGAGATTATTTTCATTTTCATGCTCTGAATAATATAAAATACAATTTACACGATGTCTGCTCAGAACAAAATATGATTCAACAAATAATATATGTATTTGTCATCAAAGCTGATGGCACACGGATTGCAAGAATTTCTACGGACAGACTGAAATATGCTTTTTTTTGCACATCAATTAGCTTTTAATATGTACAAAATAAGATTCACATTCGCGTATATTTACGATATCAATTATTGCCTCTCGATATGTTACCATGGTTACGTCACGATCGTACTACCAAAATGTCTGTGTTCCTGTCACCACCTTTATTCAATTGTGCTAAAGTTGAACTTCGCTTGAATTGAAAGTATGGAATAATTTAGCGAAAAGCATAGAGTGGACATTGCATTCAACTGTTTGCAACAAATCGAAGGGGACTTAAGTACTATTAGAAACGTCTGCGAGAGTTAAATTGCGTTTTTTTACCTCTCAAGTAAGTATGTATTATGTGTATAGGCAAATGATAGTCGTCTGGTCTTGGAAATAAATTATTGTTCTGGTTGCCTCAGGAAAAAGGCTTCCTTATTTCTATACATTTTAGCTTCATGCTGTATCTCGAACTTAGTAGGGTAGGAGCACTCCATTCCTCATTCATTCATTCCTTACCCACCTTCCATGGAACGCCTAACGACTTGCTTGTTTAATGGCGGATCTGCGCTTTAACTCGTACTAAATAAATGAAAATGAATTATAACATAACATAATCTGGTAATAAGACAAAACTCGGTGATGACTCGTTGATGACACCCTAAACTACCTTAAAGTACCTTACCTACATCTTGCAAATAAACGATTACAATTAATTACATTCAGAAAAACAAATATTGAAGTTAATGTATGCATAATTTTCTTTGTTTTCTATTCTATTTTCCCAACAACCAGAATTTCGTACTCAAATTATTTGAAGTATCTTTTCCGCTTTTAATTAGTGAAGGGACGGAAAAAAGCGAAGTCCAGAAGAACCAAATCGCGTTGGTTGATACGAGTTTAATTAAATTTGTTTATACCTAAAAAGTACAGGAGTTACGTACAAATTGACAGTTACAGTGTGTTGAAATTTTGACAGTATTGTTTTTTTTTTGCTTCACGCTGCATCCCATATAATGTATTATGCAAGGGGAGGTAGATCCATAAGCACTGCCCAATACATTGATTTTATTACTGCTTGTATCGATATATTTAAATATTTTTTTACATTAAATCATTTAATTTTTTATATATGTTCTTCTCTATCCCACAAAGCATGTGAAAAACTTTTTGGCCAAATTCAACATCATACATAATTATTCCCCAAATAGGAAATGAACCCACGATCATCACCTTTAAGATTTTGGATATTCTACGCTAATATCCTCAAACAAAACTGACACCAAAATACAAGGAATTATTAAATAAGCAGCGCATCCGTCCAAATAACACAAATAAGTAATTCGATACCCGAGTCTGACCATCCATCGACCTTAATATTCCAATAGAGTTTAATGAACGAAAACATTCAATAAACTAACCAATTACTTAAATAAATCGTGGGTATGGCTGAAGCAATTTTTTTTAATTATATAAATTTGTTAAATATTTTCTCATGTTGGTAGTACAGAAGGATGGATGATAGTTTTTTAGGTTCCGTAACTAAAAGGTACAAGGGGACCCTAGTAATAAGACTTCACTGTCTGTCTGCCTGTCCGGTCATCATCAAGCTGTGTCTTATAAGCCGTGATAGCTTGTAGGTGAATTTTTCACAGACTATGTATGTATATCTATAGCCGCTATAACAACAAGTACTATAAACAGATTAAAATGAATATCTAAAGAAACTCCCGTACAACAAACATGTTATAAAAAAAATCATTAAACTTAAAACTGGCTTCCACGAGTATATTATATAACATTATTAGTATGGTACATAATACAAGTGATACATACATATTATAGCTTCACGTAAAACTTTATCTCACGTAAAGCAAAAGACGATAACCTACTGATAAGGCGCTGCGTTTCCCAATTTTTGAGACTTTGCGGAATTCAACGCCATGGTCTACTAAAGCGGGGAAATAAAAAAAACAAATCGATTGAATGAAAAGTTAATCTGTGATATCATCTTTAAATCCACACACTGTTTAATTTTATACACAAATCTGTTTCGGAAACATCAATTTCAGTGGTTTCCTTTTAACTCGATATAATATGTATATAGTATGTTTGTACGTCTGTTGCCAATTAGTAAGAAACTTGAGTGATGTGCACGGCGCACGGTGATTTAGTATGAGACGGTTATTACAGAAATTATACTTAGCATTTAATGTTAGTACTAATGGAAAGATTAAGAAAAATCCGCCATAAACGTGTATGGATTCGATGGCCATTCGGGATATGTTATTTAAATTACTTATTATGTCTGGTGAGTCCGTCGTGGCATAGACAATTATGGATTCTAATCCATCTGGGGGTAATGATTTTATTTAAATTATATTCTTTTCCTCCTTCTGGTTGATACTCCGCATCTCTAAGATTGAGCAGTAAGTGAGCTCTATGATCGAGAACACGCGAAGATGAAAAAAAAAACCCTTCGGGGCTACATATTTGTTTTTCCAGCATTGTCGATTAATGTTTGAGTTTCAGTAGGATCTGTCTATCACATTAAACTTAACTAACCAGTGACGTATCAGTTAACTAAATAAAAATTCAGAGAATACCAAAAACAACATTTTCTGTAAAACGCAGGAATTTCTCCATTTTAGATTTATATTTGTAACAAACTGCACTCGTAGTGCACGCAACGTTTGCTTTGACTAATGATTGTGTCACTTATTGCGGCCCAGAGACGCGGGGTACGGACGCGTGGTCAGTACGTCTTAATAAATGTATGTCGCTGGAATGTTCTTAGTATTACATCTGAAGTAAAATTAAGTATTTTAGGAAATATTTCTTTTTTTAGTTTCATGCTGTTTCTTGCACATAGCAATGTAGGTAGATTCAACCTGAGAATCTACTGTTAAGACACTCTATTAAGCCATTTTCATTTCCCATTGAATTCTTGAGACATTGTGAGTTGAGTAGTGGAACTCAACGTCGCTTGGCGTGTTACCTGAGTGAAAAAAAAAGAGAATCAAACCTACAACCGTCGCCTCTACTATCGCATGCTTGTGCTCCTGCTCCACTGACCTCTCATAGGGAATAAATAATATTTCAAAATAAAAATAAAATATTTAAATTGACGTGGCACTGTGGTCGTGGGTTCGATATGCTTCTGCTAGAATAAACTATTTTCATTCCCTGGTCTGACTCTGGTATCAAAACAAATACACATACACAAAATATCTCGAATTGAGATAAACAGAGTAAAAAAATATGAAATATCTTGTCGGTAATGCATATTCGAGAAAGAGCGTGAAGTAGAAATAAAGAAGCAAAACAAGAAGCAGTCCCATCATAGATTATATTTGATCACCATGTTAGCATTTCACATGTTCAAGTAGATTCGACAGTTTGGACAAGAATTGACAAGAACTGCGTTTTACTTTGCATAAACTACGAGTGACGAGATGTTAAGTTAGTTGAGTGTGTTTCCATTGTTCCATACGATACGACATTAAATTGCCTAATTGTACTATAGAATGGAACGGACTGCCTGACACTAGGTCCCCTTTGCCTACCCTGGTGTGTGCGGGATACAGCGTGCGTGAAGCTGATTTTATTATACTATAGAATAACTTATGACAGTTGTGAATTTAATGGGAGGGAAAAGAGAAGATTGGGTCAAGGTTTATGTTTTATTTTTAACACACTCTCGCACACTATTTTTAACGCACACAGTCTCTTACTTTCGTTGTTTAAAAGACTTTCGTAGACAAAGGAGCGCAGAATAATCAAAATATGTTCACTTCACATCAAAAAAAACACAAAACTTTAACAAGCAACAAAGAAAAAGCACGGACGACAAAAGTCTGTGGCGCTTAACAACTCAACAATAAAAAAAATACCACAAACACTCTTACTTTCATTCTGTTACTTTGTTAAATCCTTTTACAGTGATTCTTATTATCTTTTGTGTGGTTAAATAATTATAATGAATAAAATAATAAATAAAATTGTACGAAAAATTCTGTTTAGAATTTTGTTTAGAATTTCCTAGTATTTCTATGAAAGAGTTAAATGCTTCAAAAGAACAAAAATATCATAGGATCGTGGAGAAATTGAAAGAACTAAGTTGTCTCTCTAGTTGCCAGTTCAAATGTTACTTGAAGAACAAAAAAGAATAAGGATATGTACAAAATGAAAGAAACAAACGACAAAAATGACGCTCGAATGCAATGTAAACAGTTCTTAGATTACAAAATTCGATTTTATATATTAATTATTGTTATCAATATTGACCCTTATTGCTATGAAGCTAGGACTTATTATACAGTAACAATAAAGGTAGTAAAGCCAGTGATATGATAACGGATGCCAAGATGTCGGTGTTTGTTTTTGTTTTTATTAGATGTTGGCATAGCGTTGTTTAAGTAGTACACTTGCTGTGTAGGCTTCTATGCTTTAGTTTTGCTACTTGAACTAATAAAAGAATTATATGGACTGTGTGGCCGCCGTGGCGTTGGGTCACCAGCTTGCGACTGTAAGTGCGACAGTTGTGAGTTCGATTCCGCCACTCTGGGAAGGAAACTATTTAATATTTTCATTTCATCGGGGCAAGAGCGCCACGTTGATTTTCGCCATTCTACAAGCCTTCAAAATTCAGCGGAAAGTAAGGCACGGAAGTGTTTTTTTGGGAACGGAGTATCTTAGCACTAGGTTCCCATGTTCCATCAGTCTACCCTGCTATGGGCGGGTTACAAAGTGGAGTTACAACAAAAATACATATGAGAATATACCCAAAACGAAACTTAATTTAAAAACATTGTTTTTCAATGTAAACTACGTCTAAAAATACTAAGAAATTCTTTCGTACAATGCCCTCAATTTATTTATCGAGTTACATCAAAGTCTATGCTTAATAATGCATCGCTTTATTACAAAATTCCTTCCTAAAAACATTGCAGAGTTTGCTCTGTATGGGGGCAAGTAATTTCCTTAGAAAAATAAAGGGATTCAAAGAAATACTACGAAAAGGGACCTGTTATTTTGTTTTGTTTAGACAGTTTATTTATCATACATTTTCTATAGCAAAATGTTTAAAATGAATAAATATTTGATAATATTTGTATTTTTAAGGTAAAGTTTGTCGTAGTAATACCTACTATACAGATTAATATTCGTTGTTAATAAATCAATTTTTCGAAGCTTTGTTTGTATTTGTTTGTATATAATTACACAAAGTCTTACATTTTAAAGAATATTCTCATTAATTCTGAATTATTTTGTGTCCTTACGTAGGTATCTTGATGAACAGAAACCTACGAGACAGTTATAAAAAAATAAATAAAGTAGCTGCATAAGGCATCTTGATAACACACTCTGTCTCCCTCGCTTTACTCAATTTTTGTGACATTATTTGTAAAATGTAGAAATGCGAAACCTAACGCCGCACTTCATCTTTGTAGTAGTTATTCCTTAATTGTTCTCAGTTTTGTTTTACCATTAAGTAAATGAGAAGAAAGCCTTTTAGCCTTCCGTAGATTTCACGTGCAACTAACTACCCGTCGCGTTGTAGGGCTACGAGCTCGAAATCTGGATAGTGATCCAGGATTTGCGACCCAAGTAGGTTGAACGGGTCCGTTTAAAATACGCATTAAATCTTTCCTCGGCTGATCAAAATACATACAAACGAAAATGTCTATATATAAAATGTCTACAGAAAGGCCATCATGGCTCAGGGGCACAAGGGTGTTACTGTAACGTAACAATTTTGGGTCCGATCCCCACTCAAGGAAATTATTTATTATTTTTTTCATTTCTCCGCTCTGGCACTAGGGCAAAAGCCCGACGTTGACGTTTCCTCTGCCTACCCTACTGTGTGCGGGATACAGCGTTAAACTGATTTATTTTTTAAAATTTATATACAGAAAGGAAAGGATCACTTTCAAGGCAATAACCGATACTTATCATTAAGGGTTGTAAAGCTCATATATTCTCTCTCGCTCTCTAACCGTTGGAATCCTTTTTGTTAACCCCTTAGTAAATCTTCTTTCTACCCATTCCTTTTGAGGTAAGGCTTTATTTGGGGATTTTATCTTTGAGTATTTACTTAGGTAAGAAGTTAAGTATGTATATCTACTTATATTTAACTTGTTGATATCTAATATGTCTACAATTTAAAAAAAATATGTCCATCCATCATCCACCACCATCAGGTGAGTTGGATCCCTCTGAGAGGGATCAGCTATTTTCATCTCCGTGGTCTGCTAATAAACAAAGAGCGGCGTTTTGTTTCGCCACCAAACTAAAACTAAATAAACTAACGCTAATTTTTTAAACACGCAGTATTTAAAAATTTTGCGGAAAGTGTCCTAACACTACGAGTATGTTCCCATTGTCTACCCTGCTTGGTATATAATGGAAATAACGTCAAACCATTAAAATACATAATATAGATTAAAAGTTAAACAAAACATAAACAAAAGTAACAATTCACTGATAATGGTATATGACAAAGAATGACAGAAGTATTAATGAACGTTTGTTTTAAAAATTAACATTACAAAAATTGCCGCCCGAACAGGGACTTGAACCCTGGACCCTTGGATTAAAAGTCCAATGCTCTACCGACTGAGCTATCCGGGCTTCAACAGCGTATGTGAAATAACGTATTAAAAAACAGTTATAGTTTTATTATTTTTATGGATCTCTTTTCTGATAATCAAAATAAGCAAATTAAATCTAGTATTAACACATTCCGTTTCCTGCCGATCTTCTACGAAAATTTTAAAAACATTTTGTATTGAGCGACGGTACTTAACGCAGCCCTTTGTCTACCAGATCTATCTAGCAGCAAAAATAAACGTGGGGGTATATCTAGTGATAAATGTTTATACTCTCCACTTTCTTACTTTAAGGAATTGCATCTATGGTTATTATATTTAATGCCACCTTTCTTAAGAAAATACATAAATATATATATATATGTATACATTTAAAATGTTTTCTTTCCCCCGAATATCGATAAACGTAATGCGAAACCTTTGCCAACTCTACAAATATTTGAAATTTTAATAGAGTATGAGATTTTATTCTTCTACACTATTTTAAATTAAGCATTTCTATAAATATAGATACATCTAGATATCGCTATCGCCATACATATTTTTATGACAATCATAAACACGGAATAGGCGGTGTTCGTTCAGATTTATTTGGACCATATCCAAAACATATTTATAAGGCACAACATGTAAGGAAACTTAAAATGTTTTATGCAATTTAGGTATCTAAAACCTGTTAAAATAAAGTATAGATTAGCATGGAGCAATTTTTGTTCTATGATATATCTTGCTATTAGTAAATGAAAGGCGGGTGGTACTAAATTAGTAATATATGATGCACAGGAAATATTTTACATAGAGAAGTAAGACGGTTGTCTTTACTTCCTTCTTCTTGTATCTTCCGTAATTTACCGTTCCGTATTATATTATTTTCTTAATAAAAAATTAAAACGACATAAAAATAGAAATGGATAGGCCTTTTAAATATTACTTACGACAAAAACTTGAATTGAAAAACTTTGAATTTTGAATTTGAATTTGAGCATTAGCAAAACTGTAATCCCTTTATATAAATAACTTTTATTTTAATGTCTATGCTCGTTTTATATATATTCAAACCACGACTGAAATACAGGCCCTTTCTTATAAAATAATATATTTTTTCAACATAAATACGTAATAATTAGAAATAATTTCATATAATAAATTTAACTTTTGGATAATATGACTTATTATGATTTTCTTTGGAATGTACATATTTAAATGTAATGCGATTATCGTGTTTATGTTTCTTATAATAAGGAATATTTTAGCTTAAAACACATTCGTCATAATTTCTGGAAAACTAATTAGATGGGTCCAAAGTTGTAACGAACATAACTTTCAGATTTTATGAGTTATGTGCGATTCGGAGAAGGAAAGTATAAATTTTATTCGCCTTCTAGGAACCTTTAATGTACCGTACTTGTAATTCTTAAAGTACAAATGTATTTTATTTACAAAGATAAGTTTAAGTTAAGAAATTAAGATCTTAAATAAAACAATCAATATCAGGATTTTTTCTGCATTATAGGTTAGGGGACCTAATGTTTAGATAATTCATTACGAACTTACTGCTAAATTTTTCAAATATTTTAATATGTTAAGTGGGAATAACTCAACGGCACAAATTGTCGAAAAAAATATAATAATAAATCCCTCGAATCCAGATCATACCTACATTCACATTCATGCGTCCTAAAACGACATTAAAAAATATTATGTTTTCTTAAAAAATATATAAAACTTTAGTACAAGGTTGCCTCTGCCTACCCTGCTTTGTGCGGGATACAGCGTGAAGCTGATATCATTAATTTAGTCTTTTATAGTCTATCAATATTTAGTTAGCAAATACTTAAGTATTTGTAGACAAAAAAAAGAATAAAAGACTTTTCTTCATTCCTTAAGGTATATATTCCCGACTAGGTGGTAGGTACATTATGATTGGTTGTTGACTGTTGCCACAAGCAAATTAGGGTTTCCATAATTTATGATGAAATTTCCCCACTTTCACGTTAGAATAGTTGAAATGCTTCTCATTCCATATGATTGTTATGAATACGAATATTACTATTTAAGACATACTATCATTCTTAAGCTATAAACTATGTTTGATTGATAGCGATATTCTCAAGAACAAGTGGTTCGAATTCAAAAAATATTTTTGTGGTAAATATAGATAGTCCGTTAATGAAGGATAATTGCTATGGGTATTATTGCATCACGTTAATTATTTTTATGTAAAGTATACCCACTATAGTTGAGATTGTCCACATTTTTTTTATTCCATTAGATTACGTGGACGAAGCCGTATTTAAAGGCTAATTTTATAAATTAAATAGCAGCAAAATGAAAAACAAAAATTTCGTCAATAAACTAACTTTTCTACAACTGACATACATGAAAGAAACATTAAAATTACGATAAACCAATAAAACTAATAATTCTCGCTAACTTTTCAACGAATGTAAATAAATATTTACATAAAGCTTTAAAATAAATGTTATTCTCTTATACAATAAGCTGAAACTTAACGCTTTACTTTTGATGTAGGGTAAAGTTACCAATTCTGTCGAGTTCGGAATTAATTTTCATAAATGGCAGCAGGTGCGTTGAAGAGCCATGTATTCGAAATTTACCATTAATCGACGTTGTTGTTTGATTTATGAAGGAAACGAATCAGTAATGGTATACAGCGATGTTCCTATTCATTTTCCAATAACTATATTCGAACGTGCTGTATACGTCGACACTTTAAATTAATTGTGCCCCAAAATATTGAAGAATGTTAGGTAACTGTTATCTACGAGTATATATATAAAAGGACTTGTCCTCACTTACTGAGGTAAGACGCGCGCACAGCCGCACAGCACACCGCTGTGCGTAGAAACGTAAAATTTGGACAGATGTTTACTTTCGTAATCTGGACATCCACTAAGAAGGGATTTTGAAAAATTTTAGCTCTAAAGGAATGAAATAAGGGTTGAAAGTTTGTATGGTTTTTTTTTAAATCTGCACCGATTTTTATAAAATTTGAAATTCAGACTCTTAAAAATATTTAATTCACACGTACTCAACGTGTTTCATGGTTTTTTCAGAATTCACCCCCAAATGGTGCAAATAAGGGGTTGAAAGTTTGTATGGAAAAATCTTTAAACCGACGCCGATTTTTATAAAATTTGAAATTTAGACACTTAAAAATATTTAATTGAACATGTGTTTCATGGTTTTCTAGATTTCATCCCCTAAGGGTGCAAAAAAGCATGCGAAGCTGCGCGCGTCCGCTAGTAATATATATTCTTTTGGAACTGTTTTATTTTCAATAACAATCTTGACTTCATCACTTTGTCGTTAAATGGTAGAAAATTAAAACAAAAAAGTAAATACTTGACTCAAATAAAAATTATTGATATTTCATTAGAAATATTTCAATTCAATGCATGGTCAGGTGGAAAAATTGATTGTGGGTAAAAAGTAAGAGTGTAAGGAACAAAGTGTCTTGATATTTAGTTCTTTATACCCTGGTAGGCGTGAAAAAGCGTGAAGATGAAAAAATACAAATATTACACAAAATAACTAAAGGGCCCCTTAACAAACTGTATACATCTTATATCGATAATTGCAACCTGTCGTTTCGTACCGGTTTGCGCTGAACAGGCGTTTTGTGTGTGAATACCCTTAATTCCGGAGTTCGCAAACTATTTGCTGCTCACTCAGCAAGCTCCAATTAATTGACGCAGAGTAAGCAACATTCGTTTAATTTAAATGTTTAAATTTTACTGGTGTATTTTTATATTTTGTGAATATTTTTGTATATCATTATAAAATTAATATTATTTAAGTTTTGTACTTTACAAAAATCCTGTAAGCATAGAAAATTTTGTGTAATTCTTCATTTATTATAATCTACCTTTTGTCTGAGCGTTATTAATAGAGATTTTTTTTTGTTTCACGCTGTATATCGCATACATTATCGCACCCTTGGCAGAGAGAACCTGGGAACCTAGTGTTAGTACACTTTTCCATTAAGACACTTCTGTTTCCCACTTTGCGCTGATTTCTGGAGGCAGAGCATGTTGAGTGCCGAAACTCAACGCCGTTTTAACTAGAGTGAGAAAATAAATATATAATATTACACTCTCACGATTATGCCCCTGTCCTACTATTGTCCTCATTTTTAAAATTTAACATGCCAAATACAATATACATCCACATCCACAAAAAAAATTGAATTATTATAAAAAATGTGAATGAAATATCTTTATTCACTAGACTGAACTGTCAGACGGAACAAAAACACGCGAAACTCATATCAAAGGCACTTGTGAAAAGCGTTATTATTTCTACATACATATTTTAAAAATGCACATATCGTCCGCGATACGTGAGGTATCAAACGTTCAGCTGTTTGCATACGACGACAGAATAAAGGAGCCCAATAGATATTGTATGGGAATAAGAAAAATATTACATTACTAAATAAGCAGTGGAAAACTGTTTGTTCTTTACTCTAGCTTTCAATAATTTTCTTATATACCATATTAGGCGTTAGTACCTCGGTTTAAGGGTGCGTGCGGTTGCACGTTTTGTATGGTGAAAAAATATTTTTATTAGATTTTCCTCTGTAGGGTAGGTCGGCGACGTTGCTATGGAAACGGCACGATCTTTGACGGATGCAGTACGGATGTGTTCGTTTGTTTAACACTAAACGTCCCGTTAGAATAAAATGCATAGTTTGAAAGTGTTTGCGTATGTGATTCAATGGTGCGTTCAATGATACAAATTTTCTATAGATTTTTCAGTATTTTCTTCCGCATGTAATTATATTGTATCTGTGAAATATTATAAATGGTTGGATTTACGAGTGTAAAAATATCAGGATGAAAATAAATACAATACCTACTTATTTATTTTTAAAAATCACCAAATTGTCATAGGTTATCTTCATTTTACATTTGATATTTAAAAAACTGACTCAACTTATGCTGACAAAATTCTTATGCAGTTTTTTATACAGCAATGTACGAAACTTACAATGTTGAAGATGATGAAAAATTTAATAATGTGTTCACGTTTTAAAACAAAAAACTCAAACTTATACAGTTGCTCGAAATAACAATGAGGGAGCGTCGGTTTTCATAAGATATGCTTTCCTTGTACATAAGTATTTTCTCATACTTATCACTGTAACATGTTACCTGTACATTTTTTTTACTTCACTCTATTTCTCCGTACATAGCAGAGAAGGCAGAGGGATCCTATCCCATTACATACAAAGTCTTAAACAATTATTAACTTTAAATACTGTTTTCTTTTTTGTCCAACCAAATAAATATATTTTATAGTAGTTTACCGGGAAGTACAATCTATAAAATTTGCCAACCTTAAATTTGCTCTATAAATATAAGTTTGTAATGGTGTTTTACTACGATATACCAACAAATTTCCAATTACATTTCGTTTAATTTGTACTTTAAGTCTTCGCATGTTGCTAAACTTCGATAAACGTTTGTACCTTTTGATTGCATTAAGAAGTTTAATTATTTCTGTACTCTATGGGACTGATAACAAAGTAAAAAATAAAAAAGGCACTGACAATCCAAATCTATGGTGCATAGCAATTCTATGGCACTTAAAAAAAAAACAAATGTAAAAACCAAAAAAACCCACTTTCCTAACCGCGACAGTGTGCAATATTCTACAATATATAATTAATCATCAAGCAAAGTTAATCATCGTGTGTAACAGCACACAGCTAGCTACCGTCAATCCGCGTCAAAACATGCTCGTGTTGAACAAATGATTATACTCTCAACCGTTATCAATTCATTTCAACTATTATCAACCTTATAGTCATAATCATAAGAGTGATTAAACATATCTACTAATTATTGTTTGCATTTTGTACGTAACTTACGACTTTATTCCTATATTCATAAAGGCGTCATATTTGCCTTTGAATTGATACTTGCAAGTGACGTGCCAAAGTCGTCAACTATTCGGACACGTGTAGCTCGTTAAATACAGACCCTTCATTTTGACCGTGAAGTTGTGTTTATGTTACAGGTGATAGCGGATGTATAAATTCTTTATTGCTCATAAAACATATAAGAAATATAAAATGTAAAGGTTACTTAATAGGTTTCCAAATTCCCTTTACTTACCCTCCGGTGTGCGGATACAGCATGAAGCTTAAAAGTACGTCTACATACACTTTAAAACAAAGTATACAAAAAATTTGCAATAACTCAAGAGATTTTCATTAATCAGACAAAACGCGGCTTTGAATTTCGACACTCGACACGTATTTTGTAAGAAAATAGCGAATATTCAACAGCGTGAAACAAATCAAAATTACATTAATAAACACTTTCAACAAAAAAACTATACTAAGTCGCTAACCTCTTTTAACTTGACTATTGATCAATTCAATATGCATCTGTTAAATATGCCATTGCCAAAAACATCCCTCATACATCAATAACTTTAAAGCACTTTGACTGCTACAGTTCATAACTAGTATTGTCCTATGTTTTGCTTTCGAATTAATTATAATCAATAACAGAAAAGGAAATAAAGTATTATGCCACGATATACATACCATATTACTTATTTAGAAAATGTATAAAAATTTGAACGTAGCGGGACTCCAGCCCGCGCATCCTGAAAAATCATTCCTAAATATGGAATAACATTTTAAAATTGTTAAAAATACATAAATATTGTATGAATATGTATCTTGGAATAATATTTTAGTAGACAATAAGCTTATATTAGGAAAGTTTAAATGGAATTAAAAAATATAATCATAAATCGCGAGTTGTGGCGCCGCCACGCCAGGCCAAAAGCGTATGAATTTAAACAGGACACTTGGAAGTTCGATTCCCATGCGGGGGATTAAATTATTTAATATTTTCATTTCCTCGCTCTGGTAACAAGGCAAAGCGTTTTCACTTACATCTTCCATGTCAAAACGAAAATATCATTCACACCCCATTTATTCTTTCATACAGACCTAGCAGCTGTTTCTAACGAGAGGCGCGTGTTTAGGAAGTTGTAGGCGGTTCGATCAATTAATTTATTGTACTAAATGAAACTATTTTTTAACGATACTGTACATACGTAATTGGTCTTCTTTTTTAATTTCTAATGGATCCAATTTAAATTGGATGTAAGAAATTTCATCATCATGATCATTGAGCCCGTCGTAGCCTAGCGGCAAATGTCTGACTGTAAACGCGATGGTTGTGGGCTTAAAGAGAAAACGCCACGTTGAGATCCGCAAAATAACATACAATATTTCGAAAATCAGGTGAAAAGTGGGGAACGGAGTTTGTTAACAGCGCAACGATGGTCTATTCATGTAACACAATACATAGTATTACGATGCGTATTGTAAAATAATTAACACCAAATGAGAATGTTCGACTGTTAAAGTAAATATGCGTAACAGAATTGCAAAGGGCTTGTCACCTTGAGACAAATGTTTAAAGTCGTAATATGTCATTGTAACGGTATGCTTACACGCTTGACTGAAGGCGACGGCTGTGGGTTCTATTTCCCTCTTAGGTCCACAGGGTGAGTACTCGTATTGGGCCTTTATCCATTTTTTCATTATTAAATAATATATAGGAGTTGCTTAAATAATCAACCAAAACACACCAATGATTATACAAATTCTAAGAACTGAACAAAACAAGTTTTTAACATGAACAAATAACTCTAATTGTACAATTTTATTTAAAAGTATAATAAAAAAGAATATTCTACGCATAGTAAAACAATCTACTTTTTTAGAAAACGTATGGAAAAGTGAACGTAGCGGGGTGCACTCTTTAAAACCGCCCAAGCACTTTGACCACTATGCCAAGTGTTCTCATGACGTTGCAAATGAAAAGATTTAAAAATAATTACTAATAATAGATTTTTTTATTAATATTATATATTTATTTTTTAGTTTTCTCTTAATCTTCCTATTTCTACTTTTTATTTTTTATATCATATAAAAATGTTGGTTTGACAAATTCATCAATGGATTTGTGGAAATGATCAGAATTCCTTAAGGCGTGTGTTGACGCAATATTTAGCTTTATATGCGGTACTCGTCTACAGTAGAGTAGACGAGCGTTTTTAAAGCGTTCCTTTTTTAGCTTTAATTATATTTCAGTTTAGGTTTTAATTTGTTTATTTTCAACAAACAACAGAACAGATCATTTTTTTTTATATTGAGTAGGGGTCAAATTCACAGGTATCCTGTCGCAAAGTAAATATCCAAGTCGTGAAACGTTCACGCTACCTATTACAAAATTATTTATTTATATCTATTCATATATTGTATATTTTCATAGGTATTATTTTTTAATATTAACCAGCAATTAAATATAAAATGGTATTTTTAGATTGGGTTAAGTGAAGCCAATCGTAGCACAAGAGCACAAGCTTGTGATTATAATCGCTACAAGTTGTGGGTTCGATCTCCACTTGAAGAAATGAAAACTTTAATAATTTAATTTTTTTTATGGAATAGGCGAACGAGCGCACGGGCCATCTGAAAGTAAGTGATCCCCACTGTATAACACTAGAGAAACTACAGGTGTGTTGCTGGCCATTAAAGTGGAGTGTACGCGCTATTTGAAGGTACCCATGTCGTATCGACCTGGAAACACTGCCGCAGGTAGGCCATTTCACAATTGTGTGTCGCGTAGAAGAAAGTTCCTACGAAACCTGACAGTAGTGGAGTGCCACGAACCCAGATGATGTGGATAATATTTGAATTTATGACGTACTGTAGAAAGGGGGGAATGGAGAATATTAACACTCCCTCTGCCAACCCTAACATGCAGAATACAGCGTGAAGCTGAAAAAAATAAATAATAATACATTTTGAACTGAGAAATGCCATATTTAAAAACCTTGTTTGCCAAACATTGAACATTTTACCTAATGTCATTTACCTAATAGGTCGTCATAGTTTAGTATAGATATGTTCACTTATTTAATTATAGTGAACACTCTGTATCATACATATACCAGGGTAAACAGAGATACTAATAAATATACTCGTCATTCCTTACTCACCGCCCATTTGGAGACGTTTAATATTGCGTGGCGGAATTTACGCAGCCGTTGTGTTTAATATACAATCAAAACAAACTACATATAACTATGCTACAATGTCGTAATTTTTTTTTGAATTTATTAAAAATATTTATAGTCCAGCTTTTTAAACGCTCGTCTATATTTTATCTCTATTAGATTCCATACCATATGTTATCTGATTTACACTGAATTTGTTCATGTTCATTCTTCGTCTGGCGAATTTCCTATCGGACTTATTGTTCAATGAATGAGCTCTTGATTTTATGTATCCGGTTGAGACATTTAGTTTTTAGAGTTCCGTATCTCAAAAAACAAAACTGAACACTTAAAAGATAACTTGTTGTCCATTTGTCTGCATGTCTGTCCGTCCGTCAATACAATAATAGCATCAAGAAATTAACATCAAATATAGAAGTCAGTCTTTGCTGCATTTTGTATGAAATTCGCCGCGTATTCCAAACCTACAGGTTATTTCCCATAGATTAATTATGAAATTTGGCGAGAAGTGAGTAGGTACTGTTGTATTGAATAATAAAATTCAACGGCGTGTTTTGTTAGCAGAGCGAGAAAAATTTAACTAAATTATTCCCCCTAGTGGGAATCGAACCCAAGAGCGTTTTGTTTACAGTCATATATTTTGCCTCTGATCACCAACACCATTTATAAATCATCATATTTATATAATTCAAAATCTTACAACGGAGAAATTACAGTAGATTATATTCGTACTTAAACAGAAAGGCATTCAAAGGATTATTAAAACTACAAAAGGCCTCGGTTTTCCATCGTATTTAAGTAAGTCTCAACGCTTTCTCATTAGTCTTTGTTTAGTTCTCAACTGTTCTAGGAATTCTTATAACTGTTATTGAGATAATGTATATTCTGTTTTTAAGTCTAGTAACAAATGTTTTAACGGAAACGGTGTTTTACGGATCGTGTACGGGTAGACGGCTGATGACGTGAAAGTGAATGCGGAATACTTCATTAAGGATTGGTTAAAACAAATACTACATCAAAGAACAACATAGCTTGAGGATTGTGGCAGTGGGATAGTGTCGGCCTGCAAGTGCAATGGTTATTGGATTAATTTCCACTCAGGGACTCACGTAAAAAAGCACAGTGTAGAATTTTACCATTCAACTTATAGTATGGACAGAAAGATGTAAAGGGAAAGTCTCCATAGTAAGATCTTTGATTTTCACAGTTATTACTAATTTTAAATAAAACTATTTAATATATATCCATTATAGATCTTTTTAGTCATTCTTTCATCACTCATTCATTTGTTCGATGTGTCCAAACCAGCTGAGCACGTTCTTCTTCATTGTCACCGTGCCACCGCGCTGACTTCGCGTATATTTAGTATTTTACCTCTTTGGAACACTTTGGAACACTTTGCATCAGTCCGTGGTCAAGGGTAAACTTAGGTGGCATTCGTCTGATTCCCCAAACACATTTACAAATTTAATACGCAATATCTAGAATCCAGGTAGAAAGCGATGTACGCGGTGTCTTGAAACTAGATTCTGTGATGATGAAATTAAAATAAATAACTTTAAATATTGTTTGAAATATTTAAATTGTTGTTTACTTTAAATCAGTTAAGCTTTATATCACTAGTAAATAACATCAAGTGGACGCCATACTGTTGAAAAGAAAAGGAAAAACCGATAAAATATGCACCACAATTACAAAATTCCTAACGACGATGTAGTACACAGATTTTCCTTTATAAGATGCTACAACTTAACTAGGCCTGAGAGTTTTCAATTGAGAGGTTGTCTGAAAAATGATACAGTGCCAGACAGAACCTAGTGCTTAGACACTCTATTCTCTGCGTTCCGACCGATTTTTTTGTGAGTATAAGTATACATCCTCGCCGGGGACCTCTACGGGTGATGCTAATGAACCGACACTTTATATTAAACTTCTTTATTATATATTTAATTTGGTTATTTATACGCTACAAAACAATAGTGGAAAATAATTTCATAATTGCATTTGTAACGAATAAATTTAAGGCGCTGATATAGCGTGTTTAAAATTTATATTTATAAATCCTACTAGTGGGCCCGGACGCGGCTACGCCCGCTTGAACTATACGATTATTTATTAAATATATTTATGAAATTATTTTCGGTTTTCAATAGAATTTGTAAGAAAATATAAGCCTAAATAATTAAAATAAGTTAAAAAAGAATAATAAGTGGAGATTTATTATTAGATAAAATATCTGAGTAACCGAAATGAACAAACAAAAGAAGTAAAAGTAACTAAAGGAAATTCTTAATATTAGAAAAAGTACCTAAAGTTTGCCGTGCGCGCGTACTAAACATTTTTCTATATTAAATAATTAATAATTTTTGCGAACAATATTAAATAAAATCCCAAATGATTAAAATTACGATATTTTAAGTGTATAACATCGGTATAGATAACCGAACTGAGATAAATTAATAAGTAGTAGTAGTAATAAGCAGCAAATAATTAAATAAAAATTAACAGTAATTCGAAAATATATAAAAATTTACAAAACCATCAAAGTCATCTGCCCGTTCGCGTCGGTCATACTATACCTACCACTCGTAGGCTAGGTCATTCCGAATCACTGACATCTCCTTAATTATTTATTAAATTGTTATACAGTAAACCATCTTACGTATAATTTCCATCTAGATGAAATGCTAAAAGTGACTATTATATTTATTTTCATAAGGATGAATATCAAATTATAGAAATCATCAAATTTTTGTTAATGGATACAAATCTATATCTATAGTATATATCAACGCGGACTTGTTTAAACAATATTTAAGGGACAATATTTTTGGAGAATATTGTTTTTGAGTCTCATAAGGTTGAGTCGGCGCGCGCCATGTATGCGTTAAGCAAACTTATTTTGGGTGACGTTTTCTAACAACAAACTTTGCAAATCGTTGCTTAGCAACCGCGGTTGCTATAAACATGGTGGAATAAATTGCATGTCAAATTAATAAGTATTTTAATATATTGGTATATATCGAAAATATTACAAATATGAGAAAAAAGTATCCTATGTTCATCCCGAGACCCTCAAGTATCTCTATATGAGTATTTTATCACAATTAAATTAGCGGCTTGACCCTGATTGCGTAAGAGACAGACAGACAGCCAGACAGACAGAGTTACTTTCGAATTTATAATATAGGTATGGATTATTGTGAAATACCGTCCTTCTTAATTTTAATACTGATATTCTGGCCTTAAAAATCATAGAATTAAAATAAACACAAAGTAGGAATTTGGTATTATATAAACTATTTTTCTACGCATTATTTGAATTATATCTATTAAAGTAATGGCTGTCCATTTTTGATAAAGACTTGTTTATGAGATTTTAGGTATAGTCATTTAAGGGTTATATCATTATCAGAAATATATGTATATATTCGTATTCTTAATACTCAATAAAAGATATAATAGTGTAATAAATTATAAGTAAAGATAAATAAGAATTTTCTATTTTAACTAAACCCCTACTATTTATTGTATTTTTTATCGTCAAGCATCATTTGCAATTAGGTAAGTGGACAAAACGAACCTTGTAATGAATAATTTGGATATTTCTCCAAAAAAATAAAAAATAGAGGCATTAGAGCTTAAAATATGATAACTAAATATTAATCTTGATATTTGACCCTGCCACTAACGCTTACCTATTATTATATATTTCAAATAAGGAACACAGGCAAGTGCGCGAGACAAATAAGAATTCGTTGGCGGTAGTTTGATATAATAATTATGTCAACTGACAGACAAATGCCACCTCAGGCTACCACCGCGTGTGACCACGGACGTCGGGTTACCAAAAATAAAATAGTTTTATTTAAAACGTTTGGACAGTACAGATTCTGTACAATGATATATCATTGTCTAGTAGAATCTGTGGTATTATATGGTTGGAGGTTACGCTCTAACATTTTACACTTATATAAATAAATCTCTACAAGGAAGATTTCTAAAAAATGTTATTGGTAAAAACCTTGCCAAGAAGAAAATAGATAAAGATTTTGGTTTGAAAAATGTAAACTTTTTTCAATAGAAAAGAATTTAATGTTAGACATAGCCTTTACTTAGAGTTTTGAAGCACAGAATTTAAAAAAAATAAATAATATATCCAGAGGGTGTCCAGACCAATATCTGTCCGATATTAGTTTGTGGGCATACGGGTACGCGATCCCGGATCCTCGAGCCGCCATTGTTATATCCTCATCCAGTCCGTAAGAATGGTGTCCTCCCTCCCCCTTCCCCTCCTCCTTTCCTTAGCTCCCTTCTTCTTTTACCTATCCTACCCCTTCTATTTTCCTTTCCCCTCGGTTTTTCCCCACGGAGAGGTTTTGGTGGTCAGATGGCAGTCGCTCCATGTAAAAAACCGCCATCCGCCGACATAATGAAAAGTCACAGAAAGAAACTGGGTACGGCTAGGGCGTCGCCGCTAAACGACGCTCAGGCACATCGCCTTATATAAACAAATTCCTACCAAATTCCTTCAAAAATCCTTTACTGTATATGCCGCATCCCTTTGGAACCAACATCCCAATCCTATTCAGAAAAGCCATTCCCTAAATTCATTTAAATCCCAACTTAAAAAACATTTGCTCAAAAGTGAAAGTAATTTGACATAGCTTTAGTCAGTGTTTCTAGTATATATATGTATATATGTATGTATGGGTATGGTTGGAAGAGATTTCTTTCAGAAATAAGCCCGCCTTTGTAAACATAACTTTTTAACTGTTTTCTTACTATTTTCTTATATGTGCAATAATATATATATATATATATATATTATTGCATATATATATATATATATATATATATATATATATATTATTGCACATATATATATATATATATATACATATATATATAAACTGGGTCACCTTCAGGTAGAAACGGTGTGGCGGTAGTGCTTTCTGAAGAGCTTCGGAATGGGCTCCTTGAAGTTGACCGTCGCTCCCACCGCTTGATGCGGATGAGGGCACTGATTGAGCGCGTTACCATAAATTTAATCAGTGCCTATGCTCCCCAGGCGGGATGTAGTGCGGCCGAAAAGGAGACATTTTGGGAGCAGTATGAAGGGGTTCTACTTGACGTACCGTCTACCGAAGTGGTCATAGTTGGGGGGGACTTGAACGGTCACGTCGGTAAGGCTGCTGAGCCGTATGAACGTGTTCACGGGGGTTTTGGGCACGGTCTTCGCAATGCAGAGGGAGAAAACATTCTGAGAACCTGTATTGCGTCTGATCTGGCCGTCGTGAATACGTTCTTCCAAAAGAATTCTCAGCACCTTATCACGTATAAGAGCGGGTCCCACTCAACTCAAATAGACTACTTATTGACCAGACGGTGTCATATGGGCAGGGTAACTAACTGTAAGGTCATTCCAGGCGAAAGCCTAACGGCCCAACATCGTCTTCTTGTCATGGACTTTAACGTCACTCCGAAGAAGAAAGTAGCCGAGAAACGTAGGCCTCGGATCAAGTGGTGGTTGCTGAATGGACCGATGCAGACCGACTTCCTGGCAGAGGTGAAAAGTCACGATCTTTCGACTAACACCGAGACTGCTCAGGATGCTTGGGATCGGGCTCAGTCGGCAATCATTGCGGCGGGCAGGCGAGTTCTTGGCCTTTCTAGGGGAGGACGTGTCATCGACAAGGAGACATGGTGGTGGAATGACGAGGTGCAGGAAGTGACTCGTGAAAAGAAGGCTGCCTTTAAGAAGTGGCAGGAATCCAACTCTCCTGAAGACAGACTGGAGTACACAGTAGCTAAACGTGCCTGTAAAAGAGCTGTAGCCAGAGCCCGCAGTGAAAGTTTGTCACCATTGTATGATAAACTTGAAACTGTGGAGGGGCAGAAGCTCATTTACAAACTGGCACGTTCCCGGGATAAAGTGACGCAAGATATCGCAAAATGTCTTTGCGTCAAAGATTCCCAGGGCACGCTGCTCTGTAGTCATGCCTCTGTGAAGGAGAGGTGGAGAAGCTACTTCCAGGAGTTGCTGAATACTCAGCACCCATGCAGTCTTCATCACGACCCACCGCCTAACCTCGGACTTATTGCCCCAATAACCCTTGACGAAACACGTAATTGCCTTCGACGCATGAAGAACGGAAAAGCGGTGGGACCTGACGACATTCCGATCGAAGCGTGGAAATCGTTGGGCTCTCTTGGTGTGCTCATGCTTACTGACCTTTTTAACCATATCTTGAACACTGGTAAGATGCCGCATCAGTGGCGGCTTAGCTTTATTACCCCTATTTACAAGGGAAGGGGCAGTGTTCAAGATTGTGGTAGTTATAGGGGCATTAAGCTTATGAGTCATACCATGAAGCTCTTCGAGCGCATGATCGACCTCAGGCTCCGCCGAGAGTGTACTGTCTCTGAGTCTCAATATGGATTTCAGCCAGGATCGGGCACCATGGACGCCATTTTCGCCCTCAGAACTTTGATGGAGGCATACAGGGAAAAAAGGAGAGCTCTGCATGTGGCCTTTTTAGATCTACAGAAGGCCTTTGACTGTGTGCCTCGTCATTGTATCTGGTGGGCATTGCAATCCAAAGGGATCCCTGAGGCCTATATTGAGATTATCAGAGTCAGACTGCTGTTGGCGACACTAGACCCCTCCCGATTACAGAAGGGGTTCACCAGGGCTCAGCTTTTAGTCCGTTCTTACAGGACCAGCCTCCATGGCTGATGATGTATGCCGACGACATAGCCCTCATTGACGAGAACCGACTGACGCTGGAGCATAAAGTGAACATCTGGAAGGTTACGCTTTAGAACGGCGGTCTTAAACTAAATGTGTCGAAGACCGAGTACATGGCCTGCGGAAGCAAGTGCCTTGATATATCAGTTCCTAGAGTGAGACCTTCCGGACGCCCAAGGAAGCGCTGGTTGGATGTCGTGATGCAGGACATGAGAGCCAATGGTCTAACCACCGAAGACGGAAAAGACCGTGCAAAGGAGTAGGTTGGGTAGGAGCTCAGACCCTGGAAATAGCCGGGATTAGTGCCAGGAGGAAGAAGAATTTAAAAATAATATAAATAATAAACATATAACACAAATATACACAATTTTGTTAATTATTTTTTTTGGCAACCGTAAAAAAAAATGGGCAGCTCCAAAAATATTTAACTCTACGTCAAATCGGAAACAAAAGTTACTTACTGCAAGAAAATAAACAAATAATAAAAAAATAAATAAACATGCATATTATATTTCAAGAATATTAAATATTCAGATTTATTTAGCTATAAAACAAAAAATTGTAATCGAGTAGTCTATTGCGAGAAGCACTTATGTATATTATTAATAACAATACATACTCGTAGTGTAAAGAAAACTAAAAGACATGTTTTTCTACACCAAACGCCACAAGTAGCTCAGGACTATAAATTATATAAGTGTAGATTCCTGGCTCCAACAACAGACCAGCTCGATGATACTATAATATTGCTGCTATATTGTCACCTAAACTATATAGGCGTAATTGATAACATACATGAAACAATTATTATAAGTAGGTCAATTTCAGTTTTCTTAGATTTTATAAAAACAAACAGTTTCACGCTGTATCCCACACACACGAACACTTTGGACTTGGAACGACCCGTCCTGTGATAATAAAGAACCAGAAAAAAATATAGGTAGTATTTGACCTTCATAATTTTTGTTGTTTGCTTGTTCACAGTTATTATTTATTATTGTTATATCGACATAAATTGTACTATAGTTTTATTATAATTATATAGCTTATATTTTAGTATTTTACAGTACCTATAAAACATAAAGACCAAATTGGTAAAAACCAGTCGTGGCGCAGGGCACAATATTGTGACTGTAAACACGATTGGTTATCGAATCGATTCTTGCTAGAGGAAATTAAATATCGAATACTTTCATTTCTTTGTTCTGGGGTCGAGGTAAAGCGCGGCGTTGAGTTCCGCCACTGTAGGTACATGTGTATTTTTATTAAGCTATGATAGCTTTAAATGTTGGAAGTGTGTTGTTAAGAATTAAATGGTGTTCGATTTCTAACCGCACAGGACGACACAAACTAAAATATCCACACCACCTGGATACGTGGAACTCCACTACTGTGCGGTTTCATAGTAACTCGCTTCTAAGCGTGTAACTGTGAAATGGCCTACCCGCGGCAGTGTTTCCAGGTCGATATGATATGGGTACCTTCAATAAGCGCGCCAATCACCACTAACCTTAAAAGCCGGCACCGCACTTGTAACGCACCGGCTCACCTGGTGTTACACGGGTCGTGGGTGGCGGTGATAACTTATTATCAGGTGACCAGAACGCTCGTTTGCCTTGCCTTTTTCCACAAAAAAAAAATGTTTGATGAATATCAGGAACAAGTTGCTATTTTCCATTTAATTTTATGGTACACATAAAAGGCTTAAAGTACCTATGTATAAAAAATTAAGCTAATTACATACGAATTTACAATATACAAAATTGTTGAGATAAACGGAAACGGCAACCCAAAGGTAAACTAGGCACAGGCAGAGGGAACTTAGTGTTTATATACTCTGTTCTCTTAGGATTCCTTCAATATCAATATTCGAAATTATAATAACATATTAAGATCGAGGCCGTCATGGCGTAGGGACACACAGGGTGTGGTTGTGACTTTTATTCCTACTAGAGGAGATTAAGTAATTAATATTTTCATTTCTTCGCTATAACGAGGCAACGAGGCAGTGCCTCGAACATTTGGCGGAAAATGGAACGAATGGATCTGAACCCTAGATTTCCGGACTCCCTAAGCCTTCCCTGCTATATGCAGGATACAGCGTGAACCTAAAATAAAAATAAATTCTCCAATTTAATTAAACAAAATACAGTGCTAGCTTCCACAATTTACGACGTAATATCTTTTGATGTAATGACTATCCCACAAAAAAATGAGACAATCTTAACTTACACTTCTCAGTGTACAAAAAAAATTTTTACAGTGAATTTTACAGTTTTTTTTTTATTTATGAAATAAACTAACTTCTATTAAATTTTACTATTCTATTCAATTCTGTTTTAATAAAAATAATATTTCTAAATTGTGTTAATTAGGAACCCCCCACAGGTAAAGGCCTCTTCCAAGGATTGCCACCTCTTTCGGTCCTGGGCCCAATATATCTATTCAGGTCCAGCAATTTTTTTAATATAATCCTCCCATCGCGAGTAAAGTCTGCCTTTATGACGCTTGCCCTGTGGTCCCCGCCATAACGACGATATGAGAAATATAATATACTAAATATTAATATTCATGATAGTTCTATTAAAATCATAATTTTTTACTTTATAACGCTTAAAATAACGTTAAGTCTGTAAGACCCCTAATGACTGACGGACTTCGCCTTTAAATTTAAATATTTCGGAGCTTTCGCGTCAGTCTTTATGTACTACTCGACTATTGCAGCAACTTTTAACAATACCGTACTTGTAGTCTTAAAAATGTTGTACATTTTTCTGTTGGTGTTCACAACAGGTGTTTTGACGGAAACAGTATTTTATGATTCGTATTCGGGAAGACCTATAAGTAATGATGAAGTTAAAGTCCATATAAAGCAAAATTCTACTTTGTAAGTAATTACTTGTAAATGTTAGTTTTTTTTTGTGACTAATATATATTTTTAAGATTTTATCGGGTACAGTTTAATTTTTATTTGGATTATCGAAAAATGTCCCTTTATTTAAAAATTATTTAGATTCCGGAAATAACCATATAAATTTGAGAACTTATTTAAAAATTATCAACATTTTTGATTAGTTGGTGCGTAAATGAAGTGATACCATGTAACCCCTATGAAGGAAGAAGGTTGGATGGGTCATGCAATAATCTAAGACATCCTACCAGAGGAGGTACTCATACACCCATTTTGAGATTGTTACCTGCTGAATATGACAAAGGTAATATACCTTTTTTAGTTTAGTTTAGTTTAAGACATTACGTGTCGCCTTATTTTAATGTTTTTCTTAATATTATAAGAAAGTAGCATTAACAGAAATGTTATTAACAGATTTCGAGCCTAGACGGGCTCAGTCCGGAAGTCCACTACCACCGGTTAGGACTGTCCGCACTAACGTCATGGCGGAAGGAAGGGTGCCACATGCAAGGTTCACTCAACTATTAACACATTTCTGGGTATTTATTAGTGGTGATATCGCATCTGTGCATGACACAGGTATGTTGGGCTTATAAATATTGTTATGCGGTAAAGAAAATTTAGTGTTAAGAAACTCCGTTCTTACCTTTTTATAGAATAATATGACCAGAATTGGCGTCATATGACATTTCATTTTTACCTAGTTGTTTATATAAAAATGAAATAAAATAATATACTATATTCAATATAAAATTGTAATTCTTAAGAAAAAGTGCTGGCCATGCATACATATTGCACAAATTAAAAAGAGCAAAACAAAGTGAAAAGTCAATCAACATCCTTGTGGGCGACTGTTATTGGTATTTTTAGTAAAAGAATTTTGTTATTTAAGTATTAAAAAAATACTTATCTAAATAAGTGACATTGTATCGGTGGAGCTAAACGCCGCACCTTTATCTTGATTCCAAAGCTAGGAAATTAAAATAATTCTATTTCCCGAGTGAAAATCGAACATGTAACCTACGAATTCGTCGTTCGTCGCTGTACTCCTGCGCTACAACGACCTCAAACACACAGTGTATTCAAAATTTATATTATTCTAATATATTTACTTTTAGTCAATTATATAAAATGGGTACCTTACTGCTGTCAAGAGAGAGGGAAGACTGATAAAAAGTGTACTCCAATAAGAATACCTCACGATGATCCCGTGCACAGGTTCTCCTCTATAAGATGTCTCAACTTAACAAGACCTGAGAGCTTTCAGTCTATGAAGTGCATCAAAAACGGCACTGTACCGGAACGAGTAAGATAATTTTTATCATATTGACACAATTCTATTTTTTATTTTAACGATTCGTGTTATATATTATAGACGGGTGAGTGATATATACATATACAATACATAATACTTATATAATCGTAGGAAATAATTTGGATATGTTTTTCATTTTTCAACACTGCGAGTTAGAATAAAACTCTCACCAGGAAGTTAAAATGAAAATATTAAATTTCTTTGAGTAACATTCGAAACCATAACCATCGCGCTAGGCAGGCAACGAACTAGGTTCAAATCTGAAGTAGAAGAATGCGAATATACATCAAATACCGGGAAATGGTATTATATTGCCTAAAAACAAAATGATATCTCAATGTATTTTCTTTAATAAATATGTAAAGTAAAAAAAAAACATTTTTTTCATAACAGATAATCACAGCCACTCCACTATTCGATCTATCCCATCTTTACGGAGCATCATTAAAAACATTAAACGCCAAAAGTAGACGTTTCGACAAAGGCTTATTAAAAATTGAAGTAAGCAAAGGAAAAATTTGGCCACCTAGCGTGAAGGGGAGAGATAACTTGTGTTTTCTTAACGAGTTGCCCTATGAAACTAGATGCCACGATACACGTAAGATTTTAAGTTGATTATGCCCCAGACCCCAGTCCAAATTTTAAGACATTTCGTGTTGAATATTGGAACTCAGTACTGCACTAACAAAGCGGCAAAATAAAAATATATCGCCCCCACTGATATGTTATTCGAAACGTTGTTCGAACCCACTACTGTCGTGTTCACAGTCAATCTTTTTAAATGAATGCCTTTTGTTGTTCCTAAAGACACCATTTATAACATTTCAAATAATTAAAATTCAGCAATATTTTTTTACATAATATTAAAAATTAAAGTCATCAACAATTTATAAAATTTTATATTTTATTAAGCATCCCCTAAAAAAATGATATATTCTTAATTTTTTAATTCTGTAATGCAGCAATATTATTTTACATTAAATAATTATTTTGTGTCCTTACACACTGTGTATTTCATACAACACGATAGGCAGGATTCCTTTTTCCCACTTTATTGATCGGAATGCGAGATTCTTGTTACCTAAAGGAAACAAAAATAACTTAAAAACCCGCGACTGGGAATCGAATTCACATCCGCACGTCGATCATATACAACCGAACGTCTTCGATCTCAATAATTTATTATTATGTAATACATTTCTATAGCGGAAGGTGGTGCCAATAGTGTGCTGGGAATAAACCTGTTCACGATATGGCTATGGCGTCTACACAACCGCGTAGCACTCGGACTAGCTTCAGTGAACCCCTGCTGGAATGATGAAAGGTTGTTCTTCACTGCTAGAGAGATCGTTATAGCTATGACTATGCAGGTTTATTATTACGAAATGATGTCTGCTTTAATGGGTGAGTATTTTTTTATTTCGTATACGACACGACAGTAAAAAAACTAGTGATAAAAAACTTCGTTCTCCGCATTATGTCCAATTTCGAAATATTGCATTTTGAATTATGGACCTTATTATTTTATTTAATGTAACTTGGAAATGAAAGTAATTTATATTTAATTATAAATAAAAGTCGGGAATCAAACCCACGAGCACCTAGTGTATCTACAGTTAAGCACCCCGTCCTGTAAATCTTATTGTATTAGAACTTTGGAGTTTTGATCTTTGCCACTTTTCATAATTTTATATTCATACATATATTTTGTTATTATTGGTTAAAACATGTTATTACTAAAATACTACGTACTCGTACAGGTTATGACAATTTAGTAAGATCTGGTGTTCTATCGCCATACAAAGAATACAGAGATTTTTATGATGAAGATGTTTTACCACAAATATCACTGGAGTTCCCGTATATTCTACGTTGGGCACATACAATACAGGAAGGAAAATTAAAGTAAGCTATCCTGTTATTCACATTTTAATAACAATTTAAGATGTGGCTATGTGATCATTTCCCACTCGGGCGAATGAAATATGACTTTCATTTCCTCCATTTTCATTTCTTTTTTTGGTACCAGAGGGTACCAAAAAAAACGCGACGTTGAGTCTTGTCACTCTTCACGTAATATTGCGAAAATTGGATGGCAGCTCTACACAGTTCCGTTCAGAGAACGGAGTGTATTAAAACTAGGTTCCCGCTGTATCCTGCATATAGCAAGGTGGGCACCTTGCTATATGCAGGATACAGCGTGAAGTCGACAAGAGATTTAGTATTAACATTTCTAATACAAATATTTGCTTTTAGAATGTATGATACAAGTGGCGTGTACTTAAAGGAGACTAAATTAGTCAACCTGACGCTAAGGACTGGTTATTTAGAGGACAACCTGGAGTACATCACTCAAGGAGCGTTCAGACAGCCCTGCGCTAAATTTGACTATGTTGTTGATCCCGATGTAAGTTTCCTTGCTTTTTTGTTACATTTTTTTTCTTGTGGCACGGAACGCCTGAACAACTAGTGCTAAGAAACTCCGTTCCTGAACTTCACTTCGCTGAATTACGGAGGCACTGTTTGTTGAATGGCGTAATTCATCTCTGCGCTTTGCGTCGTTATGAGAGCGGAGGAAATGTGTCTTAACACTTATTTCCTAAGTTCAGTACAGCGTGAACCTAAAAAAAACAAGAAATACATACAAGTTGTACTAGTAAATATTAGTAGTTTACATCTATTTTTTACCTCCGTAATCTTTTATCTAACTGTAATAGCGATTACTTATACAAGATAGCATCTTACACTAAAAGTCAACCTTCCATAACTTAATTATCTTCGTCTAGTAAATATAAAAATATTTCTTAAGAACGCATTGTAATTACATTTAAAAAAAAAACAGTTAAAACGAATGTACGTAACAACGGAACAAACACTATAACCGGTAATTAAATTAAAAAAAAAACATTCATTTTTTATAACGAGGCCTTCGTGGTACATTTTCATTTCCTCGCTTTGATCCTTAAACGTGACGGTCTTTAAACGTGACGGTCGCGGGTTCGATTCCCACTCGGAGGAAACGAAGCAACTATGTATATTGTATACTATTACGAGTATGTGGGTCGATAATAGACGTCAATTATTAATTTCACTAATTTTCTTTTTGTTTTATTAGATAGCAGAAACAGCTTTAGGACCTCATCAACAAGCAGCTGACCTCTTGAGTAGCGATCTGATGAAAAATCGTTACTTCCTGTTCGCACCATATATAAAGTACAGGGAGATCTGTTCGGGAAAAACTTATCGTACTTTTGACGATTTACTTGATGTTATTGATCCGGAGGTAATTTATAATTTGTTACTGATCAAGAGTTCACTGTATCTATCCCTCTGTATAACAAGGTAGGCGGAGGGAACATGGGGACCTAGTGTTACGATTCTCCGTTCTCCGCTTTTCGCCGTATTCTGCAGGAATTGCGTGACTTGTTGCCAGACCGAGTAAATGAAAATATCTCATTCCCCCGATTGGGAATCGCATCTACAGTCACATGCTAGTGCCTCTAAGCAAGGACGGCCTCGACGTAGTAAAGAATTTTGGCTTAAAGTTATAACCTCGTATTTTTCCACTTCCGTAATGAAATTATATCCAATTAGTACATATCTTGTGTTGTTTAGGGAAAAATAATATTAAAATCATTTGAAACTAGTGCACTAGACTGTTAGAATACCGCCAGCAGATGTCCAAGTCCATTGTTATTATTTTAATTGGGCGAGTGTTCGTATATGTATATGAAACAAAGCTTAAAATTTATTATTTTATCAGAGTTAAAATGAACGGCAATGAAAGGCGGGACGGATAAATGAAATAATATTAAATAAAATAGTTGAAGTATTATGGCATAAATTTAAAGAAATTAACATACTGATATTTGCGTCTATTGTCTGCTTTTCATGTTAACAATTATGTCAGGTATATTCAAAATGATAATCGCGCAGTGGCACAAGTTTATGGGTTCGTTGCCGGCTCTTGACACTATAACCAGGAAATTCAAATTATGGCCATATGAGAGCAACGAGAAAAAAAGTCATAAATCACTTTGTTTTACTTAATATATCTATAATAGGTACTAGAAGTTAAGTTGCGCATCCCAATGTTACGTAAAACCCCTGACGTTCAAAAAGGGGTACTCGTATAAATTTAACGCATTTGTATATGTCATCTAGTAATTAATTGATCGATTTTAATGCAGTTTCATTTGTTTTTAAATCTGATTTTAATCAAATATAAATGAACGTACATTTACAAAATCTCATATTTACAGAGAATAGAGCTACTCAAAGAGAAATACGAGCACGTAGAAGACATAGATTTAATGGCAGGTGTATGGCTCGAGAGGTCAGTGCAAGGTGGAAACGTACCTGTTACCTTTTACTGTATAGTGGCAGATCAAATGTATAGAACACTGATATCTGATAGGCACTGGTACGAGAGGCCTAATCGACCTAATGCGTTTACACTGGGTAAGATTGTTTTTTCTATACACATACTCTAATACTATAAATGTGAGTTTGTGAGAAGGAATGTTTGTTCCATTTTTACGCAAAAACTATTGAACAGATTTAGATAAAACTTTTTAGTTATATTATAAAACTTTACATCTCAGTAACACATAGGGTATAATATATGCCATGATTTTAAATAATTAGGCTTTAAGAAAATAATAAGCTTATAAATGACACCACGGGCGTATTTCAAGTTTTCATAATTTTTAAAGTGTTTGGACCTATAAATAATATACGGAGCACGGCGTTTAACAACAAACTCATAAGTTAAATCATGTACTATTATTATTTGCGTTACGCTACGCACGCTCCAATCCAATTATACAAAATATTAAGAAACTCATACATTAACAAAAACATAAATTAATGTACATTGCAATCTAAATAAATAATACGATTTAATTAATTTTAAGTTTAATTATTTTAAGGTTAACAACATACCTAGTGAAGTGTTTTTTTTAAATACATGCAATTATGAGTCAACGACATGTTAACGAAATGGAAAATTTTATATATCTCGAAACGCTGTTTGTTGTATATTTTTTATTTGTACCTTTTGCAATTTGGAAGGAATACTTAGAAAACTTAATCACCAAGTAATATTTTTTTTTGTCCAACTATAAATACGATGCTGTAGGTTCGATTTCTACTCAGGAGGATTATTTTTAAAATGTTTTCATTTCACTACTATGTTCAAACAAAGCAAAGATTTATATGTTACTATGATTCTATAGAGTTAATCATTTTCTACGTATACATGATTAATTTGTATATATTACTAGTAATATTTGTATTACAGATCAACTTCTAGAAGTAAGAAAAGCTTCAATTGCACAGATTCTTTGTGCGGTGGGTGATGATGTCACTTATATACAACCCCGCGCCTTTTACAGAGACGGACCAGGGTGAGGCGTATTAAAATAAACATTATATATTTTACACACACATCAATTGACTACTAATTCAACTAATTTTCGACTATTTTTTTTTAATCTAGTTTTTTATAATATGTTTATAATACAGTTAGTCATCAAAGAAAATTAAAACAAAAGATTCTAAAAATATTTTATTTTTTACGATAGATTTTATGTACATAAATAAATAAATTTACATTTAAATAAGCAACATAAAAACCAATAAGCATCAATTTAAAAACTAAAAACTAAAAGCAAAAAATTAAAAACTTTATGTTTATGATTTAATGAGTAGTTTATTACTTAGTTGTAGTGTAGTTGTAATTATTTTATTAAATTAGATAATAAAAACAGTGAAACAGGCGCCGGGGTACAAGCGTGTGACTGTAAAAGCGACGGATGTGGGTTCGATTCCCACTACGAGGGAAGTAATTGTTATTTATTAATATTCTCATTTCTCTTCATTAAAGCTTTGGCGGCGAGTGAGGAACGGAGTGTCTCAACACTAAGTACCCTCTGCCTACCCTGTTATATGGAGGTTACAACGTGAAGCAGGAAAAATAATATTATTATTCGTAGATTTAAGTGGCCCCTTTTAATAGTATATTACCAGTCACTTTTACTACTCGTATTTCTTTCTCTACGTAACCAAATTCCGATAGCGCCGCCTACATACATGCCCACAGTCTTCCAGTATCATCTATACTGTGTTCCTGAAGGTCAATCGAGGTCCAGCCCCCAAGTTATACTGATATAATTTTTGTTTCAGCAACGAAATGCGAAGCTGTGATAAAATCCAAAAGATGAATCTATGGGCATGGCGTGACCAGAACTGTGATAATAGATATCCAAATGATAATTACAATATTTAATATTTTGTAATAAAAATAATGAGGCATTTTAATTTGATTTTATTTATATTAAGTTAGAAATCTATTTAAAATGTAGGATGCACAAAAAAAGGTTTTTGCAAAATAATGTCTTTTTAACAATATATTAATCAATTATAATATATTGTAAATATAATAAATAATTTTATAAAAATATAAGGGTTTATTTTATATTTTGAATTATACTTTAGGTCAAGATACATTTGCATAAGAAGGCAAACGTGCGAGGGTATCGAGGCAAATCGCGAAGTTACGTTCCACCGCTCAATACGCATTGCCTCAAGAATTTGGCGGAGAGTGGGTAACCAAAGTGTCGTAGTGGGAACGGAGTGACTTAACACTAAATGAAGCCAAAACCAAATGTGTTAAAAAATCATTCAGCATTAAAGTTCGAATTTAGACCTTGTAATCTATTTAATAATTAAATAGTGAATAATTAATTAGTATATACCAAACTGAATAATGAATTTTGACTGTACATTTGCTCATACTTTTAATACTACTTGCATATAAGTAAAAAGTACTCAATCTATAGTATTTCCTTGAGGAATATTATTGAATTAATACAATAAAAATAAATGTAAATATTAAGGTTACGCGGAAGAGAATTGATTGAATTGATTGAGCTACCTCTTTTCCGTATAAAAAAAATAAAGAAACATGACTATTTATTTTCAATACATATGACGTAAATTCTATTGATGAAAGCAATTGCATCCGTTTACTTTATTTTATTTTATTTTATTTATTTATTTTAAATTGGGAAACAAACAACTTTTACAATACTTTATAACATACTACATAACTATATTACATTTGCTAATAAAGTTTCCAGTTTTACATAAAACATGGAGTGAATATAAAAGAAATGAACTTTTACATACGTTGCCATTAAAATTGAAATTAATGATCTTAAAAGAAAAATTAAGAAAAAAAGAATTTTTACAAAGGAAATGTTAAGATTTTACATCAGCTGAATTTTGTCGATAATCTTACGTGAAAATTGTTTCAAATTGTTATGAAAAATGTCTATATCGGTAAAGAAATTATTGTATGCCCTACAAGATCTTAGTACAAAACAATTTTGGGCAAAATTAGTTTTTCAAGCAGAAATGTAAAAAAATTGATCTCTATATCCTCTTCGTTTTTTTAATGTCAGTATATATAGGTTCTGAGAGTTGTCTAATATATATATATATATATATATTAGACAACAAATAATATATATACATATATATATATATATATATATGGTAGGTATAATAATAAAAAATCTATTTTAATATAAAATTTAAAAAAAAGAGTATGTAGGTTGTTAACTATATACTACTAAACTAAATAGTATTCCGCAAATCAAACTACGGAGCGAGTATAGCCATTTCACTAACTCCTTTCCTGACGTAAAACACTGCGGAGCAAAAGTAGTACACAACGATTATACAGATTCATTAACTATATTTATATATACGTGCTTAGTGTAAAAATTACTCTGTATTTCATTTTTTGTCATTGCCACGAACAGGAAGATTACTCAGGTATGTACGTATAGGATACAAAGGTGAAACTAAAGAACGCAAAAAATAAACAAACGGGGATATTTCTTTTTCACAGAAAAATATTTAATAATAATAATAATAATTTTATTTAATTAAGATTTAGTCCACTTGTTAGTAACATTAAATTTTCCCTATGTTAGTACTATTTAATTTAAACAAAAAAAACACACACTTTAATTTAAAACTAAGCCAGAATAAAAACGACAATTAAACAACTCCAACGTAATATCTGGTCTATTTTTGTTAATTTTTTCAATATTACATAACGTTACATAACGTTGTCCTGCGCTACATTCACTAAGCCGTCTGTGTTGACATTGAGTTAATCCACCAGTTCACTGCAATATGTTTCTTTGGCGAGTTTAATATTCGGCCTCATCCGGTACTGAGTTGGCAATATTACCGTTTGTACTACGGATTTCGGGCTAATCGCCGGGTTATTGGCGAAGGTTATTAGGTGACTTTGAATAGAAGAACTGCTTTATTGATTTTACCTAAAGTTGCTTTTTATTATACTAATACGAGTATACTCGAGTATTTCCACGAACAGTAAGATAAAATCTTATGACATTTTACTATTGGTGGAAATTATTATATTTTATTACAATATGTAATGGACAAAAATTAATTGACGGTACAAAATACCTTTTCTGTGACATTCCTTTTTTTGTTATTGTTATTAACAAAAAAGGTTCCAACAACATAATGTCAAACTTTTTACGAATGCTCTTTAAAATCATGTAACTAATCACAATTATTTAATTTTAACAGTACTAGTGATAAACGTACCTTTTATTTACAAATAGTTTAACTGAGCCACAGTCATTTTATGTTCTAGTATTATTTTTTAAGCATCTTCGTAAGCATTTTTAGCAGCTTCACGCTATATCCCGCGCAGCACTGTAGGCAGAGGGAACCTAGTGTTAAGACACTGCGTTCTTCACTTTCCGTTGAATTTGCATTGCGTGTTTTCAATGGTACTAATACTCAATGCCGTGCTTTGTCGCGACACCAGAGCAAAGAAATGGTAATATACATTTAAATAAATATTTAATTTGCTCGAGTGGGGGTCGAACCCACAAACAACAGATAAAGAAACTCTTATATCAGCTGCCCATAATAGCATAATACAAAAGAATCTTAAACTAAATCCCGATTACAGATTCTGATCACAGTATAGGAATGGGGTCACATTTGAAAACATCGGTTTTCTTACGTGAGGGTAGATGCCACTTAAATGGTTAAAAATAACAATAAAAATATACGTGAAGCAGGGGCACAAAGTGTGTCTGTAAATGCAGAAGAACAGGCTGTGGGTTCGATTCAAACTCGAGAAAATTTTATATTTATTTTCAATTCTTCGCTTTGGTGTGAAGCCAAAGCGCATCATTGAGTTCCGTCACTCAACACGCAATGTTTTCAGAATTCGGAGGAAAATGGAGAATGGAGTGTCTTAACACTACTTTCCGCTGCCTGTACTGATGTGTGTAGGGTACAGCGTGACAATAAACCAAATATAAGTTTAACAAAGACAAAATAAATGATATTTAAGTAAAAAATAGTCATTCAAGTCAAGTATGTATCCTCGGTAATCCTAAACAATTATCTAAATTAGATTTTCCTTCTCTTCCTCCCATTATCTTTGACAATTGCAAGTTGGAGTATAGCAATACTGTCAAGAATCTAGGTATCAAAGTGGACAGCTCTCTCTCCTGGGCTCCTCATATCTCTGACCTAAGCCGTAAATTATACAACACCATTGGTAGGTTAAAGAGATGGAAATATCTTTTACCAACTCAAACTAAAATATCACTGGCACATTCACTCTTACTGCCTATATTAGATTATGCTGACACTTGTTACCTAGATTTATCACAACAGTTGCTCAATACGCTTGAACGCCTGCAAAATCTAGTTATTAGGTTCATTTTTGGACTAAAGAAGTTTGATCACATCAGTCAGCATCGCGTTAGGCTTCAGTGGCTTTCTGTTAAAGACCGACGGAATCTCCACACCGTCACGCTCCTCTACTCTATCCTTTTCCATCCTGATACTCCTATTTACCTTAAGGAGCGCTTTTCCTTCCTAGGCTCCAATTCCCGTCTTCCGCTCACCCTCCGCTCGAAAAGTGACAATGTTCTAGAAACACCGTTGTGCCGTACCCACTGTTACAGTAAATCATTTACTGTTGAAGCAGTAAAATTGTGGAACGCGTTACCACGACATATTAGGCAATCTACCTCTATAAACATTTTTAAAAGAAAAGTCAAAAATTATTATCTTTACATGGAGAGTAGTAATTAATGTGTGCTAATTTATTTTCCCTTTATTTATTTATTTGCTACATATCTTACGTATATAATCAGTGTATATATAAGAATTTGTGTATGTTTCTGTGTATATGTATATATGTATGTATATATGTATGTATGGTTATATTATATAATTTATTTATTTATTTTATTTCTTTGTTTTCTTATTTATTTATTTAGTTATTTTTCGCGTCACTTTGCACCGCATTATGCCCGCACTTTTAATTATATCCTTCCGGAATTTGGTTGCCTGGAAGAGATCACTTGTAGTGATAAGGCCGCCTTTGTGCATTTTGTTTTAAGTATTTTTTGTATTGTATCTTTTTAAGTGTGCAATAAAGATTTTTATTATTATTATTATTATAATATATTCGTAATTTTAATTTTAAAGTAAATAAATGATAAAAAACAAAATGCCCTTGAATGTGTACAACTATCGTAAATTTTGCGTTTCTCTAGCAATACGTCATCACACAAATGAGGACCCGCACAGATGACAGCTTGAGCCATGCTGACGACAGGAATAAAGAAGGTACTTTACAGTACCTTCTTTTCTTTTTCCTATTTACTCAGAGCGCAGGAACGATGCAAACGTTATTTTTTCTGAGAATTATTGTTTTGCTGTCGTAAATTTTACGATGGTTTAGTATTCTAAAGATCATATTATTTTAATATCTATTAAAATGATCGTAATAATCGTCATAATAATAGGTGACCAGACATTTAGGCCGGATAGTAAGTGTACTATTATTTGAGCCAGCTCGCTGTCGCAGGCTGATTCAGAACGTACCCCCATTTCATGGGGTGTTCTTTGCATCGGCCAACCTGGCTCCGTAACTGATTAAGCGACTTCCAGATTGGCCATTGCAAGTTGTAAATGCGACGACGAAAAGTGCGAAAAGTGGGTTCAATTCCCATTCGAGGAAATAAAATATTTAATATTTTCATTTCTTCGCTCTGGTCACAAACAGATAAAAAAGTCCTTTATTTAATTTCTCGGTTAGATAGACAAAATGCGGTGTTGAATTCCGCCACTGAAAATCCCATATCTGTGATGCGCAAAACGGGAATCAGTGACTATCCTGCGTTAAAAAAAAACAAACTGTAAATAAAATTACTCCTTCGATATGGTTATATCATTTCTTTTCAACAAACAAACGGCGTGCCAGGGGTCGCGTTATACAATTTCACTTATACGTATGGCAAATAGAGGAAAACATTTGGAAATGGGATGAAAATGAGCAGTTATGGCCACCATCGTGATTGCCTATTCAGATCACATAAGCCAAGAATCGGTTTACATTTGGGAACATTTGGTACGTGACGTGTGACAAATATGTGGGGTTAATGCGGGTCAAGAAGGCGTTATAAAATAAACATGATGGTGTGTATAGGTATCTATTTATAGTAGGTGCAAATATTAAAGCTTATTATCTAGAAAAAGTTAGTTTTTTATTAAACATAGATTAAACAGAAATGAAATAGTGATAAAATTTTAAGAATTGTTTTTTTTTTCCGAACTAAAAAATAAAAATTAACTACTGTCATAAGTGAAATTCGATTCCACTACCATCCAGTTTTCAGCGCGACGTTGTCCTAAATTAGATTTATTCAAATGATATATAGTGAAAGTTTTATCTTTTTAAAATAGGCTGTTTAAATTTTAAAGTGTTCAACTCTATAAAATCGATAGGTATTGAACATAAAACGGTAGCTGCTTTTAGTTTTTTCGATAAAACTAATGTTAATACACTCTATTTTCCTGTTTCCACCAGAAATTTAGCTCAACGCTGCTCTTTATCTAGCAGAAAAAGAAAGTGAAAATATTTCTCCTGAGTCTCCGTAATTTTTAAATTATTTATAAGAGTACAATTTTAACTAAATATTGAAATTGCGTTTGCTTCTAACGTCTTTCAGACCACAGCATTAGCATAGTATTTCGCTTTGAATATTATATTTCAGATTCAGAAAATGCAGATCTGAGCAAGAAATATTAATTAAAAGATGGAAGCAAGAATTATATTAAAGGATGGACTTTTTTTGGTAAAAATTGATATAAATCTTATAGTGTCTTTAGAAATTTGTTTGGCGGGTATGATAAATAATCTTTTTGGACATAAGATAGATAACTTTTTTACACCTAAATAAGATCTAAATTTTAATAAATATTATTTTAACTAGATTTCTGCTCATGGTTTCGCCTGCATGGAGTACACGGTGATGGCTATTTTTTCCCTGTTACTATGTAGTATTACTAGAACTAGTTCTATTAGAACTAGGGGTATCTGTAACTATCATTAATATTTCAATTGTTAAACCTGGCTTAGCCAAAAAGGATTTACACTAAATTAGCATATTTCTAAATTCCATACATTACTGCCAGTTTGTTATTGTATCGCTTTATCATGTGTTGGCACCGCACTGATTTGATTAAAATGAATTATTGATTGTGTATATGTTTGTATTACTATGGACAGTTATGGGATCGACCACCACTCTGAGGAATAGAAGTGAAATATGAGGAAGAGAAATATGATCATATTAAAACAATATTCATTTCCATGCTTTAAATGGCATAGAAATCCTACAGCAACATATAGCAGATGTAAATATCATTTATTACATCTACATGTTGCGGACATGTGTTGGAGGGAAAACCAGGAAAATGAAAATATTTTTAGTTCGATTACCTCATATCTGGCTGGAGAGAGACTACGGCGTTAAATTTCGCTACTTAACACGTTACAAGCACGCCGTGTGTCTCTCTTGCACTGCAAAATATGGACGATCAGTTTAATAAAAGTATATTATCAAAGATCAGCTTAATAAGATCATCTTGAATTTGTTATAACACTTGACGGCCTATGTCATACTATATGCGAGATAGGTGTAGCTTTTTTTACTAAAGAGCTTGAAACTGTTTTCATATATATATTAAGTAACCTTATGAGTAGGCAATAACTCTATAGCGGCGAGCACTGGTTAATGACAGCTGTATGGCGAGGTGTACAGATTAATGCCAATTTGGTGTTTAGGGTGTTATTTTATGTGACGTAATATACAAAGCGAGTATATTTTGAAAGTCGAATTGTGTACTGTTTTTTTTTCTCGTAATTCATAAATAATATCTTGGCTTGTGTATAAATAAATAATTACTTCGATACAGTACTAAAGCTCGGTTATGCCTTTTACAATTTGCAATGGCAGGAAACCGAAAGATGGAAAATGAAATATAGACGAGAAAAAATAAGAAAGACATATTGAGGTGATTCATTATTGCGTTCAAAGACATTATTTTTTGATACAATACCCCTCTATTGAAAGTATAAACCTTGTATAGATTTTCTATTCGTTATAAAATTGATTACAAAAATAATAATATATTAAAATTCTGGTTTGATTCACATGGACTTCATAATTACTAGCATATTATAATACCTTTTTTTTCTTTTTTAGTTTTTTGCTGTATCATGCACATTACAAGGTAGGTAGAGAGAGCTTGGAAATCCATTTCCATTTAAACCGTTCTCCACCATTCGCCGAATTCTCGAGGTAATGCGTGTTGAGCGGCTGAACTCGCTCGGCCTCATTAGCTCACTAAGAAACCTTGGGCTATAGCAAATGCCTGGTCTCCGAACGGTAATTGTTTATAACACCATACGCCAGCGTCGCTCGCGGCTGCTAACCTACGGAACCTAATGATGAATAGGGTGCAATTTATTACGCTTTCATATGTCCGGTACACTTAGTAACAGGATCAATTCTTAAGTTTCTTGTATCTCCACGCTGTATCCGACATAGCAAGGTAACAGGTGGGCAGAGGGAACCTAGGAACCCACAACCAGTTGCGTTTACAGTTACACTTAGTGCTCCTGCGACGCTACCTACCTGCGACTAGCCTCAAATAAATTTAGTGTACAAAATTAACTTTTTTGATAATATTTTTACATAAGCTGTAAATCTATAGTTGGTTATAAAATATTGTTCGTCTCACGATCAAAACTCAGGAAATGTAGCTTCCCGTTATACGTTTGATATGGAGTCCTAAATATTTTTATGTGTTTAGGATATTTTTTACAATATTTTATTGAAATTTATTAGAAAGTTCCTTCTTTATATTTTTGTGGTTTAGTAGTCAACTGGCACCGCTCATTAAACGCGAAAGCTTTTTTTGTAACAGAGTAGGCAAGGGAGACCTTCACCAATCATCGTTGTCTTGAATTTGAAAGGAAAGTGGAGATTGGAGAGGATATCTTAAAATTATCTTTGCCTATCTTGACATGCGAGAAAGTATTTTAAATAAATTTACTCCACCTCGCACACAGCAGGTTAGACAAAGGGAACCTAGTGTTAAAATACTCCGTTCCCCACTTTCCGCCGAATGTCGGAGCCATGGCGTGTTGAGTGGCGGAACTTAACGCCGCCGTAAATAGAAATTTAAACAGATATTTTATTTTATTTTTTGATATTGCACTGTCTTTTCCCAAATAATAATAAAAGACAGTACATTCAAGGGAAACATATCCGTATTATAAATAAATAATAAAAATAAAGTAATCCCTATACAAGACGATTGAAATGTTTGTCGCGTCATTTGTACGAAACGTAGTGTGGTGTGAAATGGCGCGTGCCGTCCGGTGCAGAGTTCCGCTCTATCGGAAAATATCTAATGGGGACTTGGTTAACGATCACGTGGGTTTGGTGGGTATTTTTGGGAATAGCTGAATGTTAACTGACTTCAAAAAGGCGGTTGTGAGTTGAACATGTATAGGATAGTTTTGGAATTGAGTAATATTTTTTTAGCTTCATTTGTTCCCCCATGAGAATCAAGCCAAAAGCCATAGTGTTTACGGTCAGTCACTGTGCCGTATTTTACAATCTAGAAATAAAACAGAACAATTGACACTGATATTTAGCCTTAATTTAACTACATATGAATATAGCGTATGTATTATGTATTTACTTGAGATATGGAACTGTCAGTAGGCATCTAGTAGGTATCTAATATCAGACTCACGAGATACACATTACTGTGTAATTAAAGACAATTAGTGCGGTAGACCGTCTACCTTTGATTATAGCCAGTTAATAGTAATATTGTTATAGTGCAGTAGAGTCGTAATTTAAGTTTAAGTTAACTTATAGTTGTAGATTCGATTCCCGAACAATGGATATTTAAAATATATTTGAAATATTTGTTCGATCAACAAACTGTGATTTTCTCCTGCGGTATTCCGTGCAAAAATGTAATTTTTCCATTCCCCCGAATGGGAATCGAAACTACAACCGTCTTCTTCACAGTCATGCGCAAGATGACTCCTTTTTTTAATTTCAATCGCGTTGAGTTCTGCCACTTAACTAAATGTCTCGAATTTTGTTTTGCGAAAGAAACGCAGTGTCTTAGCACTAGTCTCCCTCTGCCTACCTACCTATCTATACGCAGGATGCAGACTGAAGCTATGTTTATATAATAACATGAAATTTCCAAATATTATACATACAAATTACAATGACGGTAAAGTCATCACTAACTGATTAATATACTGATGTTGTCAGGTCAGTCAATTTCTAATTTGTGTTGGTTCGCCGCAAAATTATAGGCACGTGTTCTCGTGTGGTTTATAACATATACATATATTATATATAATTATATATACTGAGGACACTTGTGGCTTAGCACAATCGTGCAAATGCGACAGGTTGTGCGTTCGATTCTCACTGGAGGAGGCAAAAGCAAAAACTCTAGAATTCGGCGGAAAGTGGGAAAGGGTCTATGTGCCCTATTTCCGTATTAGTAAAACCGAAGCATTGCAACCAAATATATATTTATATAAGAGATGAATAAGCACAAAAAAATATTTAATTTCAATATAAGCCATGCTTACTTGTCATTCTCACAAGCTTAGCTTAGCTTCAAAGTTCAAATAAAAAAATCAAGCAAATTTAATCTTTATTTCCGGGAAATAGGGGATGAAATGGACAAACCTATATGTAAAGGGCAATAAGTGGCGATCAAATTGAGATATGTAGCGACACGTGTGGGTTATTACTTTACGAGTGTGTGGACAAACTATGTATGATATTGCTTATTGGGCGGAAAAAGTATCTTTAGACATTTTGTAGGGTAGTTGGTGTTTAATGTTATATTTTTGTATTTGTTCCCGAGATTATTTCAAAATATAGTTTTAAGCTACGTAGAAGAAACAACATTTAGTTAAAAAATAGTAGAGAAAATATTAAAATTTTAATATTAATATTGTAATATTGCAAACCTGCCTAAATGCCTAAACGAGTGATAGAGTGAAAGTAAAAATAAAAATATTTCACAATTAACCCACGTGTGATCTCTAACGTGAATTTTAAACGAGAAAAACGACTATTGAGTTTAGTTTTGAAATTCTCATTATCCATTTTATTTTCGTTTCAGTTTTGATGCGATCGACGATAAAGTTTTCAATTATTTTTGATCCTGGTACCACCATGGCATTTAATCACTTATTTTCCCTGCTGCGTGAAGGACAGAAAACCATAAGTTAAGTAATATTTAAGTATCAAAGTTTTCTTAGGCTTCGGCCATAAATGTAATAAGCTGTGAAAAATGATAGCCATGACGTTAGCAAGTCACGGGCAGAACCATTTATCAATATTGGTTTGTATCGTACCAGCAAAATATATTACTTTTACTTATTTAACAAGATGAGTATGAGTATAGGCAATTTTGTAAATGCTTACAAGGCTTTTCTTGTTTCACGCTGTAATACGCGCCCGCATATACAAAGAGAGGAAGAGGTAACTTAGTGTTAAAGCACTCTGTGGTCTGTTTTACGAGAATTGCCTTCCAAAGTAGAGGAATGGAAATAAATTATAAACAATCATTTTTTTCAGAAAATATAACATAACATAACATATAACCATAACATCACGTCGACCTCAGTACATTGTTGATTCAAATCGCTATAAAAATAATATAAGTTATACCGGTTTATAGGTAGATTATATTAAATAATCTATTAAAACAGCAGCATTAAGTTTTATAACTGACAACTACCAAAATATGAAACAAATATTTTTCTGTAAAAATACTGAGTTAATAGCAAATTTTAGATCTAATGAAAATGTAATAAAAAAAATCAAATATAATTCCGCGAAAACTACCATCAAGAATTTACCTAAACAAAAAACCATACAATTTCAATTTCACGCACAGTTTAAGAGTTTTAATGGGCCACACGTACATACATATTTCTAGAAAATCAGTCGTTTCCCAAACCAAATCGAATGTCACACACGCTTTGATCCGACCGTCATTTTGCACTTCGTTTGAGCCACCATCTGGGCGTGGAGTCAAAGGAGCATCCATGTTCTGTGAATTGTTATTGTGATACTCGAAATAGAAATTTAGTACTTTATTATTAGACTTCTTATATTTTACATGGTATCTTTCTTTGTCAATGTCACACAAAGCAGGAAGGCTAGAGCTAAGACACTCTGTTTCCCAGTTTCCGCCCATTTATTGGGATATGGAGAGTTGAATAGTAAGTTACTAGAACAAGAAGCAAAAAAAAAAAAACTTTTCCCGCAATCATACAGTTTACAGTCAGATATTACAACTTAATAAAAACATGTTGAATTTTTTAAAATTATTATATTAAATATATTAATTAATATTAAGGGATAGGTAAATTTTATTATAATATAGTACCTACATTTCCCTTTGCCTACACTAATTTAAATACTAATACTAGCTATGATATAAAGCAAACATTGTTTCAGGCGTTCAAATTCAACAAAGCAATAGATGAAGAAACTATTTGGATTTCGCCCGTTACTTGTGTTATGTCTAACAATTATGTAAATTATATTTTTGTAGAGGAAATTTAGCTCCAGACTCTGTCTTTGTGTTAGGTATTCTATTTTATACGGTAGTCTTAAAATCAAATTTTGCTTAATGATTATTTATTTCTAGCTTTAACTCTGTATCGTGCAAATAGCAGGATGGGCAGAGGCAACGTGGGACACTCTGTTCTCCTTAAGACACTTCGGGTTCCCACTTTTCGCCGAATTCTAAAGGCATTGCGTGTGACTGAAGTCACGTCACGCTTTTCCTTGTTAGCTGAGCGAGGATATAAAAATATTAAAAGAATAATTTCTTCGAGTGGGAATCGAATCCACGACCTGTCACGCATGCAGTTCCACGCTTGCGCCCCTGCGCTACCACTGGACTTATCTACGAAATAACTGTATTACTGGACTAATTGTAAAATTATAAGAGTTTTCAAGGCATCCAGCTTATCGTTACAAAGAATATATCATGTTTCAAACACAATTCTTAGTCATTTTCATATGACAGTCGAATTTTCCTTTACATTAACGTATACTATAATTGATTTTATGGTTAGCCTCCCTAACTCTCTAACTCCCTAAAGCAGCAAACTCGGGAGTTACTCGAGCGTCATTGAGACCTATTGGGTTGCGAAGCTTAGATGATAACAAGAAATAAATGTCATATAAAAAAATTCGTTTGACCGGTGGGTTGAGGGGCCATAGATTTTCAAAAATGTAAAAGAAAACTGTTCCATGGACATACTCGGGCGCGTCAGATATTGATATCATCAATTGCCTACGTCTTCTTAAACATGAAAATATGTTAATCTGACAGTTTCCATGGTGGTCGTACGTAAGAGTTAAAAATGACAAAAAAAAATATTGTAGAGCGCGTCAGATTTTCTAAGGGGTTGTTAAGTGAACCTAAAAAAAGGTCTTATGTAATAATCGGTCGATTTGGATGTGACGCACACTCGTAATCGTTTTTTGAAAATGTAAAAAAAATCGCCATTTTGAAATACTCGAGCGCGTCAGATTAAGATATATATGGTTCATCTTCATCCTCTAGACGTGATTATCTGAAGGGACTTGCTTAATCTGATAATTATTATTATTTTTTTAAACCAATACAATGTCCAAGTCAGCTTTACGTTGTATCCTGTACACAGCAGGGTAGGCAGAGGGAACCTAATGTTAAGACACTCTGATCCCCACTTTATGCCAAATTTTGAAGGCATTGAGTGTTAAGTAGCAGCATCCTTGGATGATTCCCTCCAAAATAAAAATAAAAAATTGCCGCGCTCGAGAATGTCCAGATAACGTTTTTTTTTAAAACTTTGGAGCCCTCCCCCTCCTTTGCGTCAATCTCAAATTGTCAGATTAGTGGAATATACACGATTTAGCATGTAACTAACTTACCCTACCTTAATCTGATGCGCTCGAGAATGTCAGATGATCAATTTTTTTTTACTAATCCGATCCTTTATTCTAGACGCGCGGCTATACATATGAAGCTCATATTTGGTGGAAGTACGTAACCGATTACAAGGAATCCCCAGTATCTTAATCTGAGGCGCTCGAATGACTCCACAAAGTCCCCTCTTCGCCGCCCCTACTATTAGTTTTCTTTTTTTATAAAAGAAACCATATTTTAACTGGATCGCTTTTTAACATGCATTCTTTTATTGTATTATATTATGTTTTTGTACCGTAAAATCTTCTTCGTGTATTCTTCTTACAACGTGACATTGGCGAAGTGACTTGAGCTCAACTGGCTCAGAACGCCAAGATGAAAGAATAGAACAGAACTATTAAAGGTTAAAGGTAGTCAATAATATAGATATATCTGCGGCAAGAACAACCATACCAAAAGTACGCACAGTAAATAAGAGAAGGGGCCGAGGTTGATTCACTCATGAATATTCACCCGCAAATATTACGCCTTAACTATGTTTTGACGGGGTTAGGTTAGCGTTACCTTTATATTGACACTCACCGGTAGCTCGCAGATTTACATTCGGATATTTGTCTTTGTTCTGAAATCAAGAATTTAGATAAATATATCTCCATTTTACTCATTTTCTTTTTCACTCTTTATCCGTTCATGGAAGGAGCCTAGCATCTAGAATCTCCAGTCTTCATCTGGATTTTTCGAATCCAGCATTATATGTTAAGAGGCGGAAGGCAGCTGCGCGCTTAAAACAAAGAAATATTGTTTTGTTTTACATCCAAAGCAGTACATGTGTTGACATTAATATATAATAGTGGCTGTAAAGGAACGTTTTTAGCCACTATCATATTAAAATTTCGCAGTAGTTAATACCTATCCCAATATCAATATTAAAACGTCCGTCTCTTAATCGAATCAATAATCAACAATACGTTCGTAAACAAGGTTGTAATTAGCAATCTCGTAGCTTTTGTTTGCTCTGTCTTCGTTCTCATAACCTTATTATAATTTCAACGCAATTTGAATGTTTAAATGAAAGTTGGTATTGGGGTTCAAATCCCTGTTGATAGTTGTTTTTTTGGTTAATTATGTTATAAACCGTTTTGAGATTTGACTTTGTCTTTTAAAATATTTAACAGCATTTTTTAAACATACACAAATAAAAATCAGGAGCAATCTAGTCTTAAGACATTTCCCCACTTTCCGCTTAAGTGTGAGATATTGCATGTTGGGTGACAGAATCCAATGCACTCTTTTACTACCAAAGCGGTAAAGTAAAAATAATTAGGAAAATTATTTAAATAATCAATAAGACCCTAAACACAAAATATGTCAGGCAATTTTTTTGTCTATAATATAGGGGAACGAAAATAAGATAAATATGATTATTCCTCTTCGTGGAAATCAAGCCCATAACCCATTTAGACGCTGACCCACTGCGACACAACGACCTCAAATAGACAATAAAAACATAATAGTATTAAATTCATTTTATTTAATTTGAATTCGAGTATAAATTTTCATGAAATAAATTAGCGTATCTGTAGTATTGAAGTGAAAATTTTAAATATTCATTGAAATTGTAATCAGTTATTAATACTATTTGTGGAAACTGATATGAGAAACGTGATTCGCGCTTTTACATTATTATTTATACAACACGTATACAACACTCGAGTTTACTTTTTTAACCGACACATTTATGGAAAAAGGGGAGGTAATCATTTTTTTTAGCATTTAGTAGTAGACGAGAACAAGCTGATGGTTAAAGTTTTTTTAGCTTTACGCTGCCCTTTGCTTATCGTGCAGGTAGAATGGTAAGCAGAGAGCATCTACAAATTTGGGCTAGGCAGTGCTTCGTTACTAGAGGGAGGAAATAACAATATATTCCCTCGAGTAGGAATCAAATTCACACCATCGTGTTTACAGACACACGCATGTCAAAAATGAAATGTGTGGATTCTGCGACCTTTCATTTTTTATTTGTAAACATAATGCCTAGTAAAACATTTATTTTGCAATATTACAATATTTAAAAAAATAACACAGAGTCAAAATCATTCTCATCATTTAAGACTAATGCTAACTATAATTTATCAAATTTGAAGCTTCCTCAAATCCAAATGACCCACTAATTAAAACATTCTACGCCCAAAACTTAATAAAATCTGCATAACATATTAAATTTAAACTCTCATTACGATCACCTCAGCGTAAAGTCTATATCAAGCTGCAAGTCACACGCCATTACCTACAGAGTACAGATATTAGCGCCGCGGAGCACTCGCTCGTGAGATATTGCGTTAAACGTCGGCAATGATGTAACGTATGAAGTTAACGCTTGAACACGATTAGTGATTAAGGAACAGGTATGTTATATAAATATATATTAATAGTAAGTATATCATCTATACGTGTATGTAATAAAATTCCGCAGTGTATTCTAGGTTTGCTACTTCCAAAATTTAAAATATCAGTAAAAAAAATTCTGTCAAGTAAAGCTGTTCCACTGTTAAAGAATATTTTGAGGACAAACATGTATGGAATTCATGTCTATTGAATGTAAGTTCTAGTACACATCATTAACTTGAATATACCTTGTGAATGTTGAACTGAGCTACATTATAGCATATTTTTTCAGTTTCAAGTATCCCGCAGGGTAGGCAGAGGGAATCGAGTGATAAGATACTCCATTCCCATTAAGATACTTCCGTTCCCCACTTTCCGCTGAATTCTTTGGATATTGTGTGTTGAGTGACGCAACTCAACGCCGCGCTTTGCGTCGACGCCACACCGAAAAATTTAAACATAAAATATAAATTGGATATTTTATTTTGTAAAATATTAATTGTAGTTAGAACAAATCATCGTTTGCAGTTTGCAATTATGAAACACAAAATCTCGTTCTCGTGTACGAAGAATCTTGGGAAGTCCTCCCTTGGTGCTCTCCTATGTTTTCCGAGGACCCCGAGTGGCAAATGTTAACGTACTAACGACGGATAGTTCCGACTGTGCGTTATATACCAGTTACTGAGTAAGGGAAGAGTTTCAAATACAAAGCTAAATCTTTTTTAAGAGTTTTTACTTTTTGAATATATAATGGATGTGGATTCAAATCCCGTTGTTGAATTTTGAATATATTATCGTGAAATACATATACCGAAGTAGGTACTGCTCTCCATTTTACGGTGTTTTTTATTATTTTTAGGCCAGAAAATCCATAACGCTTCTTTGTTACGTATTAAAGTGCACAGTCGTAAAGTACCAAGTAATTACAAGGGGTTGGGGCAAATATGTGACAATGTGGGGGAGGAACAAAAGTTTCTGTTTTACTTTAATATTTCACTTCTGTCGCGGGAAAAGATTTTCTCTGATTAAAAATGTTCTTTTTGTGAATACTAGGTACGAGTGTACAGGCTGGCTTTGTTCTTTTGTGCGCTTTTTGAATTACTTTATTAAAATATTTATGTATATTGTGTATTATAGGCACAAAGTACATATATCATGTTAATATATGTGTTTTATTGTAAAATTTTAAAATTATATATTTTTCTATATCAATGCTTATATGTAATTATTTCATTATGAAATGCAGTACCTTTAAACCATTTTAAATAGACTAGATCGTTCAGTTAAGTCAGTTCAGTCAATTTAATAAATTTGTTACAGTATTGACATAATATCTATATATATAGAAGGACTTGTCCTCACTGACTGAGGTAAGACGCACGCACAGCCGTGACCGCTGTGCGTAGAAACGTGAAATTTGGACAGATGTTTACTTTCGTAATCTGGACATCCACTAAGAAGGGATTTTGAAAAAAATTAATCCTAAAGGGGTGAAATAGGGGTTGAAAGTTTGTATGGAAAAATCTTTAAATCGCCACCGATTTTTATTAAAATTTGAAATTTAGACTCTTACAAATATTTCATTGAATACATGTTTCGTGATTTATTAGAATTCACCCCTAAATAAGGAAGCGAAGCTGCGCGCGTCCGCTAGTTATATATATATTGATAGCATTTTCATTTATGAACCAATTCAAATAAACCACAAACTAAATGTTACAATCAGACAACATGATTTTGTTATATTTATAAATACTCCTAGTAATACATATTTTTGTATATCTTTATGTACAGAAAGTAAAATTTTATATTCTAACAAATGATTAAATCTATTGGGAGCTATATAACTATATCACACTATCTTAATTATTTAAACTAATCGCGTGGAACTATAGTACAAAGACTTTACTGCGAAATTTTGAACATTATGCAAACGAAGCGTAGTAACTGTGAAGTTTTAACTGGTTATGTAGCTTTATGTATGAAAATCTCTATTTTGAAAGCTATTGTTATATATAAAATAAGTTAGCACGTCTTCTAATGGTTATATTATAAATTTAAAAATAAATAAGGAATGAGGAAGGGTTTTGTTTCTTTGATTCCCACTCGGGAGAATAAAATACTTTAATTTAATTTTTGCTGTGTGTGAACGTGAGAAGAGTGGGAACGGAGAATTTTCAGCTGTGAGCGCCACGAAGGCTGATAAGGAGATATTTAACACTACTATCATCATAAGGTTTCTAAACAAGTAAAAAGAAAATGTATTTGTTTACTTATTGCTGAAACTGTAAATCTGTAGCCAGCCTACCCGCAAAGTCATTAGCTTGCTAAAGTAAAGGCGAGGCAAAGAGCGGCGTTAAGTGCAGCCACTCAATCATAATGCCTCGGCAGAAAATCGGAAATAGAAGTAAGTGTCTATATAGAAATAGAGTGTCTTAACACTAGGTTCCTAGGTTTCCTCTGTTTATCCTGCTAAGTGCGGGATACATCGTGAAGCTAAAAAATAATTAAAAAAGAACTTTATAACAACTATACTTTATAACAGTTACTGCTTAATAATATAATTATAACCATCACTCTTCCGATAAGAAACTGTATACTAGTTTGACAAGATAGTTTACAGATTTACAAAGTTATGTATACTGTTTTTATATACTTATAGTAATAAACATAAAGACTATTTTGCCCTGTTTCAAAGTAAATTTTAATGGTAAAAACCTTTCAAAGACAAAGTGATGTTCCAAGACGTTCACAAAAGGGCCCATGCCTCGTTTAGATTTCAAAAGATATTGTTAGCGACGGTAGGAGAACATAAGGGGACGTATTCATTTTCTTCTATTACTTTTGAACAAGTTTTAGAATTTAATAAAAATGACTTTCGTTTGGAAATGCCGTTTTGTTATATTTTTTATTAACTTTATTTATTATTAACTCTGTATTCCGCACATAGCAGAGGAGGAAGAGAAAATTTATGAATCTAGTGTTAATCTTCTTTCGCATCGAAGAATTTTCGTTCCTCATTTTGAGTGTTGAGTGGCCTTACATGGTTTTCAAACGGAGTAAGTCCGTTTTTCTAAACTATAAAACGTTTATTGCCGCTACCGTAAGAATTTCATAATTCGCGTTTTTTTTAATTTTATAGCTTCACGTTGTATTCCGCACATAACAGAAAGACCCAAGGAATTTTGTAAGACAAAATAAAATTGTTGAGGCGTTGCGTGTTCAGTGGTGGAATTCAACGCCGTGCTTTCGTAAGTTCACAACTATCGCGTATACGCTTGTGCTTGTGCGTCTTATATAAAAAACAGGATAAAACCTCTTTTTATCAGAAACCAGGATGCGTTAGCGTTATACTCTGCGTAAACTATACTTTCAGTAACAGAAAGTTTCCTAGAACGTAACTCATAAACGGATGTCATTATACGTAGTTTTAAACAAAAAAGCTTTAAATTATTTCAAGAAAATGAATAAAATAATATAAAATAGAAGTTGCTAATAACATTATAAAGCAGTTCCACATTTCTAAAACATTTCGCACGTTATAGAAGCGTTAAAGCGAGAACAAAAGGGTGTTTGAAACTAAACTTATACGGCGGTCTGTTAACTCACATACAACTTCCAGATGCGTGAGCTTCTTCTGTATATTCGTTGTTCTATACAGATGATTATTTTCTCATTTTATGGTAAGAATATTGTCTAAAGTTAGAAATCTTTTTTTCAGGCGTCTTTAGATTTTTTGTCAAAGTAAAAGAGAAAATAGAGTCAAAATATTACGTCCTACATATGTAAATATCCTGAATTTTCTCGGACTTTAAACAAATATAGGATGGTGTCTTAATGATAAGTTTCCTCTGACTTCTGGAAAAATTGCGTGGTGACATAATTTACGGAATTTCCTTTTGAAGATTACATATTATGTACCTACATACATATATTGCTGCTGCGGCGTAGCGGAACAATGTACTACTGGAAGCGCGGTTCTGGGTTCAATTCCTACTTGAGAGAATGAATTATTAACTATAAAGTTCGTGCTCACCCTGTTATATACAGAATACGTAGTGAAACTATAAAAATTAATTGCTATAAAATAATTAAAACATAATAATAATTATTATAAATTAATTATTACTAATTAATTATAAATAAAAATAAAAATAAATTATAAATTTATAATTAATAATTATAAATTTAAACATTTCAAATCTGTTATGCATCTTTCACTTAGCAATGCTTTGGCGCTGTCTGTACAATGGCCGCTTTGAAACCCGAGCCGACTTTTGACGTCGAACTTACGTGTTATTACAGCTTTCAACACTTTATTCTCTATGTATAATATTCTTAGAATATAATGTTTCATTTATAAATTTCTAATGGCATTAGAATGGAGTGCGAATAAATTATAGTTTTATAGTAGTAAAAATTATATTTTCTTAAGGAAAAAATTGTATAAAGAGAATTAGTGTTAATACGTGGGGAAATACTCCCCACTTTTCGCAATTTTCAAGACATTGAGTGCCGCGAAATTTAACACTACGCTTTGTCTTCTTAGTAAAAATAATTTACCTGCCCGAGTAAGAATCAAACCAACAACGTCACGCTTACAGCAATAAGCCATGCCGCTACGCCACGTCGGTGTCAATAAATAACTTATGAAAAAAACCCCAAAAAACAATTAACAACGTAAATACATACATATATTTAATTTTAAATAACGTTTTAATCCAATTAGCGCCTCGTAATGTCGCACCGAGGTGTAATTTACTGTCTGCATCGAAATCATTCCGTTTTAAATTCATTTTGCTCGGTAATTGGAAACTGGTTATTTTAATTCCAAAATAATAGTTAATGCTAAGGGTTAACCCTAGATTATTATTTGATTATACTTTAGTTAAATTTGATAGTGTATAGTGTTATCCATTTTTAACCGCCAGGCTGTTTTTTGACTAATTAACATTTATACGAGTATAGTCGAAAAACTAAATTATAACCAAATGACATAGCCCAAACTGTAGGATATACTTGAAACCTCTAGAGATTTCACCTATTCAGGTTCTGGCTGCGTCATCCGACTAGCTCGATGATACCATATTATTATGATGATTATGATTATGGTCACTACGTATAACTTGCTAAGTTTTCTGATTAAATTATTATTAATGGGTTAAATTCCATTTCTAAGGTTCTTAGTTTTACTTATTTACAACCTTCATAATTACAAGTCGAACTAATAAAAGTGTGTTAAAAATTCGCACTCAGTGAAGAAAGTTATATTTTATCTGTGAAATGTCCTAGAGATTACTTAGTTCATATTAAACTCTCTGGATTACATAATTATACTAAGACCTTATGATAGAGGTCGTCATGGCGCAGAGACACCCGTCTATGACTGGAAACGTGACGTTTGTGGATTTGATTTCCACTCGGAGAATATTTTATATTTTCATTTCCTCGCTCTGGTAACAAGGCGAAATCCAGAGTTCCGCAATTTAATATGTAAAATACTAAATAAATAAAAATTGCAACAAAAAACATCATACTTGTATAAATAAATATAAAATTGAACAAGAAATTTTATAAATGATATCTTAAGAAATAATATTAATTTTGCTATAAAAATGCAAATTATAAAACTTCTACAATATAAACACAGTAAAGTTGACGAGCTTCAATAGAAACGTAAATCCATCCGAGTGTACTGAGCCAAAGATCGTTCATAAAATAGAGAATCTGAGCAAAGAACCAATAAACTATCTAGACTAAACTTTAATTAAATTTTGTATTGTCTTTAATGTTGTGGTGTAAGTAATAAGCTTTGACTTTTAGAAAGTAAAAAATAATTACATACAGCGTAAAACCGGAAGAAAAGGAAAAACCGAACAACTGTTCGGGCTTGCCCACAGAGGGTTCCGTGCGAAAATTGGAGGTCTCGAGCTTTTTCCTTGAAATTCGGGCTTACTTAGCCAGAGAGAGCTTTTCAGCTGCTCACTTGAACTAGTGGAATTAATACCAAATTTTGTCTCCTTACATAATTTTTTTTTTTTTGGATTCAACCAAAAAATCTTCCGTGAGTCCCCAGGACTCAGGTGGTTAATACCAGGTGGTTAATACCAGTTAAGTTAATTTTTTCACCACATTTAAGAAATGAAGCAAGCTCGAGCAGAGTAAATAATACATTATAGTATAGACATTTCTTCGAATAAAAAAAATACAACTAAGTATAGCGTGAAATTCTCAACATTGCCAAAATAACGTCAATATAAATTAATTAATTATATAACATTATTTGTTTACTTTACTTTTAACCTCCATTTCTTATAAATTGTGTCAAAATATAAGTTATCGCTATACTTTGCTAAGTTTGAACAAACTCTTTAGCATGAGCTGACTTCAACCTGCCAACGGGTTTAAATTTTAAATTATTAGCATTTGGTATAGTAATAGCAACTATGGTAATTAAAAGTCTTAAGAAAAGCACTTACAAGTTTTTGCATAATGTATATACATATTTCACTGTAACTAGCTTGCTGCAGTGTTTTGTACTTGTCTGATGAAATTTTAAAAAAATAATTAAATCCAACCCATCGCGGGTTTTGCCACTCAACACGCAATGGCCCCACAATTCAGCGGAAAGTGGGGAACGGAGTATCTCAACACTCCGTCGAAGCTAAAAAGAAGTTAAACCTATTTTTTATAGCAAATTCTAATAATTCTAAATTCTATAAAAAAATTAAGTGCGTAAATAATATTTTTTATGGGAAAAAAAACTAATCTTTTAAAGAAAACGTTAATTAGTTCAATGATGCTCTCACAAGAGCAGGCATCTCTACTCATTTGGAATTTTATTTGTCTTGCATAGCAGATAAGACTGACGATATTGTCAAGACAATCCACTTTTCGCCCAATGCATGTTGGCAGAATTTAACGATGAATTTTATCTTTCCAGTGTGGAGAAATAAAATTAATTCATTTCACCAAGTGAGGATCGAACCCACACCCGTAGCGGTACCCGTTTGACAACATCACTTATGGTCTCAAAGATGATTATTATAAAATCTTTATTAAATTACTCAAGTGACAGCACAAACATTTGTTATACATTTCATCATTTACAAAACATTCTTATCTCCTCAAACACCTAAATAGGTTACGTCACTATCTTTACTTTGTTCGTGGGATAGTTAAACAGATACGACATAATAAAATTACCTGACGTAATTAAGCGGTATAAGTTAAAAGCATTAGTAAGGCTGTAAACGTGGTGGTTTTTGTGGGTTCGATGCCCACTCGGAGGAATGAATTATTTTTAATTACTCACTCATTTTGGTATGGGACAAGAAATTGATGTTTTATTAGTTTTTATCTAAAAAATATAAAATGACTAGATTTTACCTAAATTTATACATAAATATCTAAGATAAAAAAACTATTTTATAATCTGGCAAAAGGTAATAAAAAAAATAAAACTCCATATATGGTAACACTCATGCCCATAGTGTAGATACGAATTTCCAATTAACCTTAAAAATCTAAAAGCTACCAAAAAGTGGAAAGACACGAGCTAAAAAGCGGAACTGCCTTAGAAAAACATGGCCAAAATTCACCTGAACAGATAAAGCTGTACCATTCAGTTTACAACAAGATTAGTATCAACTTTCAAGCGATATGCACCTTTATGTATTTAAGTTAAGAGTGAGTATTGAATGAAATAATTTCTAGGATATAAAACAATTATGCAGGTCACGTTATAAGAGGCTTGGCGAATACAAATGGACATCCATCCAAACGTATGCGGTTTGAAATTTGGACTTTATATCCTTGTTTTTGGGTATTCATATTAATAACTTGCGATACAAAGTTTCAGTTTTCGTGTCTAAGCTAAGGTGCACTCATTATTGAAATAGTTTATTATAAATATTTTAGATAATTGGTATGACTTGAGTCCCTGGGAAAACGTATATATGTAATGGTTGTGGAAAATTGAGTGTCTCAACACTAAGTTTACTAAGTTACCCTGCGTCGCGGGATAAATAGTGAAGCTGGCAAACATAATAATTAAGGATGTCGTAGCGCACTTGCATAAACGTGCAACTGTAAACGCGACTGTGGGTTCGATTCCACTCCGGGGAATGAAATATTTATTATTTTAGCCATGCTACGTGGATACTTTGAGAAGTTAAAAAAATAATTCAAGAGAAAGCTCAGGTAAAAATATTTATACCTACAACAAGTAAAGAGAACCGCAAAACTACACCAGTTGCTAAACTAATTCAATCACTGGTGTTGTCCCGAGAGAATTAACTGTTAGTATTTATTTTGTTTTTCTTTTTCGGGAGCCTATAACAATGATATTATATACATTATTTTTTTAATATAAGCTTTTTAGAGAAATTTAGTGACTGAGAAACATAGTGTCTTAACACTAGGTTCTTCTGCCAAGTCAGCCATAAGCATCCTTATAAGATAAGTATTATGTCACATTTTTTGACACTATTCGCCTACCCTTTTATACTATTCCATTCCCCGCTTTCTGTCGATAGCATGACAGGCAAAATTCAACCTCGAACTTTATCTTGTTACCAGAACAAGGAAATAAAAATAAATCATTCCCCTAAGTGGTGGATGTAAGTGGGTAGAGATCGAACTCAAGACCGTCGCGTTTACAATCAGGCATTTAAGCGCTGCGCAACGACCCTGTTCACTTATATTTTTTGTGGAGCCCTCGAAATTGAATGACTCGGAATGTTAGAGAACAGAGCGCCTTAACACTAGGTCCTCTCTTCATACTTTGCCTTAATATATTCCTAAATAAGAAACGTACGTAATGTAAAAACTCGTTATTTCGTACCATGATACACAATACACATATACTTATATCTAATTCAGAAGAGGAGTAATCACTAAAAGCGATGTCTTCTATTATGTAAGTTATGTAAGTAAAATTAAATCAATTAAGGTAAATCTAAGAATAAAGTAAGTCCCTAAAGTGGACGAACACGAAGTACAAAAATGTATGTGTAAACAAAAGGAATATACTATTCCTATACTAATTCAGGCAGCCGCCATCCCGCGGGAGCACCGAGCGAGAGCCCTGAAGTTTCATAAACATTTAACAATTGAAACAAATCGTCTTTATCTTATAAATCATAATTTTGTTGTATTATTTTAGTACTAGATTACTAAAATTACTAGTTTATCATTTCTTTAGATATTTTTTCAGGTTAATGTTTTTTTAGCATAGCAAGCTTAGCTTAAGTAACGTTCCGCAACTTAACATACAATGCCTCCAGTATTCAGTTGTAGGTGGGCAATGGAAATGTTTTATTGGGAACGGAGTGTCTGAACACTAGTTTCCAATGTTTCCAAAGATACAACGTGAAAGAAAAAAAACGTAAAAAAAAATAGAAAATGTATTTTCGATGTAAAAGACGAAAAGATAGAAGATGATAAGGGAAATATCTTAGAAAACAATGCACGTAAGTTAAACTTTTAACAAGAAGCCCTATGAAGTCACTAACGAGGCAAAGAGTATTACTAAAATGGGTTACAAGAATAAAAGCTTGTTACACTCAACTTAAAGTAATTTCATTAAAAATACTCTTTACTACAAAACGATACCGGGTCAGTATGTAATTAATGGTTGTAGTGTCAATAATTTGTTAACTTCACATAAATGTATACGATTATACATATATTCCTGTAAACTGACACGGTGACATTGGTATTCATTGATATTGGTATTCATTGATATAGGTTTAATTAAGAAAACTGTTATATGCAGGATTCAACGGTGGGATCTCAGGATATTAGGACACTTCCGTTCCCCACATTCCGTCGAATTTTTGGGGCGCTTTGTCTTGTCACTAGAGAGAGGAAATGGAAATAATTCGTTCCTACGACTCGGAATCGAACCCACAACCATCTCGTTTTGACGTACACTCTGTGCCACTGCGCCATAACGCCTCTATATAATCACTACCCAGATCTAATAAACTCAAATTAATAATACATAAGAATTGATATAAATCATATCACACTACTCTAGATATATTAAAGAAAAACATCCCTTTCAAACTACTTGGACTTCCAAACGAAGATATTCCGGTCAATTGCTTGGAGACCTGCGAGTAAATAAATTAACCGCTATCGAATATCCCTATTTTGTACCGTGTTTTTGACCCCAAATTGTAAAGAGAAAAAAGGGTATGCTTCTTTTAGATTTAATGTATATTTATTATTATCAATGTATATTTTTGAATTGAAATTTTATTATTATACATTGTGTATTTTTAAGACACTGCATGTTATATTTAGCGCCGCGTTATATCTAACAATATTGGAGAGAAGTATTTGAAATATAGGCATTCCTCTAAATTGAAACAGGACCCTCAACCAGTGGCGTAGCTAGGGTATTTGCTGCCTGGTGCAGCTTGGGACTTCATGCCCTCAAAAAAAAAAGACAGACATTCTTAGACACTGTTAACACTAGGTTCTCTTTTGCTATCTTGCTATGGACCCTCCAACCAGATGGACCGACGACCTTAAGAATACAGCGGTAACCCGCTGGATAAGAGCGCAGGACCGGACGGAGTGGCGAGCATTGGGGGAGGCCTATGTCCAGCAGTGGACCTTAAAAGGCTGATGGATGGATCTTGCTATGCGGGAAACAAAGTGAAGCTGATTTTTTTATACCTATGTATATAGAAGTATATTATACCAAATAATAAATATATATGAAACCCACAGTCATCGTTCCAACACTACATTACAACTCTACTACATGTTTTGAGTACCCTGGAGTGTTTTCAAAGTAAAAGTAGCCGGGTCTTCTTCAGAGTAAATAAATTAACCGCTGTAGGACAAGCCCACTTGTCTACCTCCCCGTGTTCTTTTGAAACGACGTTGACACGGTTCAAATTGAGTCCCTAAATGTTTTTTCTTCTTAAAAAGGGTTTTCGAGAAATGTTGGAGATAGAATTTTATATACATACATGTATATTTTGCATTATCCTAGACTGTTCTGTTCGGTTTTATTAATTTGGTAAAATATTGTAAGTAAAATAGATGTGTCGCCAGTGTAGGCCAGTCGAGGCGCAGGGGCAGAAGCGTGTGACTGCAAGAGGTTGTGGGTTCCTTTTGCACTCGAGGAAATTAAATATTTAATAAGGGAAACATAAAGACGAGAGTGGGGAACGCGAGTTACTTAATAGGAACGGAGTCACTTAACACTAGGTTCCCAGGTTCATTCTGCCTACCCAACATACAGCGTGAGCTTAAAAAAAAAACTTATATATAAAATACGTAAATAGTACTTTCATTTATAAATATCAATGGTCGACGTAGCAGGAAACTATTCATTTCCCCTAGGAAAGGGACAGTGGATGGAAACCCAATCAAGCATTCATTCAATTAGTTAGGTGATTGACATCACATTTGCGGTGGGTATTGGGACTTTTTGTTTGGAGGGATAGGTTTTTTTCTTATATTCCGTTTTATTAATATGTATTTGGAGATTAGTCCTTCGTGGCGCAGCATGAAGTTAATTATGAACTCAATGGTCGTGAGTTCAATTCTTATAGGTCGAGATCCCATTGCTGAAATCTGCAGGGATCTATTTTGTTCGTGTCACACATGTCTGTCTTTGCTTAAATTTTCCATAAAGTTTTTTAATAAAAAAACAAGATCTATTATCTAATTTCGATGTGAAGATTTGTTAACTTCTCATCGTGACACAATAAGATTCGTAAAAAAATTCAATATATGATTTTAGGAGAACCATTGGTAAAAATTAAAATTCTTGAGTATTTCATAGAGTTGTCAATTTTTTTAATAACTCTAAAAAAAACAATAATGTCGTATAAAATGTACATAAAATATACAACACATAATTATATAAGCAACAGTTAGGTATATTAAGCATGTGGCTTAGTTACCAGTCATTAAATGTATCAAAAAAGGTTAAGGCGCAAATAACATTATTTCAACCGCTTACTGTTGAATTCCTTAGAATTCTGTATGAAATCAATACAATTCATGATAGAATGGTGAAATTAAAACTAAATATAATTATTTCACCGATAAGGGATCAAACCTACAACCAACCAACAATATAAACTAACCAATTAATCAAGAACGTTTCATATTACTCATTTAAATACCAACATTTTCATCTAAAAAAATAGAAAAATACTAAGAAAACAAAAAAAACCACCTACAAAACCAATTCGCAAAGGGAAATAAGAACAAACTAGTAATAAATAAAGCGAGTGACTGTTACTCTAATCCGGGATAACTCTTTAATTCTGTTGCCTAATTAAATGATTACCTCTGGAGCCGGCGACCAGAGATTGTTGGGCCTTTCCTGTTCTAGTAAGGTTTCTTATTTCTTTGTTTTGTGCGGACTGTGTATTTTTTTAGTTTCACGCTATATCCCGCACGTAGCAAGGTAGGCAAAGGGAACCTGGGAACCTATTACTAAGACGCCTAACCCGCTCTCTGCCGACCCTGCTAATTGCGGGGTGTATTGTGGAGATAAAATTCAATAACAAGTGATAAAAAAAGTAAACTGTAAATGTTCTGGGTTCAATTTCCACTCGAGGCAATGAAATGTTTTTAACGAGGTAACGAGGTAGGCACAGCGTTGACTTCCATCATCATCTTCAAATATTCGGCGGAGATTGAGGGACGGAGTGTCTTAACACTAGGCTCCCTCTGCGTACTCTGGTATACGCGGAATACAGCGTTAAATGGAAAAAATAAAGAAAGAAAACTAACGTTTTCACCACTCTACAAATAAATAAATTGAATAATACGGGAAAACCAAATCGAATGAATCAGAACAAATTACAAACATTTACAAAGCAATTTCTAATGCAGCGGACTGCGGATAAATCACGTTTTTATCTCGAACCAATATTTTTGTATTGGTTTAGCATAACTCTGGCGTTCTGCGAAATGAAAAAAATATACATACTTCGAATTTGTATCAAATTTTCTTACATAATATTTTACTTTTGTTAGTGCACAATAATGAATTGTATTTCCTAAACAATAAAGTACAAAATCGACTAATTTGAAATCTCTATAAACAAAAAATATGCTGAATTTTAGTCTTTATGTATATGATAATAAGATCTATAAAACTTTCTTGCTTTACAAGAATAATTTACGCTTAAGAAAGAAATATAATAATGAATTAAGGGTTCTGATTGAGGCCGTCGAGGCGCAGTGGCAAAATGTTTGTAAACGCAACGGTTTTGAATTCAATTTCCACTTGGAGGAATAAAATATGTTCAGTTTCTCGCTCTGGTACTACAATGCGCAAAATTTGAGTTGAAAAGAGAAGAACAAAGTGTTTTAAAACTAGGGCTTTTATTAGGGTAGGGTAACTCTAATAGAATGTCTGCATTTCAACAAAATATATTTATTTTTAAATAACATTGTATGACGTACCTACTTTTTCCACTCCAAATTTTTGTTCAATTTACGTTACATCGAATAAATATATTTATTATTTAAGAACCAATCCTCTGATACGTAGTTTACTTGTACATTATATTTAAAATCTTATCAATAACGAAATTGATATCGTTCACTTCAATATCGCATCTCACTCGTTTTTTTTTTTTTTTNAATATATATATAGTATCACTTCGACAAGGGATCGAAATAAATGTAATAGCCCAATTGTGCGACCTCACCGAAGCAAGGCCGAATCGGATCTGCATCTCACTCGCTGAACCGGAACGCTTTATACGAATCCTCCAATAACCCTGTATTTTATTTTATATATCATGTAATATTCAAAAGCTTTAGGTAATCCGGAGCTTAAGAAAAAATGTTTTCGTTGTAGAAATATTACAGAGCGTTGAGTTATTTTAATTCCTTACCAGTTCTTGCGCATTGGCACAAAGAGTGACCGAAAGTGCGACAGGTTGTGGGTTCTATTCCCACTCGAGGAAATGAAATACCTAATATTTCCATTTTATTCGCTTTGGTGTAGAGGCAAAACGCGGCGTTGAGTTCCGCTACTCAACACACAATGCTTTCAGAATTCGGCGGAATATGGGGAATGGAGTGTTTTAACATTTGATTACCTTTGTTTACGCTGTCTGCGGAATACAGCGTGAACCTAAAAAAATGAAATATTGAAGATTCTATACTTATAATAAATCTGTAGAAAGGTCACTTCTGTACATTGAAAATATTTAAAAAACAAATAGCTAGGGTGTTTAAGGACAATTAACAGAATCCATTTCCAGCATTTTTGGATTTTTTCTCTGTTTCTCTGTTTATGTGACCACGTATCACGTAAAAAGTACACAACAAATTTAAGCAACTTTTATATATAAAAATTACAAGTAAATCAGAGTAGGTATTCGTTTTTATTTCATTGTAATTGATTCACTCTATTAAAAGATATAAGTATTTAATGTTTTCAAGAAGTTAATATTGCAGATCGATTGACAACAAATAGTAACTACTAACGAATCTTGATAACGAATAAAACATATCTCAACAATTTATTAATTGTTAAGCATTAATTACTTGAATATTATTAATTTTAAAACTTTAGCTAAATATAGTTTTTGATTATTTATACGGAGAAAACGGTATGTTTTAACTATGATCGAACGGTGACAGCTTAAGTATTCGCACAATAAATGGTGCTCTGGCAAGATTCTCTGGAAAAAAGAATTTGGAAACGTTTTAATTACATGACTGTTGATAAAAAAAATATATATTTTCTAAGCAAATTTGTTCATAGTAAAAACTACCTACTGAATAAAATAAAAAGAAAATTAAATAATCTGTAAAGGGTACACTATTAAAATATTATGTACGCAAAGCTTTCAAGTTTATGTTTGAGAAAGGAGAAACATGCGTAACGATATCTATTGACTACATAGACGTACTGTAATGAATGTTGATAACGCGTACAACATAAACATCTATTACGTCGGAATGAATATTATTAATTTTAATATATCAAAAGAAGCAAAATATCGTTTACGATTAATATTATTTTATGTTAAGAGTAATTTAACATAAAAACGGTATGTTTTATCAGTTTAACATTAATAGATTACTCAATAAATTCTGATTGAGGGCCAGGGCGGTCTGATTGAGGGTCAGGATTACATAGATTTAACCATCCTTTAGGATGGTTAAATCTATGTAATCTAATTTTAAAATTATTATGTGTTTTTCTATTTACATAATCAATTATTGTGTAAAAAGTACAAAACTAATGTACCTACATGACTTTTACACATAAAAATAGTGCGTAATTTAGGGTAATATTTACTTTTTTAAATTTATTTTGTTTAATTGCAATCACTTTACTCTATCAAAATATATATAGTATGTATGCATCTATGTATATATTTATGTATTTTTATGTATGTATGTTGTGTTTTTATCAGTGTATGTATGTTTATATGATACATAACTTATTTATATTTAATAATATCATATTTATTTTTACTATTTACACCTTTCTGCTATCCTTTATGTATGTAATAAGTTCTTTCAAATGGTTGCCTGTAAGAAATCGCTTTTAGTGATAAGGCCCGCCATTGCACTTTTTTATTGTCTTTTTGTAAATATTGTTACTGTATTATTTCTTTGTTTTTTAGTGTAATTAAGTATTATTATTATTATTATATACTGGCCCCGGTGTCCCGAATAGCAGGATAAGTATTAAAAAACAACTGACTCTTAGGCGGTACGAAGTTTGCCGGGTTAGCTAGTTTTAGTTATAGTGACTCTACCTACATATATAGTGACAGAACAATTGTAATTAGCACCTGTGTAACACCAAGTGGTCGTCGTCGGTCGCATCGAGTCTTATTCATTAAATTCAGTGACGTGAGAAATTCGAAGCTTTGGTGCCTGATTCTGAATTTTGTTTTTTTTTTATTTATTATAATAGTTTAATAGGTATAAACATTATAAACAGCATTTGTCTATAAATATGTGTGTGAGTTTCATCTGGACTACTAATACAAACCAAGTAATCAATAATATTCACTTTCCCGAATCAGTGCAAGAAAGTGTGGTGATAATTCCCTACACTACGCGCAATATCTTTACTTGCACAGAACGACGAAAACGGATTTTTTTGACATAAGCACGAAAAAAAATCAGAAGTTGCTTGATTTTAAAAGTCGGTTTTAAGCTACGGTACTCTACGAATAAGGATCGAAGTGATTTAATAATAAAATGTTCTCGTTCATTTGCCATGTGTTTTTCAAATTAAAATAAGAAATAAAATAATACATAATTTTATACTTAAGACGATAGAGCAGTGAAAACGTTTCTGCCTCTTAGAATAAGTAGAGACGGATGCAGTACGAAATACGGCAATTACCTCAAGAGCACCGCCACATATCCTGCTAACATTCGAGTTTAGTGTCGCTTCGAATGACGTATCGATAATATTCAATATTTAATTTTTTTTTACTTGTTTTTTTCCTTAGAAGCAAACATAATAATTTTAAAAAAATAACATATGTTTTATCGGTAGCGGCCCGCAACTTCATATATATGAACATAAAATCCTATTTTTTTCAGTTTAAATAAGAATTTCAAGAAAACCTCTCTTAATTCTTCCCTACAATCCCCAAGGAACGTACATGCAAAAAAATTGCATTCTGCGCCGTAGAAGGCCGTGGTATAAATTTTAACTGGCATTTACTATTTCTCAAAATATATATCTTAATCGAATGTTTTATATCATTAATATCGATATGTCATATTTGACGCATATCATTCACTTCTAAGACACGTCTGTCTCTGGAGTCCGCTGCTACCAAATATTATGGTCTAACGACTCTAACAGCACTGTATGCAGCTGTGTGGGTAGTTGAGTACAGTTTACGTTGAAACGAGCTTTTTACTTATAAGACAGGAAGTCATTTAAACAACTGAATTATAATTTAATGAAACAATATCATTCATCTTCAGTCATTTTAATTATTTTCTACTGTGTACTATTGTTTTCTTTTAAATATTTATTTACGAGACTTGGCAAATACGGCGCTGAGATCCGCCACTCAAAACACAATGTTCCATAAATTATGGAACGGAATGTCTAAGCGGAGCTTCCGGGTCTTTTTTTGCATATTATATTATATATGGACAGAGATAACAAAATGAATTAAGAAATTATACTGAGGAACTTTAAAAATAAAAACCAACCAATTAATTTAAACAAATTGTTGATAAAAGATCTATTAACTTAGGATGTGCATCGAAGCTTTGTGAATATAAATTAATTCAATTAGCCTTCTATCGTAGTATCTTTATTCTCTGTCGATTACTGAGTGTGCTCGAGTATTTACACACAAGGAAGTGAACTTGGAAGCTCTCATTTTTTTTGATTACACGTTTGTGGGCTATAGTGCAATTTATTAAGATAAAATCGTGAAGTTGTTAAGACTTGTTCGATTACAGTTGATAGTTGTAGGTTCAAATTATATTAATGAAAATATTTATATGTTAATTTCGACGTAGCTAGATTAGATCGTCATTGGTCAGAGCGTTTAGATAGTTTCAGATCCCGCTACATTCAAATTTTCATACGTTTCCTAAATAAGTGTTAGAGCATTATGGAACTAAATGATTATTTACTTACGGCTCTGGCTATCTTTGGTTTGTAGTATAGATAATATATATATTTGTATACATACATATAATTATTAAACTATTCCGTTAGTGAGCATATATATAAATTTTAATCAATTACTATTTTTTTTTCCTCCCCCCCGCGTCAGATACCCACGTTCCGCCGAATTCTGGAGACATTGAGTTGAGTGGTGAAACTGAACGCTACATTTTACCTCGAGACCAGAGCAAAGATAATAATAACCAACAGTAGTAGTTCTTTTTTAACTTAAAGGTTGCCTGGTAGAGATCACCTGTGGGTGATAAGGGTGCTTTTACTTGTTTTGATTGTGTTTGAATTATGTTTGTTTTTTTATTTAGTTAATTATTATCAATTATATTAATATTAATTATGTGTTTTAGTTAATTATTATCAATTATGGTGTAATAAAGTATTAAAATAAAATAAATAAATAATAAAGAAAAATAATAATTTCTATTTCGTGAGAAACGAACCCACAACCTATCGCGGTTACGATCGCACGCTTGTGCCACGACACGACGGATTCATATTATTAATCATATTTTACATAAATACACATATATCTCATCTACCTCCACATACAATATAGATCAATACCACAAATGGATAGACTCAATTTAATCTCAGATCTCTAATTGTACCGCCTTTCGGGACACAGAGCTGGCCATTTATTGGCACCAAGATTTATAGCAAACTACAGAGTGCTCCTAGACTCCTTGTTCTTTTGTCTCGGTACTAATGTCATTAATCTTGTTGATCTTGGTCTCTGAAGACATTTTGCAGGGATTTTAAGGTTCTAGTTGAAAAACAGGTATAGTTATATGTATCTTGAATGTATATTGTTAATTATCACAATACATATTGCGGCGTTGAGCTCTAGCTTTGTATAGTTTCAAATAAAAAAAAAATAGAATAAAAGTATAGATTATATCTTTTTAAAATATAGTCGGAAAAAGAATTAAAAAAAAATATATTGACTTAGAAATCTCTAAAGTTGATCCAGCTCATTCTAAAGGAAGTATACACTCTCTTTTCCTCATTTATTCTCATATTACCAAGTAATAACCTATAAGTAATTGAAAAAACTGACTCCATTAACGCTCTCCGAAATACACATCAACCGATCTTCGATCAAAAAAAAACTACGAAAAGTATTCCCCTAAAAATACACTTCACACCTGAACGAAATGAAAATGGCTGAACATTGACTGCGAAATTGCACTCACGCTGTGATGAAACTCCATCGTATTTCATTTTGACCGTACCTCGTATAGCATTAGAGTGACTTTGCATGTTCTCGCCTATTGAGTTTTCTCAATCATTTCTGCGTATTTTTTTTTTGGAAATATTTTATGGAACCTTTTTGTATGAAATGTAAATATGTTTAAGATTTTACTATTATTTATTGACCTATTTTAGAAAAGGAAGAATAAAGTTAAAGAGGACTTTCGCGGTACAGAGGAGTAAATGATTAAGCAACACACAACTGAAATTTGATGAAAAGTAGGAACGAAGTGATAGTGACAGAGAGAAGCTATATAACTAAAGCATTTTCTTTCTTTAACATTATTACCAATCAAAAAAAATGCAAAAATGTAAGAAAAAAATTAATATCAGTATAAAGTAAGTATAGTTATATAAGCACACGTGGCCTATTTATATTAATTAAGTAGTTATAGTCATACATATTTCTTTCGTAATTAGAGCCCGGTGTTACACCATCTGTCTTCAATTACTCTGCAGGTTTAATGATCGTGAGAATTTCGTTACCAATTTGTTTAAGGAGGACTTCCTCTTCCTAACTTTTATTTAATTATTTTACATTCACGGTACGACTTAGGTTGTAGATTCGATTCCCCCTTACGGAAATTAAATATTTTATATTTTGGTTTCCTCAGTTTTGTAACGGACAAAGCGCCACATTGAGTTCCACCACTCAACATGTAATGTCTCAAAGAATCTCCAAGAAAGTCTCTTAATATCAAAAATTATATTAACATACTAATAAAACCGTTACATATACACTAATCCACTGTGCCATTATGAGGCAGTACATATATAGAACGTAAAATACAAACTGAACAAAAATTTTGTTAAAATAAACATAACAAAATATAGATTTCACAATAAAATGGTCCATTTTAAAATTGTAATCCAGCCATGCATTCTCCTCCCATCACAAAATAAAGTTACACAGAATGTGATTTTTTGTATTAAAATAACATACACCTATTTTGGGAAAGCTTCTAAAAATATTTTTATATGCCTATTAATATATTTAGATGATTAACACACTACTCAAGTGTTCTACGGTGACGGTGCTAACAACTTCGTTCCCCACTTTCTTCTGAATTTCAATACATTGCGTGTTGAGTTTCAGAACTCACTGCCACGTTTTCTCAAGCTTATAGCGAGGAAAATAATAATATTAAAATTCATTCTACCGAGTAGGAATCGAGTATATAACCGTCGCGATTATAGTCACACGTCGTATTAATGCGCCATGGTCGCCTCTTTGTTTACTTTGGTTCATGAACTTTAAGACTCAAACAAAGACAGTCGAACCCAGAACTATTATATATACATGCAGTTTCAAGATAATCGCAGTATTTTTTCTTTATATATAAAGTAAATTATTGTAAATAACAGGTCGAGCATTCATTATTGTCTTTTAAAGCCCGCATCAGGAGAGGAGCTTAATTAAAGCAAATTGTTGACACGAGGCAAGGCGACTGGTGTTTTATTACATTTTTTTCCTTTTGTTTGCACATTTATTACCGTAATAGTCTTGGTTGTGGACCGTATAAAAATGTACGAATACATAGCGACAAAAAACGGATCAAACAGGCTTACATTCACCGAACTAGCCGATGCTATATGGATATCTACATATAATCGTATGTATAAACCTATACCTATATTGAAGATCAATCCATTTTTTTCACCTGTAATATGAACTCTTTTCAATCTCTTCAACATTTTTAGCTATTGAAATCTGAAATTCTATACAATGCAAAAAATATATAAAGAACAAATAGTCAATAGTCACTTCAAAATATTATTTGTTCGGGCCACATGAAGTTTTGTCGTATCGAATTTCTTTTTCCCTTACTTCGAGGCTATATAAACAAGAAGTTAACTAGTTTTTTAGATACATTGACAGCATAAAATGAAAAATGGTTAGTATTTTCATATAAAAAGAAGCAATGAATTATGAATATTAGATGAAGATGTTTTGTAGAGCGATGACAGTTGGATTTAGTGTTCGTATATCCATCCCGCAGGATCTCGGTCGAGTTGAGTGAACTATGCTAACCTAAATTGCTTACAATGCCATTATTGTTTTCTAAGCGAAGAAATTTTCTTTTGATGCTTTTTAACTGTGATACTCTATTGTAGAGACAGCGTATAGAAATCTGGTTTAGAAACTTTGTAGAGTACTGGAACATGTTTTATATGATTGCTATTCATGTTTTCTGTATTGAAAGTAAAATGGAACAATCCGATGGTTCAATTTGTTTGTTTTAATAATGGTTGTTACAATTTTATTTTGTTTGTACCAATCAAAACTTTGGAGTTTGAGGAATCTTAATATTGGGACCAAAGTTCTTGAATTATTAAAAAATTGTAATACTGACTACAAGTAATAGAACGTCACAAATACACTGTTTAACAAGATTAAAGTTAAATGTATTAAAATGGTGTTACTTTTGCAATATAGAAATACCTCAGTAAAAACGAATACATCCTCATACATTATTTCATAAAACAACAGGAACGTAAGCAGAGGGAACTTAATGTTACGGATAGATATTCGATTCCCCACATTATTTAACAAAATAGCGAAACTCAACGCCGTGGTTTATCTTCCAGAGCGAGGAAATAAAATATTATAAGTAATACAATGCCGAGAAGATATCAAACTCACTAACATGGCGTTTAAAATCAGACTCTATACTACTACGTCACGACGGCCTAAAATAAAAATACTCAAAAGAAAAAAACTTAGCGTTCCCAATTTTACGTTGTCTTTTAAAAATATTCATGCCAGTTCAAATTAGCATGATATAAAAAAAAAGTATTTCACCCTGTAAGTTTCTTTGGAGGAAAGGCATTTTTCGACTCTGGCAGCGCTCCAACGAACCGGTGTCGTGAAAGTGACATCTGTCTGAACAGCCCCTGTTGTAGTTTAAGCAACAAATGTAGATACTGGAGGGGAAGCACTGATTCGCTCATTTTATTTGTTGTTTTTTTTTTAATTTGTATGTATAATAGCTTTTTTATTTATTGTATACTAGGATACAATATTTTTACCGTATTGCTGCTATCTTAAAGTGTATTTTCGTCCGCAACTTTTTTGACCATTATATAGACGTTTGTTTTACTTTAGAACGTAAATCGGAGAATATCTGTAAGTGATCCGTTACGCTTCCTTACTTACCTTCTTACCAAAATTAAAATTTGAAATACCTATATTTCGTCTGTACCTTGTCTATCAGTAACCCACTAACGGAGGTCATTATTTAAAACTTATTTACTGTATTGAAGGAATTAATTAGCTCTAGTAAGGAACAGCGCGGCGTTCATTTTCGCCACTCATCACGAAACGTTTTACAAATTGGGCGGAAAGTGGGGAACGGAGAGTTCTAACACCAGATTCCGTCTGCCTACACCATAATGTGCAGCGGGAAACGAAGAAAATTACTAAAATAATTATTCCTACCGCATTAACTGACAAAGTATCGTCTAACTAAATAAGACTAACAAAATTACAAACACGTGGATCATTAAGTCTCCTTTCCCAATTATACTGCATATAAAATACGTTTTTAGTTTAAGTAAAAACATGTGGAAGAATGTCACGGTACTGAGGGATGAATGGGCAGAAATAGAACGATATAACTCATAAACTAGTTTAAGAAAATAATTTTGGATGTTTCTTTATTATATCTATATTTTATACACTTATTTCGTCTTAGGTTGGATTGTAAGTGTGACGGTTTTGAGTTCGATCACCACTCAGAGTAATTTATTATTTTTATTATTATTTTTATTTTGTTACAAATAATAGCAATCTAATTATTTATTCATTCTAACTTTATTCACAAGTGTGTTATTTTTTAAGAAATGGAATAGGAATTCAATATAGAACCAACACAACGGTTTATAACGGGACAATATTTGCACCATGACTCAATTTGTAACTAAATGAAATTTTCTTAAAATTCAATCCAGACTTGAGTCTATTTTACATAAGAACATCCGTTTACAAATTAATAGTCATTTAAACTGAATCACGAATTCATTTGTTGTCGATGCCAGTACACATGAAGTACGTTTCAAGGTTTATAATTCAGAAAATGGTCCATAATATAAGCTGAAGCGTAAAGGCGTTAATCAAATGTATTACTTATTATGAGGCTTTAGGTCGTGGTCGTGGTCGTAGGTTAGGTCGTGGCGGAGACGCTAGCCTGTGACTGTAAACGAGACAAGTTATGGGTTCGATTCCCAGTCGGGGTAACACGTCTTAACACGGTTATTAGATTCTCACAGCCGTCCGTTTTATGTGTAAGATACAACGTGAAGTTAAAAAAAAATAAAGTCGAATTGATAACCTCCTTTTCTTACAGAAATCGGTTTAAAAAATGCTGAACACACATTAAACTTATAAAGCTATTAAATGAGCGTGAAAAGTTAAAACACATAAACATTTATATTGTCTTGTAGTACGAGTAAGTATATATTTTGGTAAGTATTTATAAAGTAAGAAAAAGCAAAAATTACGTTTAAGCTCTTGCGATTGGCTCATTCAAAAAACGCGTCGATTTCCGCTTTAAAGGCGAGAAACGCACCTGTAGCAGGTGACCCGTACACTCATTTGTCCATTTTTTCTATATAATTTAAATATTGAGGCCGCTTTCACCAATTCGGGCAATTCTTAAAACCAAATTTTCTCTGACTATATACTCTATTAATAGCAAGCATGCGGAAATTAGATCAGCAAATAAAAATAAAAAATATAATAAATCGCTTTTCTATTTACTTTATACCACGCTAACGCAACCTGATAGATGCGTCTCCAAGCATATCGGCGCTGAGATCAGCTTGAGATAATACGTTCCATTTATTTATACAGTCTAAACCATTTCTATAGTTGTTACGTAAACTTATTGTAGTTGAAAATGTACATTCATTTTGTTATCTTGTCAAAGAAACAACGAAAATGAATTGTTGATAAATATGTTATTTCTGTATTGAAAATGAAATCGAAAAGTTCGTGATTACAAAATCTAAGCTATCACTTTTTTTCCTGCAGTACAATACAAGATAGGCACAGGGGGCTTGGTGTTAAAGCTCTATTTTCTCCTATTTTTGTATAATGAAAGTATAACTATGTTTTTTGTCTATCAGAAACCGGAAATAATTTAAATTTAATAGTTCCTCCGATCCAGTAACAGATTACGACTTATCCATACAACATGACCAAACATCTTACCAAATGAAAAATATGAATTCCCCCAAATATAGATTGTACCTACAACCATCGCTGATGAACTCGGTGAACTCGGTTCAGCGCGCCAAGTTAAAATTAAACAAAACAAATCAACAAATAACACTTACAACACTTTCAAAGGCACAAAACCTATTATAATCATATTGTTGAGCCATACAAGTACTCCTCTCTGGTAAATAAGGAGCTGAGTGTTCGACAAACACGTTTTACTTAATTGAATACTTAATGAGTGATGCATTAGAATTTCCATCACCAAATATTGTGCTGGTGCAATTTGATTTTATATATGTATATATGTCTGTATGTTCGGTTATATATTTAATTTGGTTTGGTACTTTTCGTGTAAGTGGTTATATTTGAAGCAATTTATTTAAAGGAAAAAAATCCCCTGGGAGAGCCAAATGAGATATTTTCAGAGAACCAAAACTGCTTCTCATTCTCTACCTATTTTAGATAAATTAAAGCACGTTTTTCCTGTATAGCATTTAAAAAAAACACCTGTTAAGTGGCGTAACTTAACGCTCCGCTTTGTCTTATTACCAAAGCGAGCAAGTAAATATATAATTTATTCCGAGAATTGAACACACAATCTACTAAATTAGAAATGGAACCCACAACCGACGCGTCTACAGTCAGACGCAGTGCCGCTGCTCCACAATGGCGTCAGCATATGACTGCATGCTATAATATTTATAAATAAAACAGTAATCGTCAATTTCCAACATAAATAGCACGTATCTTCACAAGCGCCGTGTTGGTAAATACCGTTGAGTGTTCAGTAAACACTGCGTTTTACTTAATTGAATGCTTAATGACGGTATCCACGAGTGCTGTAATAGCTATGGAACTGTATACCATTTTATATAATACAACAGTGTAATTGCGTTCAAATCCTGGGTGTTATACTGACGGACTGATGTGACGTTTGCGGGTTCGATTCTTACTCGGGGTTATTATATACATTTCCATAGAACGAAGCGAGGTGTTAAACTAAACAACTCCAGGTCACTTCATTTGCAAAGTCTAAAATTGAGGTGAAAAGTTTACATAAAGTGTCTTTATTCGCGTCACAAGATTTTGTCGGTTTCTCTCATATTGGGGTACTATGCTGGAAAAGCAAAAAAAAACACTTATAGAAAGAATGTTCTACCAAATAAAAAAGTAAAAAATTAAATATACTCTTAAAAACCGATTTAATGCCAGCCCTTTAATAAAAGAAAAAATACTAACTAAGCTTCTAAAGACCATATGCTCCTCGTACATTTATCAAAGCAGAATGTATAAAAGAGATCCTCATCGACTGTCGGTGAATTGAATGGGCCTACGTTTTTAGGTAATTGGAATTTTCAAATGTTTCAGGCCCTCGTGGTGCAGTTCAGGGTTGTCTTTGTACTAGTAGAGGTAGTCGTGGGATCTCTGACTCTTTCGTTGCTAAGTGAGTGACGAAAAGCGCACAATCGATTTTGCGTTGTGTAGAAACGAGAAGGAGAATTATCTAATTTTTCAATAAAATTTCCAAAATTTTTCAATATTCTACGGGAAGGGAGAATAACATTACATACAACAGGTTTTCTATGCAAACAATATAAAAATTGTACAAAATAATTATTTTCAATGAGACATCCATACCTATATTATAAATTCGAAAGTAACTCTGTCTGTCTGTCTGTCTGTCTTTTACGCAATCAGGGCCAAACCGCTAATTTAATTGCGATAAAATACTCATATAGAGATACTTGAGGGTCTCGGGATGAACATAGGATACTTTTTTCTCATATTTGTAATATTTTCGATATATACCAATATATTAAAATACTTATTAATTTGACATGCAATTTATTCCACCATGTTTATAACAACCGCCGTTGCTAAGCAACGATTTGCAAAGTTTGTTGTCAGAAAACGTCACCCAAAATAAGTTTGCTTAACGCATACATGTCGCGCGCCGACTCAACCTTATGAGACACAAAAACAATATTCTCCAAAAATATTGTCCCTTAAATATTGTTTACAATAGTCCGCGTTAAAATGTTATATGATTTCTATAATTTGATTCTGATCCTTATGAAAATAAATATAATAGTCACTTTTAGCATTTCATCTAGATGGAAATTATAGTTTACTATGTAACAATTTAATAAATAATTAAGGAGATGTCAGTGATTCGGAATGACCTAGCTTACGAGTGGTAGATAAAGTATGACCGACGCGAACGGGCAGATGACTTTGATGGTTTTGTAAATATTTATATGTTTTCGATTTACTGTTAATTTTTATTTAATTATTTGCTGCTTATTACTACTACTTATTAATTTATCTCAGTTCGGTTATACCGATTTTATACACTTAAAATATCGTAATTTTAATCATTTGGGATTTTATTTAATATTGTTCGCAAAAATTAATAATTATTTAATATAGAAAAATGTTTAGTACGCGCGCACGGCCAACTTTAGGTACATTTTCTAATATTAAGAATTTCCTTTACTTACTTTTACTTCTTTTGTTTGTTCATTTCGGTTACTCAGATATTTTATCTAATAATAAATCTCCACTTATTATTCCTTTTTAACTTATTTTAATTATTTAGGCTTATATTTTCTTACAAATTCTATTGAAAACCGAAAATAATTTCATAAATATATTTAATAAATAATCGTATAGTTCAAGCGGGCGTAGCCGCGTCCGGGCCCACTAGTTGAATATAAATATATTTAATTAAAAATAGTTTAAATTCCATTGGAAATGTCAAACTTTTTTAGCAAAAATTTTTAAGGCTTGAACAAACGGGGTTTTTTTATGTAAATTTCAGTAATACTTCAGGCAGAAGCTAGCGCGTCATTGCCAGCCTTGCATCCCCATATGAAGGACAATGGCAGTGTTAACGCATGGCGAAACACCATGGTGCTCGGAGGTGCATTTTGTGTTCGGACTTCCTGAAATGCATGTATAATATATTCAGGAATGGGACATTTTGGAGACTTTCTACTATATTTAGAGAGGGTATGAAATAAAAATAGTTTAGGTTGGTATTCTGGACCAGAACATTTAAAGCATTTTAAGATTTTATACGGTACCCTTGGTGATTGTTACTAAGTCCAATGCACGCCCAGTATCGGCAGAACTGACTTCCGAATTAGTAGTAATTTTATGTTCTTTTGACAATTAAAAAGTGCTTCTAAAAGCACATTTTAATAGAGAATATTTTTAACTTTATGAAGTCACCCTTTTTATGTATCTGGCTGAATGTGGTGAATTTATTTTGCACCTTTGCAACATGACCTACCTGAGAAAAAATTATCATCAACATCTACTCATACATGGCGCATCTAACAGATGGAAGCAGATTATAAATAAGACATTTTAAACTTTAACATCAATTAATAATTTATTTCCTATTTATAATTGACAAAGCACTAGTAAGACAACATATCGAAATTCCATTAACAAATGTTTATCTTTCATCTGAGACATCTCAAGTCGTCTCTCAGCCAGCTACAGTACAGTACCGATGTGGACTTATTTGCAAATATTGGGTATCCTCACAAGTATTATGTAAACTCTCAAGTTAGACGCCAGAGTACGTGAGCTATTGTTCTAATGTTATCCTGTTTATGTTTTGTCTCAGTTTGTTAGTTTTGACTTTGATGTACGCGTATGTATGTAGGGGAGAAGTGGCATGAAGGAGCCAGGCTTTGAAAGAGCCACCTGCAATATTATAGTAGTTTAGGAACGGATTCGTTAGAATATTTTATTTTTAAATGGCAACATTGATTTCCCGCCACCCACAAAAAATTGACAGTTCATCGGAACCAACGTACGCCGATACGTCGAGTTGGAGTTTTTGGCATTCCAAAGTAAGTATTTTACCTCCTTTGAGTTTTTTTAGTATTTCATTGTAAACAAATATGGGTTCTTGGAATGTAGATTGAGTTTATGTATATATTTGGCTTTGTAACTGCATTAAAATTGAGTTTAAAAAGTTTTGATATCGTTGTCATTTTGGAGGTTACATTTTTTTAAAGAATAAGTTATGAAAGAGCCGGGTGGACGGGCCTTCAAAGAGGTGGCTCTTTCATAGCTTTAATAATATAAGATTAAAAAGTTTGTTAGAATTATCCACTTAAAATGACTGATAGAATTTAAAAAAAAACATTACTTTTTAATAAGAATTATTAAATCGTTTTATTTAATTATGTTTAGCATAATTATCACTGTTATACCTCATAATATAAGATTGGCTCCTTTATAACTTTTAGTGGCTCTTTCAATACCGAAATGTTATGAAAGAGCAAAATGACACATTTTTTTAAAATTAATATTTTATTATTTTTTTATTGTATTTAAGGATTATTTCGTACGAAATTACCTAGTTTAATAAATAAATAATAATTTGAGGAAAAATATCTTAATTTCTTTTAATTAAAAATATATTCTTTTGCTTTACTTAGTAAACTGGCTACCATATGTATATTGTATATACAAATACATATTGTGTGTTGGATAAGCAAGTAATAAATGATTTTATTTAGATCATTTCAATATCAAATTACTATAAGAAGATTAAACTGGAATTTTATTTTAAAGCACTCTATACTAGCGCAGTGAAATAACGTTTGTCTGTACACGTGAAGTGATGACAGTGACTTCGATTCCCACTCAGGGGAATGAATTATTTTAATTTCATCTCTCGTTTAACAAGAATAAGCAATGTCTCCAAAATTGAGTGGAAACTTCCTGTTATTTGCGGGATACAGCGTGAAGGTAAGAAACAAAAATAAGAGAATTCCAATCAGTCAAAAAGTAAACAAATAAAGACAACACCACAAAACGAAATTCAACCTTTCCTTCATTTCCACATTTTAGAGGAAACAAACCCTTTTTAATATTCCAACGGCGTTTCAATTCCGTCTTAATCTTCCAAAAGGATTGTTTACTCTAAATATCGAGATTCGAAGTTAACTGGTGGGATCGCGCCGACTTACTGAGGGGCATCTACAATTCTAATTAATCCATCGAGTATAAGATGAGCATTCGGTTGGTTTAACCGAGTCCAAGTTATTGTTGGTCGAGCTTTGCATTCTGATGTTTCGAGCTGGAATACTAATTTTGGTAGAGATGCCGTTACTTCATTGTGGTTACGTAAAATTTTATTTGGATATAATTAATTACCGGTCGTGGGTTGTTATTTAAGATTAGAGTATACTTGTAATTATAATTTTCAACCACTTAAAGTGCATTTTAAATTTGAAGTCACTAGATCCTATTAACTCCTCTATAAATATGTACATAGTTAAAAATATTTCACTTCAAACAAAAATTATACTATAGTCGTACTTGCTGAATATTTAAGTCTTTGCACAGTCTACTCTTACAAACATATTCTTACTCTACCTTAGTATTTACTACAGGTGTTCCATTCTCACAATTTTTCATGCAAAATGCTAATGTACTGTTATAACCGACTGGCGCGGGCGTGTCGCTCCTTGACGTCTGCTACGTACATATGAATTTTACAAAGGCAGGTCTCTTTTTAATTATAAAATGTTAATTCAAAGAGAATTTAATATTATAATTGGTGTATAATATCGCTATGCTACAGATGCGATAGTTAATTAAATAATAATTATTATTCAAATGTTATATTTTTTCGCATTAACTTGAAAAAAAACTAAACACATATTATTCTGAATTTAATTAGAGTGTAAAGAACACGGAGACAGCTTTATCCTTCTCTTTTATCTGTCAACCTTGCTATGCAGGTAGAAACGTGAATGAACAAGATAGTTTTAGGTAGTGGGGATACGATATATTTTACGCTATTATCAACTTTTTCTACGATCCTAAAATATTATTTTCTTTTTTTATACTTATAAAAATTATGCCTTATATCTCAACTCAATACTAAAGTTCAAAATACTAAAACTAGCACAAAATTTTAATAAAACAACTATTTCTTAGGAACGTTCATACATAAAATACAATGAAATGTAATATAATGCTTAACATAGGTTTTGAAATGGCAAATATACAGCACCTGCGTCTTAAACTGATGTTTTTATAGCACAATGCCTCGCAGTATCTACATTTGTACTAACAATTTCATTTTCTGGAAATTATGTAAATAAACATATTGCATTACTTTATAGTCGCTATTTTAGTTCAATAATATAACTATACCAATTATTAAGGCAGAAAAAATCTAGGGCATGACCCTAGGTTCTTTCGTTCTTTTAATAATAATAATAGCAGACTTTCAAATAGTACTTCATCTTATCATAGCGGATAAATGAAAATAATTTAATAGCCCTACTTGGAGATTGAACCCACAACCTCGCGTTTCGAGTTAGATGCCACTGCGTCATGATATTCTCAAATTAAATTGATATGAAGTTTAAGTGAAGTAACAAAATAATTATTTTACACTAGAAATTAACTATCAAACAGTCTTAACGCTTCCAACAGTCTGTGACAGGTGAAAATTAAACACGACAAATGACTGCATAAATAGTAGCAACTTATTTGATATTTTTAAAATTGTTATTCAAATTTATTAACTAATTTCATGCTATATCGCACACAGCAGGGTAGGCAGAGGGAACCTAGTCCCCCCGTTCCTCACTTTTCGCCGAATTTTGTTTGACTTGCGTGTTGAATGGCGGAACTCAACGCCGCGCTTTGCCCCGACACCAGACCGAACAATTGGAAATATATATTTAAATAAATATTACTTTATAATATATTGAACAACAAATCCTCGTTCATTATCTTGAAGAACGTCTGGAAATTGTAGTGTTTCATTCAGATAGAGATGTAGATCACTACAACTTAATTTGCTCACGAATGAGTTTAAGAATAGTGGTATGGTCCAAGTCTCTGAATTTTTTATATTACGTAGGAGAAAACCAACCTACTATTGGCACTTTAAGCGACATTTGTAAAAGAAATGTTGTCTCTATAAATTGTACGCCTTTTTAAAAGAACATAATAGTAACAGGTAACAGTAGGATTTTTTTACACATTAATTAGGCCGAAAACAGATATTTTTGACAATTTTAGTTTTATTTCACACTAAGAACACTTATTTAGAAAACGTGTAAAAAATTGAATGTAGCGGGATTTGATGCTTCTTTCCCTTCCTGTGTACGAAAACAGATATTTCATAACTTATACGGGATACAGTGTGCATTTCTTTTTTTATTTAATTAAAACACTAACGAGCGCGTTATAATGCGCAGTCAAACAGCGCCAAATGAAATCGGAACTGTTGTTGGTTCAATTTACACTCACGAGAACGTAATACAAATATAAAGTGTGGCGTTGAGTTACGCCATTTAGCGGATTGATTGAGAGAAGCCTTTAAACGCTATAAGCCTATAAATTAAGTTTCTTTTTATGTCACTACCGCCCACGAGACGACTCGTAGCTAGGTGCAAAATGTCTTCTTTGAGGTAATAGGATACCTATAGAGTATAAATGCTATTTTATTTTTATTCCTTCTTAGAATTTACTGAGCTTAAAACAGAAAAAGAAAGGAGACTACTCAAGAGATTACTTTGTCCAGTTAATTATTTAAATAGCTTTGTTTGTAATATTATAATATTCTTAGTTGGTACTGGATTTTAGAATGCAATGGTTATTTTAAATATAATTAATAGAAGAGGTAATTTAAGAAACAAATGATGTTAAACATTTCTTATTGGATTTTATGTTTTTTTTTATTATTCTAAAATTTCTTTTTCGTATTATTCTTAAATTTCATTAAAATAGATATTCAAAATGTAGATATTTTATCCGTAGTTGGTATAAAAATGACTATACCTAAATATCGATTAATGTAGGTAAAACTTTAATAATTAGAAATTAGTACGCATATTTCTCCGAGTGCAGGAAATTTTTGAGCTTAATTAAGAACCAAGGTTATAAATTTTGATAGAAATCAGAAATCAGTATGATGATGTTGTAAGCAATACATTATAATCATATTAACCAGACTGTCATCCATCGTATGCCATAAACCTCTCCAATGACACACCGTCAAGCTCGATTTTCAGCTTTTCCTTTCCAACTATTACCAGCTACTTGCTTTAGAGATCAACAATGCATTTTTTTGTCCCCACGCTTGATACCGCTTATAGCAGAGAAGGCGGAGAGAATAAAGTGTAAATAAACTCCACCCCCTCTTATCAGTGATATAAAACAAAATGTTTCTCTTTAAAGATAATAAAAACAGAAATAACTTTATTATAAAACATGTTAGACATATTCATTAATAATCAAAAGTATTAACGATAGCAGCTATCTACAGCTACTCAGCCACCAGAGACAATAATATTCGAAGTAGGCTTGCAATGTTTACTGTATAAAGTAAATATAAGGATATCGATACAGAGTATGACATAACCACGGAAAGACACTAGGTTGCTTTGAATAAACACTAAGTTGTTTGTTTTTTATTTCACATGGTAATCATTCATATCAATCTTAAATAATATACTGTCCTTGTCGACGGAATATAACGCCCCATAATGTACAAAAAGATCACGGAAAAGTAATATTTTATAATTCATATCATTTAATGTACGTTTGTAGTGCTAAAATTTAAAATTATTTTATATATTTAAATTGATAGTAGGTATTTTGAAAACAATCGCGGGGACATACATATAAACGCTACAGGTCGGACGCCACTCGAGTATATTAAATATTGAATATTTCTATTCCCTCGCTCTAGTAAAGTGGCAATTGCTATGTGCGGGATACGGCGTAAAGCTAACAAGCGTCACTAGTGTAAACATTAAACTTTATATTCATGTTTTTGTATTCCCATATATAAATACTGTTCATACAAATTTCCTAACCTAATATATAGTAAAATTACCTACACATTCTATTCCAACATTACATTCTATGTGAAATCCGTATCTGGACAATAGCAAACCAGCTAAGGCAATGTACCGTAAATTATTGACTGTGATAATATGAACAGCTAACATATTTTGCGGAAACTACTAACATTATTGAAAGGACACACTGTCCGTCTGTTTATTGTATATTATAAGATTTCACGGGCGAAAGGTTTTAGAAATGTGTTTTGTAACGATATGGTCTGGGATAGCTAAGTGCATGCATTTATATGTCACTGAATGAATAATAAATGTCTATTTATTGTTGCTTTACGCGGTGCTGGGACATAAGCGTATTTGCCACAGGTTGTGAATTTGACTCCCACTCGAAGATATGAAAATATTTACGATTTTAATTTGCTTGCTCTGGTAACTTATTACTTGGCGAAGTACGACGTTGACTTCTGATGCAACACGCAAAGCTTTCAGAATTCAGTGGAATGTGCGGAACGGAAGTATCGTAATAGGAATGAAGTATCCTAACATTATATTCCTAGATTCAATGCTTAATGCCTAATCTGATATTGAAAGTTAAAACAGAATGAAGAAATAAATTTTTTTTTCTATTTCTTAGATACTGGTCGTTGAAATTTTATTCTCTATCTTCGTTTAAATTCAATTCCTCTATTACTTGAAGAATCGAATCGAAGTGAATTGACATTCTCTCCGCCACACTGCAATATTTTTATAATTTGTTACGATTCTATCACCACCTCCTTTATAATACACGTACATACATACATTTTAACAATTTGAGTAAATTCTCTAAAGTGGTTGAAAAGCATTTGTCTCGTACGCAGAAGCTAAAATTTTTGCAATCCAAATATCTTTGTAAGTTCAGTACTCTTTCACTAATGGCATGCATTAGGATTCAGTCAAAGATTCTGGCCACAGCCTAAAAAATGTTGTCGTGTCAATATTCACATATTAATTATTGTTTGTAAATTGATTATTTTAAAACATTTTATCTATTTTCTTTTAGTATAAATGAATAAATTAGCTTCACGCTGTATCCCGCACACAGCAGGGTAGGCAGAGGGAACCTAGTGTGAAGACACTCCGTTCCCCACTTTCCGCCGAATTCCGGAGGCATTGCGTGTTGAGTGGCCAGACTCAACGCCGCGCTTTTGCCTGGACTGAGTGAAGTCATACCTCCTAGTCCTAACTTCACGTGGTATTCCGGGTAGGAACCTAGTGTTCAGACCCTCCGTTCCAATCAAGGAACGCCGTCGCTCAACCGTTACCAGAGAGAGGAAATAAAAATATTAACTATTTAGTTTTCTCGAGTGGAAATTGATTCCACAACCTATGTTGTGTTTACAGTAAAACAGAAGTTAATATTTTATAGTTTACGGAAACTTATAAAATCAGTTTTCTACTGAGCTTAATTTCGGCTATGCGTTGTCCACCAATCAGTTAAGTATTAGCCGTAAAGTCTTATTATCTTACAAGTATTTACATTTTACAACTTTAAAGATATACATAGTAAATCAAGGAAATAGATATTTGTTTAAATTTTTTAGTTATTATAGACATTAAAGTTATCGTAATATTATAATATTTCAATTATTTACCAATTGTATTATGGAATAATTTTGAAATTTTAAATAAACTTTCGCTTTAATTGACAAAGCTAAACTTCTATAGGCTGTGGTCAAAAGATCTTCTTCAGTTCTATAAATATGTAATTGTGAGTTAGTTATGTTTTTCACTAGCTATGAGATAATTTACAATGTTTTTTACAGCTTTATATCGCCTGGCAGAGTGGGAAACTAGTTCTTAGTTCTTTGGTCCGTACTTTTAAAAGTAGAGAAGGGAATGACTAAATTAATGGTTATGTAAGTTAAAATGCTTACCGCGTAGTAGTAGGGTAGGCAGAGGGAATCTTACGTTAAGACACTCACCCATTTTACGTCCAATTTTCGAGACATTGCATATTGAATGGCCGAAGCCAACACCTTTTCATCGGCCAGAGTGGTCACTTTGACCATAAGGTAAAAATAATCATTCCCTAAAATAGTAATTATTCCCACAACCGAATAGAATTTTAAGATATAAAATAGTTATATTAAGCAATATAAGTAGCAATATTAAGAAAAAATATTAAGACAAGTAGCGAAACAACAAATAGTTTAAATTTACACGACATTCCCGCTACCGATTGTTACCGAAACGCTTAATCAATTCTCAAGCAGCAGCGGTGCCGACGTAACTACTTGTTTGACTTTATATTATCATTGGAAATTTTGAAATTTGCAAAGTAAAGTAAAACGCCGCCGGGGTTATGTTATTATAATTATATATTATTTAATACATTTCATATAGCACTTTTTCTGTTTAAGCTAGCATTTTGTAATTGACAATATTTTTTTAGATTTTCTATATAGAGGCCAATTGTGGTGTATGTTTATGGTAACGAAGCAAAACACAGCGTTGAGATCCACCACTCCTCACCACACTTCAGACGTTACTAATAAACCACTCGAGTTAAGGCTCATATAAAGGGTTTTTAGATTAAAAATGACATTAAGTGCTCTTAATTACTTAAAAAAAGAATTGAAGAATGAAGTGTCTTAAAAGTAGATAAAATAATACTGTAAAAAGAAATGTTATAATATTATCTGTTTTTTTTTCTACATATTTTGCTTATCAGTGTCTTTTTATTTTCTTTTGTTTAGGCATGTGATCTTCATTAATTAGGTGTAAATGTACTTTACAAATAATAAAGATCTTCTTCTATTACTTGTGTTTTTATATTACATAAAAATAAAAGTAAACTTGTTTGAAACGAAACTAATTTAAAATAAACATTGTTCGATCTCTAACTGCAGACGTTATACCTAGTTAAATGATACAACAATAAGTGCAGGTTCAAATCGAATACTAAATGAAACTCAAAAGCTTACTTCTTACTACTAAACCATTTGTCAGGAGTGCCGCAATACTGATTATTATCACTCCATTGACATGAGTTAAAGCTGTTGATTACACGAAATCGCAGCCAGATTACGCCTCGAGCCTAAAGGACGAGTTTTAGAATAATATCTACCTTTCTATCTACTAACAAACTAGGGAATAACTTCATTTGCTTGTGACATTTTTACTAGAAGCTAAATATAGTTTACGAGTATGTTATATTATTATTATTTTTTAGGTTTACGCTGTATTTGCTTGTACCAGTGTATACAAAGGGAACCTGGGAACCTAGTATTATGACACTACATCCCCATTGAGACACTTCCGTTCCGCACTTTTCGCCGAATTCTAGAGGTATAACTTGTAGAGTGGTGGAACTCAATGTCGCGCTTTGCCTAGTTAATAGAGCGAAGAAATGAAAATATTAAATTTTTCATTTCCTTGAGTGGGAATAGAACTGATAACCTGTTGCGTTTACGGTCATACCTGTGCCACGACTGGCCTCTTATAATTTGTTTTACATATACTATATTAAAAAAAACCTGCATAAGTATATTTTCTCTAAAAACAATATGGTTATAAAACAGTATTGTTAAATAAATCAGCAGGCAGTTAAAAATAATAGAAAGGGTTTTTGATCAATAAAGTAGAGAAATATTTTTTTTATTTAAATATGTATGTATGTAAGGTTCACTACCAAAATGTTTTGGTCAGGAAGAACACGAAGTGGGCGCTGATGCCTCATTAATATTGCTTCGAACACTGTCTTTGTCAAAGCCTCGCTGAACTGCGGACGGTGTGTTCCACTTGGCTTTGTTTTGAATTATTTTTTTAAATATGTTAAGTATTAAATATTAATTTTATTTTATTTATTATTATTTTTTTGTTTTATTTTATTTATTTTACGCAGAATATGCTTTATATAATAATTATACGCACATTATTTGTTAATATTGACATATTTTTTTGGATTCATGCTGTATATAGCATGTAGCACAGGGAACCTGTCGTTAAGACACTCTTACTTCCCCCTTCTGTCCAATGAACGAAGAAATGAAAATATTAAGAAATAATATTACATTTCCTCGAATGGGGAGCGAACCCATAACCGTCGAGTCGTGTAAATTCAGTCTTTATGAGACATAACAGTAAATGGAAGGCAAGACAAATTTATCATATATAAAATATGTTTTTTTTATTTTATATTATTAAAATTAAATAAATGTATCTTTTTTCACTTTTTATATTTTTCAGAATAAATAAAAGCAAATAATGTATTATGACTAAATCACAACTATATATTCAGAGTCACAAGTGAAACAAAGCTTTTAACACGCGAGTAAATTGAATACGTCGGTCCGCCTCTTACCTGTACCTCGTTATGAGCCAGAATATTGAATAGCCGTATACGATACAGCGATAAATATTCCAAAATTCATATTTTATTAATTTAAACGGCTCGTACCTGCTCGAAGCGGCTGTTGGAATTCATTACTGAATTTATCTTATGAAATTAACGGAGTGACTTTTCTTTCTTTATTATATTATTGTCTTTAATTGAGAGTTTTTAACCTGGAAACCTAGTGTTAGAACTTTGTTCTTATTATAACACATCTGTTTTTCACTTTCAGTCGAATTCTCGAGGTGTTGCGTGTTGAATGGCGGAACGGAACAGAACAGAACTCGTTTGCAGAGTGAGAGAAATATTTATTTTTCTTAGTGGAAATCGAACTGACATCCGTTTCTTGATTTATAATAATTTTTTATAAAGCAAGAAAACGAAAATGCAAATTAACACAATTTATGTACATAGTATATGAAGTTAACGTTTTATATCGTTAAATATGTCAGAACTGAGTAACATTCCCTTATAGGGCTTTCGAATAACACACCGACATACATTATCTAACTAATTTAACTTAACTCTAACACATGTTAAAACAACCCCTTATAAATAAAATAAACTACAATTTAACTATCAATTTCATGGATAATAAGCACAGTAGGCTGTCAAAGTGTCCGTCAAGCAATTAGTTGTTATGTAAACGTTTTCGTTATAATTACATTTGAATTTATAACGGCCATTATTTCGTTATTTTTTCGTTATTAAATCGTTTATTTGAGTATTCAGTGGAGAAATAATTAGGAAATAATTTTGCATAAATAGGATTTCATAGCTATAATAGAATGGTAGAGATCAATAGGCGGAAAGGTGTCACTAAGTTAATTCTGCTTATAGGTTTAGTTTTCCTTCGTGAACATCAAAAATGTTATAGAGTAAAATGTTGCATTTTGCTTTAATATATCAAGAAAACGCTTCATATAATATATGAAATTATTTACCGTTAAATTGCTATTGAAATGAGAGCGCTCACAGAACAGTCAACTACTTACATATTCCACCAAAAGTTTTTTAATTTTTCACAAGAATACTAAAAAATGCCTAAGTAAGGGTTATTATTAAGTTAAAGCAGCTTCACGCTGTATCTCGCACACAACAGGGCAGGCAGGGGGGAACAAACAATATATTAAACCAATCCGTTTCCCACTTGCCGCCGAATTCTGGAGGCATTACGTGTAAAATGGTGGTCAACGTCACGCTTTCCCTCTACACCAGAGAGAAGAAAATAATTCATTTCCTCGAGTGGGGATCGAACCCAAAATCACTGGCGTTTACAGTCACACTTTGTGCCCCTGCGACTACAGTTGGCTTCAAATGTTTAGTAAACTGTAATTATAAAAAAAGAAATACATTATTATTTATTGAAAAGAACAAAACATTCTTTTTCACAATAATAGGTAATCAATAATTCATAAAACACTCAACTGTAAGGAAATCCAATAGCAAGGTACTCGTAGTATAGGCTACTTTGGTACGAGTGAATTTTTTATATCAGGTCGCCTTCCCCTTGGAAAAACACCGCCACACTCCAGGGACTTGGCTGATAAACGTCGGTGACTGCCAAATTAGATTATGGATGCGGTGTTGTACTATTATACGCATTTTTTTAGCTTCACGATTTATTCCTAGCGGGGGAGCTGGGGCAGCGAGCCGAGAGAGGTATGAAGAGTTTGTAGCACCAAACTTTACGGACTCTTCATACCTCTCTTACCTAGTCCACTCTCATCAACCTTTTCATATATGCCATGAGGAGTCCTCATTCTTCAACCGAGGTCTCCTACTCCCTCAGCCTTATATTTTGCAAAACAAAGGATATGTCAGAGAGATGATTGTGGTGATTATATTTTAAATTATTTTAAATTCAACTCAGTGTCTCGTTTCGGGAGGAAAAGTAGGACAGAATGTAATCTTAAAAACGTTAATTGTTTTATTAATCATTATTTCCTTCTATATCTCTGTCTAATCGTTTTCCTATTACAGTCGGAACTACCTTTAAATTTTAAGAGTATAAAATACATATATTAAATAATATATAAAAAAATGTTTTTTGATAGATAGGGGCTAACTAGAACGTAAAACTTTTAAGATATACCGTATGTAGAATGTACAGCCTACTCATAATGAATTTTACTTGTCAAATCTGTAAAGCGCTATTTCGTTCTATTTCATTAACGAGTACATCGCTTTTGGTTAAATTCTTTACTTCTAATGATAGTATTGTAATGTAATAAGATAAAAAATCAAAGTTAATCAAAAGTGGGGAACGGAGTGTCCGACACTACGGTTACAGTTTCCCTCTGCCTACCCCTACTACGTGCGGAAGACAGCGTGAAGCTATAAAAAAGTAAATTAACAGAACGCTCATTTCATATTAAAACACCATATCCAAACAAATTATAAATCCTTTATAGTCATCTGGTAGTTCTCAGGCAAGCTAAAACAGCCGGTAAGCTAGGCCCTCGGGCTTTTAATTTGTATGGCGCCGCGTATATTATGTATGGAAATTTTGATTGTTTGATTAGAACGTTAGCGACGTTGAATTTTCCTGTCTAACTATATACTATATATGCAAAATTATAAAGTATTTGTACTTTTTATGTGTAATTTTATTTTTAATAATTTAAAATTAATTGTGTGTTGCTGAGAAATACATAATAGACGTTTACGCTTTTTACTTTACGCTGAGTCACGCACACAGCAGGGTAGACAGAGAGAAACTGGGATCATAAAGACACTTCCGTCTCCGTCTCCAGGATCAAACCCACAAACTGTTGTGATTACAGTTACAAGCTTGTGGGACACAACTGGACGCGACAGTTCATACTTAAAAGCCATTTTGAAGCAACATAAGTAAACAATATATTATATGAATATCGAAGAATAAATAAATATAATATTATTTTTCCTTCTTTTTCAAGATAAATTAATTTAAGTTATAAACAGCTAATTTTAGTTGAAGTTTGTGTTTTCAATTTATACTACTAAATACTACTTATACCTACTACTGCAGCCTCTCTTTAGTGGTCATATTGCAATTGCTAAGCGTTGTGTATGACACATGCATATACGCATTCTACATGCCCGCAGTGTACCTGACCGCAGATATAGCGGGTTACATCGAAACGATTAACGTGATATAATATAGCTTATAGCCCTCCTCTGTAAGTAGTCTACTAATGAAGGTAGCCTAGTTCAGATCAGCAGTTCCTAGAATAAGTAAGTTTTATCAAACAAACTCTTTAGCTTTATAATAGTAATATAGCAATATAGCAATACAAGTATTCATATTTTTTTAATTTACCACTAAAATGACTAAAACAACCAAATAGTAAGAACAAACATTAGTAGGAGTTAAATAATGTATACAGTCGTGAGTAGCTCGAGTCTGATTAAAATTTGGTCTCCCAAGTCGTGAGCCTCGAATCACGAGGCAGCTTATTATATCTGGCGAAAATGTTTTAAAATACATTTCTTTGCCTTTTTAAGAATCAATCAATGTATAGTTGTTTTGCTAAAAGGCTTTTATGTAGTTATAAGATTTATTATGATTATTCTGTATTTTAATGGTTTAATTTTTTAGCAGGCCATCGCCAGGTTGATATTTTGATTCCAACTCGAGAAAATGAAATATTTTATATTTCTATCGCAATCGTTTCAGTAAAGAGGTAAAGTGCGGCGTTAAGTTCTGTCAATCCGGTGGAAAGTGGGGAACGGAAGTGTCTTAGCACTAAGTTCCCAGTTTCCTTCTGCCTACTAATAATAATTTAATACGATTTAGAGATACTGTTTTCTCAATTTAATTAATGTTACATATGAAATATATAATTTATGCACACTACAAATTTCATAAGATTAAAATCTTTTCTTATAACAAATCATTTAAATATTTGCTCTTAATAACAACATGACATTATGATTGATATATATAGTTGTTAATTACAATGAGCGAAAGTAGAGACAAGCTGCTTTGACAGGCATTAGTAAAAGTTGACATTTGACTAATATAATTTAAGGCCGGTGTTCCGCAGCAGCAGCACAGCGCCTGATGGTTCTGGGTTCAATTGGACAATAACCATTACCGCTCATTCTGGTAACTCTAATATTTCTAAAATTGAGTAGAATATAGAAAGGGGAGTGTCTTGACGCTAGCTTCTTAACCTTTTCAACCTAGTGTCAAGTCCTAGTAATATTAGTGCGGAATTATGTATAGGGGAAAGCAATAGATATATAGATCCTATAACTCCGTCTAAAAGATTAAGCTCATTTTTTTATGAAATCTATTAACGTTTTCGCCTACATCATTGTCTTTAGATAAGAACCACCGTTCAATCTTCTTTAGCGGACTTTAATTCTGAAAGTAGGCTGTAATGGCACCTCCATTAAAACCTATACAAGCCTTATTGGCTTTGCTATTTCATCCACTCATGATTTTTTTGTATTAAGCGAGAGTGAGACAAAACATCGATACGTGGATTGATCACAGATTAAAATTGATTGTACGGACGTGCCTTTTATCCAAGGGACACGTTACGATTGATTTCTCATTAATCTTTATTTGTAGCAAGTTTTTGCAGCTTTATTTTCTTCAAATGCTTCTTAGTGTGACGATTTAATTATCTATAGATGGTATTGTACTAATATAAAAAAATATTTGAACATTAATGCTAGAAATAAAATATCAAAAAGGTAGAGACGGAAAGAGCGAGAGCACGAATGGTTTCTAATGCTAAGTGGTCAGAGCGCTGGGACGGTATCCAACGGGCCCAGATTTTAATCCTGTCTTTACATTTTTATACATTTTCTTTTTTCATACTTCAACTTTGTGTGGATCCGCTAGAATAGGCCACAAGAGTGCAAGACCATCGCTGAGATTAGTTTTACGATCCGTAAACTCGGAATGGATTGTTTATTACACACAATACTTACTAAATGACTAATAGGCGTAGGTCTTGTTCCGGTGGATTATAATTATCTTTGAAGGTATCGAATTTTCTTATAAATAGATAATTATAAAAATGACACGTGTACAAAAAATATGATATAAATATAAACATTCCCCCGACTGGGGATTGAACCCACGTCCACAATTGCAACACCGATGCTCCACAATTGCACGTGGCCATAGACAAGTCATAAACAATTAAATAGTAACATTACTATATACCTGACATTACACTCATGCCTTCACCACCATCGATCATTCGGCGGAATCATTAAAAGAAATTACGCATTTAAACAAAAATATTGAAACGGGTCTTGTTAATTAAAAACGTCAATCAACAGTTTCTTAAGTCGATCTCGGCGAGTGGAATAGAATATAAATTGTATAGATATGCCATTAAGATATAAGATGCTGTGAGAAAGATTGACTGCGTGATTTGCTTTGATTGTTCTTTGTTATTTTTCTCTGTTATGTATATGTAGTGACCCAACCTTACTAGCTTATGTTTGGTCACTATTTAAAAGTTAGGTAAAGTTACATAAAATGTTCTTTTGTGAGTGGCGTAAATCTGAATTTTTTGTCATTACTTAATATTATATATCCTAAAACATTCTACCAATTTAGTCAAATAATTTATAATTTAAATAAGTTTCATTATAATCAACCATTTCTCTATTAGTAATGTTCATACTCCAGGAAAGAAAATTCATAAAATTAGTCAAAACGATTTAGATGTTTTTTGTGTTGTGACATTATTTAGAAGAAAGGCAATAAAAAATACTTATCTCCTACAGCAAGAGGCAATATTTCACATCACATATTTTAATTTCTTTTTCAACTTCACACTGCATCCGCCATATAACAGAGTAGGTGCAAAGAAATTAGTGTTTTTGGAAAACAATGTATTTCACTGACTGAATATCAAACCCACAAATAACGCTTTAACAATCAGGCTTTATCGTATTAGAACAAGGCCTTAAAAAAAAATTGACATATCTATCCTATATTCTAAGAGCAGTGTCACAAAATGACCGTTAAATACGACAGCAAATAAATCGTCAAATTAAATCTAATTAAAGTTAACTGTCGGTAGATGTCCCGACGCGCGTTAATGAGACAACGGATTTAATGGGCTTTTCTAAAAGTTATTGTTATTGTATCACCTTTTTAAACAGAACTAAGGAAGAATTTACACACTAAATACAGGAATATTGTATCTTAATGTATGTTACCTTTTACGCGGTTATTTTAAGGCAGCGTTGAATTTCGCCACTCAATACGCAATTCTAGAATTCGGCGAAAAGTGGGCAACGGAAGTGTCTAATGGGGACGCAGTATCTTAACTTTTCGTTCTTAGGTTCCCTCTGCGTGTACTGAAAACGGCGTGATATTAAAATAAAACTATTTTTTCAGCAATCATCTTATCAAGATGTATTGTTAAAAGGGAGTGTAGTCTCTTTTTCAATAATTACATTTTTGATTAAAAAAAAACCATAAATTTCATGATTGTGATGTCTTCATTTTTCCATGGTTTTTGTTTAATGCGTTTTGTCTTATACTAGATCAGAAAATATATATTTGCTATTATTTAAATAAAATAAATGATATCCTCATAGCATAGGGTCTTAGTATAAACTTAATGTTCGAATACCAATCACTCAAGAGAATCAATTATTTTCCATTTCTCATCCTGGTAACAAAATATCGTCATTTAGCGCGCAAGAACTCGATGATTAGGCGTAAATTGGGGAAGAGAGTGTCTTTATATAGTAGTATTATTCGAAATTGGAACCTAGGTTCCATCAGCCTACTCTGTTTTATGCGGATTACAGCGTAAAACTGTAAAAAATCTCATAGTTAAATTGAGCCAACAGCCTACGAAATCACTAACTACTTAGCCATTTGGAGCATCATGATTTTTTTCTCCTTCAATTCTTATAGAATAATATCGTAATACAAAAAAAATCTATACATCTAACTAATACCCAGTACAGTACACTGTCATATGCTAATGCGGACGGGACGTAAGGTCGAATCCTGTTTATTCAAATAATGTTAACCCATATCTCACCTCGGCCGCCGCTTGTATTATTTTAATTCGTTCATCCATATTTAGTATAGGTACCTACTCGCGGTGTACGCGTGAGTCACGATATAAATAAAGTATTTGTGAGTTATAATTGTAATTATATTAAACCGATTTCGAAAACCAGGTAGTAATCGGTGATTTTCAAAAAAAATATACTTTAATAAATAACTTCTAAATACTTTTTTCTTTAGAAATAGTATAAAATTTGAACATAGCAGAATTTGAACAAACAATAGAGTAGACAGGGAGAACTAGAAAAGGAACAGGAAGCCTAGTGTCGTTCCCATTAAGACACTTCGTTTCCCCATTTTCCAAAGAATTCTGGAGGCATTGTACGTTCAGTGGCAGAACTTAACGCCGCGTCTGGCTTCGTTACCAGAGTTAGGAAATGTAAATATTATATATTTCATTTTCTCGAGTGACAATCGGAACCACTAGCTGTCGCGGTCGCTGTTGCAGCCGCACGCTTGTGCACCTGCGCTATGACTTATCTACCTCAAAGACCCTACCTTTGTTCTATTCTATTTGAAACGAAGCTCAAGCCACTTCCCAAGTCGTCGGGGCAATGAATTATTTTTATTTCCTCACTTCGGTAACAAGACAAAGCATGGCGCTAAGTCCCGCTACTCAATACGCAAGGTTCCCAAAATTGTGCAGAAATTAAAGAATCGATGCTTACACTCCACAGTAACACAGCCTTACCACTAAGACACGAAGGCCTCAAATAATATTAAAAACACGCGGTGATTTCTTTAGCAATTTACTACGCATCGTAACTCGTACTTTACGCCCAAAACCGATCTGGAAATGAAATATTTTTTTGGCATGTTATACTAAAGTCAAAGAGACCGTATAGGAAAAAAAAATTGCAAAAAAAAAGCCTCGTGGTCAATTTTCGTATGCCACGCCTTTTTAAAATCTATTATTCTGGCTTTATTTTATGTGGTTGGGTGGTTTAAAGATCTTCTTTTGTTGTAGAATTTCATGTTTTTTTATTTCATATTCTCTTTTAAGACTACCGCACTATTAGCTATTGTCTTCTATTGTTTCTTTGATAGTGATATATATACATCATTATTTTTAAATTAGTTCTAACGTAGTGCGGCTGGCACCCGCCTTCATTTCAGTGGTTACTTTTCGCTTAACGACTTAAAAAATAATGAAAGCCGTAATGGCAAAGTAGAGAAGTGTCTTAGACATTAGCTAACCCTGCTATGTGTAGGATTAAAATTATAATTAAATCAGTAAAAATGATAATTATAAAATGAAAAATAAAGTATTGAATCACTTTCTTTTTTTATTTTTACTTATGAATAAACAAAAACCATTAGAACTAAGGCGGTGGTGGTACAGCGGCATAATATTGGACTAAAAATATAGGTTGTATGTTTGATTCCTATTCGAAGGAATGAATTATTTTCATTCACTCGTCCTGATAACAAGACAAAGGGCGGTACTGTTCGTCACTTAACATGTAATGTCTCAAATATTGTACGGTGCGTCAGGTACGAAGTATCTTAATATTACATTCCCTCTCAATATTTACTCAATATTTACACCAAAATTCAGGTAAATCTAAGGCTCTACACAAAATGAATATGCAAATGAGGAACCCAAATAGTCATAAGCCTGTTCATAACAAAACAACTGAATATCCCAACAACAGGGTGTTTGAATAGGACCCCACCAAAATCATATCTTAATATGTATTTAATGTATTAATGAGGAAAGGGACCCTTGTTAGGTTCTGTTATTCGATAACTTCGAATATAATTGCAGTTTGGATTATCTTTCAAGTAATAGATTTTGGTAATAGCTGGTATGTTTAATATTTGTCTTTATTGAAGAATCAGTCGTTTTAGTGTAGGTATATTTAGTTAGGGTGATAGTTTCTATGGTAAATATTCTTAATGTTTAAAGTTAGCATCTAAAGTAGGTAAACTCTATTTTCTGTATGTATTTGAGAGATTTCGGTTAATTCACGGTAATACGTATGTTTCAAGAAAGTGAAGGATTGAATTCTAATACCCCCCGTGTTGGAATCAAACCCGTTGCGTCCAATAACCGTCGCGATTACAGCCAAACGCTTTGCCATTGGCCTCATAATAGATTAAAGTATTCTAATATATTAATCGCTTTCCCTTTTAAATTTGAGTGTATAATACTAGATTAGCTCACTCTACCCTATTATATACGGGATACAGGCATGGCGTAAAGTTAACATATAATAAATTACCATGAAGCCTGATAGAATCGAATAACTTAATTATCTAGAGTGCTTGGACTATTTTCAAGAGGCGCGGGTTCGGTTCCCGCTACGTTTAAAATTATAATACGCACCTAAAAAATTCAAAATACATCTAAAAACGTTGAACAAATGGATTTCCTCATTTTTCCGCTTAGCAAATCTGAAGAGATAAAATTTATATTAGCTTATAGTTACAAGCATTTGTACAATATAACTATTTTAATATTCGGTCAGTTGCATCCTAAGGATACGTTTCAATAAGCGTGTTAACATCCGTCACGTACTTCACGATCTTGGTGGTCATTATCATAGCTCAAAGAAGAATATATAGAAGTGACTTTTAATATAATTTAATCATCTTAAAAACTACAGTTATAATCTATTTCGTTTTTTTGTTTATTTCAGAAATTTGCGAGTTTGATTGTGGGTGGGATAGGTACTTATCACAGTGCTTTTAAAAAGACAAGATAAAGATCCATTTTTAATCTCTAACAACAGACCAACGTCACGCAACGTGACGTGAATATGAACATATGAACATGACATGTCATGTTATGTCAGAACGTGTCTTCCTATAGAAACTGTTTAGTACGCTCGAAAAGCCATAATAAAAGAACAGAACAGAGTAGAAACTTTTCATATCACACCAGGATATAATTATACAATTGACATAATATTTTACAATAAAATGTGGAAAGGTGGCCTTATACCACTAAAACTGATCTCTTCGAGGAAATTTAATCAGAAGGATATATTGATAAGAGCGGGTATAGTGCAGTGTAAGAACGTAAGAATGTTATCCACACATTTTTTTAAATTTGAAATAGCTCTTGCGAATAGAGCGTTCAACCAGATAAACCTCTTTTAATCCTCCTCTTAACCTCTTTTTAAGATAAAAACTCTTTTATCTTAATAATATTAGTATAGTTAGATATAGAGTTTAAACAAATAAACATTTGCGAAATAATAAAAAAATAAAGGCATACTTCCTTTCGTTCGTTATTAAGCTTCGTAATAAAAACTAAATTACTGCCACTTGGTAGAACTAGCTCTATCTAGACATGTACTGCAATGCGCCGTAAACTTTTTTAGCTTAATTTTCTACTTTCAAATTTTATATAAAGTACTTTGTATAAAGACGAAATTCTCGTTCGAATTTTATAGCGTTGTATGTATATATTTTTATATTCTTGAAAATTAAAAAACAAAATCTCATCGTTTCCAGCTTAGGAAATGAGAATGATCTTGTGTTTAGCTTTAAGACCTGTCTTGTGTGTCTCGAGATACAGCATGTTGGCTGTTGAGTAGCGAAACTCAACTATTGTCTCATGTCGCAATAACAATTATTTTAATACTTATTCCTCCCCTAGACTGAGGACTCCCCAATCTTTGCCAGACTCCCGTTGTATGTCATTTATGAATAAAATATCAAATATAATATCATAGTTAAAAATTATAATAATTTGCAGCCATTATGGCACAAGTATATATCTATCATGGAGTATATAACTGAAAACATGACGTTCGATTACCACAAAGGAATAAATTATTTTCAATTTCCCTGCTTTGATAACAAGACAAGGCGCAGCATTGAGTTCCTCAACACACAGTGAGCGTGAAGTTTAAAAAAAATAGTTTTTCTTAGCCTTTATTATATTCTTTGTAATAGGCGTCTGCCGCAACGTTTGATATGAGACCGGCGCGTGCGCACGGAAACCTATTACACGCTAGCTTAGTAGGTATTACGAATTTCGATTGCGTTTAAGAAACGTGTTGAATGAAAAATGTATGCATTAGGAATATATGATAATATTTATTATCTCTAGGATTTTAAAAGCAATATTGAATTTACTGTCTCTACAAATACATATCAATATACATTTTTAACTTCACATTAGTCTGTATATAGCACGGAAACGCAATGCCTCGAAAGTTAGGAGGAGAGTGCGGAACAGAGTGTCTAGGACTATAGGCATTAAGTTCCGTATACTCTACCCTGTTATATGCAGGATGTCGCTTATAGCTAAACTAATATAGTTTTTTTTAACAATTATAAAACCTAAACGTTAAGCAAGATATATCACTTCTACTCTGTCAGCTTTAATTATACACATGCATCTTAATTTATACCTTACGTTATAAAACTCACGCCTATATAAGAATTAGATTCACCCTCCTAATTACTTAAGTCTGTAATTGTTTGTATTTAACATGCGGGTTGAAGGGTTCCGAAATTATTTTTGAGCATAATATAAAGTGATTTTATTATTTTTAATTCTTTATTTATCCCCCACACTTGCCCCTCTAAAATCAGCCAATGAATAAAGAACGCTAATACTAGTAAGTAAGTACAATAAGAAACTGCTCTACTTAATATCAAATCCCAATACAGAAATTCAGGGAAAGTCCAAGTGGTTTTTGTACACTTTTATATTGTCATGGGGGGCAACGCGTGTAACTGTTAGAGTGACTGACGGTGAAGAACACGCAAGGAAAACGTGAAACTAAAAAAATATATACGTGCATATATGTGCACGTGTAAAAATTTATATGTACATTTATGTGTGGATCTAATAAAAGCATATCCAAAAGGAATAAATATCTATTTCCAAAATTACAAGAAAATATAAAATTATTTAACGGCACTTTTAACAAATATGTACTTAAGTTCGAATTTGAATTAAACAGAAAAATATATAAAAAAACATCGCTCTCAAATCTAAAGATGATCATCTCAAAACATAATGAAATCTCTTTACGTAATCCGATTTATAAAACTCGTTTCTTTAGAATCGATTGAGATAAATATCGATCATTCACTGACATTCCAATTACGATACAATACTGCCTGTAAAGTGAGCTGAGTGTCGTAAAGCTTTGTTCATACGATATAAACAAAAAAAATATATATTTTTATATTATTTGTAATATAACCAATGATAAAATACTACCTATTTGAACATGATTAAAATTTTATTCCGCACTGTGGATAGAAAAATATTATTACAAAACATAAAACAATGATTTAGTTCATATGTTTTTAAAATAAATATATTCTGTGTTACATCTATATGGACATAATATTTATAGAGAATATTCAAAAGTATTTTTTTGTTATTTTCCGTTTTTACTGATAATTATGTGGATTTTATCATTAATGTACAAATTGCTTGAGAGTATTTGTTAAATAGTATCTAATTAGACTGAAGTCAACTGATTGGTATTTATACGTCATTTATCGGCCTTTTATTTTCTACTTGGTTATAAATAGAAAATTTCTTAATTTTTATCATTTTTAAGTGTTTATTTTCAGCTTGATACTTTCTCACCCTCTCGAGATGGTTTTGACAGATGGAATGAGGGACAACGAAGTCCAGTCAAAAATGTAAGTGTTCCATTTTTATGTTTTGAGATACGGAACCCTAAAAAAGATATTCATATGTGCTTGGAAATCTTTATCAATCAGACATGACTCGGCTTTGCTACGATAGCATCGATAGTTATTTTATTTAAATATTTTATTAATATAGTATTGATTTCAATTTTAAATTCAATTGTCTATCAAAATTATTTACATTCTTTAACGTACGTCAATAGCCATGGTGTTTTACTAAGAACAAAGACGTAATAAAAAGGCATTACATATCGTAGTAGTGGTTGAAGCAACGTTTGTAGAATGGGAATCATGGGCATAAACTTATATCACTATATTTAGCCAAGTCAAGTAGTAGTTAATTTAATATTATATGTTATCCATAAAATGCTCTTCCCTTACTGAGTAACTGACAGTTAATCCACTACTATTGGACTTAGAAAGTTGAAATTGATAATATTTGGGTAAGTTTAAAGAAGAAAAAATAAGTTTAAAGGGGCACTCCCTCTCTCTCTCTCTCTCTCTCTCTCTATTTCTACAACAACCAGAAAAACTTTTCACTTTCTCCTCGTAAACAAAGATCACATGGCCGAGTAACATATTTTGATTTCGACACACTAAGTATGCCGTCCATATAAATTAGATTGCTTACTTAATAATTTGATGGTCTGTTGCTAATATTACTTCTATATTGTATTAAATATTGTATAAAAGTTTATATATTTTTTTTTATTTTTGCCATTATGAACTTAGCCCAAGAAATGCTTAACATTTAATTGTAACAAACTGATTTACGACGTTCCAAATCGGTTATCGTACATCTATTTGTGTTTTCAATGCTTGTTTTCGTTTATGTAACGTATGGGAGCAATGTAACCTATACGTTTGAAGATAACGCTCTTTTCAACGGTGCCCGTTGTGGTTTTACTTTAGTGGGGCTTTCTCTAAATGAGATTTTTAGATTTAAACTACTTTTGTTAATATTATTTATTATATAAATGGTATAGTCATATTTATAATGTTCTTATATGACAAAACGCAGCGGTAAGTTCCGCGAGTCATCATGGAATTTCACGAATCCGGAATGTTCTTACACTGACTTCAGGAACATATGTTGGAGCAACCTTAAAATTACAAAAATGATGAATTTTATAATACATGTGCATATTTTAGAAACAGCAATAATTTTTAAATAGATGCAATTGGTAGCGATTCGTTTAACATAAAGTTACAATTTTACAACACTTTTGATGTTAGTAGTATCTGTAATATATAGCTTTTTAAATGTTTTCTAGAATAAATGTCAATATGTAAACGCGGCGGTTTTGGTTTAAATTCCTTTTTTCTTTTTTCTCTCTGGTAACAAAGCGCCGCGTTGTGTTCCGCTGCTCAACACGCAGTATTTCTTAAGTTGATTGGTGCTTGGGAAACGGAGCGTCTTAGGTTCTGCTATAATCCTATGATAAATAAGTACATTTTATATTTAAACGTACCTCAACTGAGTCTATTCATATTTTAAAATAGCCAAAACCAAAAGAAGTAGACAAAAATCGTAGTAAAAACTAGTATATTGAATAGTAACAAATAAAAATCGTTCGAGCATGACAAGCTGTAATAAAGGAGGCTTTATCTAATCTCCTGCTGATGCAACAGTAGTTTTTTACCCACCATGCCATTGACACTGTAAGAGATTAATAATCTTGGTGATAAGTTAATTTATGGTGATTGGGTAATATTTAAAATCGTGTAATTTATTCGACTTAGTATAATTAAATTCAAAGAGAAAAAGACGTTTTTTGAGCTTACGTTGCCTGTATTTTCAGAAGACACTCTATCTTCTTTAATTTTTTAAATTATTTGGAAAACAGTAAAATGTAATTTATTTGAAGATGCTATTTCATAATTGAGTCACAAAGCATTTCAAGAAAGTTGAGAAGAACGTTTCATTTTAGTTTTAAGGCAGAGAAAGCTTCATGGTTACTAGAAAATAATATATCCATACCTGAACATTTATATATTCCAGAGTACTGAAGTACTCTAACTACGTTTTGAAGTGAACTCCAATCCTTTTAGTTTCTTTAACAGTTCTTATTAACATCTAATTAATTTAACTCTTGCATATTCCACAAGTGTGTCTACCCTCTCCCACCTGTTCAAAACCTAACAAGCGTGAGAGAGAGGGCCAATCCCTCCCACCCTTACATTTAGTAAATGGTACTCTACAGTTTGCGACTCTTTAAAACGCGACGAAGCATTAAATAAAGAGACCTATTCACGTCACGACTAAATAAATGGTAGCAGTTCTTTCTTGAAAACATTGATTTTAAGTAGTTCGAGAAATGTTACGTTTATGGTGGCCTTTTTGGGTGTTTTATTCTAGTTTTATAGTAGAACACTTTAGGAGTAAAGTTTATTAGCCTTTTAAAAGATATTTTCGAGCTAAATTTTCTTCGAAAATGTTGTAAATTAAGTAAATGTTACAGAAATGCACTTAAAGAAATCATTTATAGGCAAGTAATAGTTGAGCGTTGATCGTTTAATCGCACTTAAAAATTTTATGAAGCCGTCGTGGAGGAGTAGCACAAGCGACTGTAAACCCGACAGGTTCAATTCCCACTCGTGGAAATGAAATATTTAATATTTTTTTACCAAGGCAAAAGCCCAACGAATATTTGGCGGAAAGAGAAGAATTGAGTATCTTACACTCGATTCCCTCTGCCTACCCTGCTATATACAGGATATAACGTGAGCTAAAAAAAGTGAAGTTTTATTTACGATGCGCAAATAACATTTTTTTCATAATTAAAAGCTTGCTTTACATCCGTATATTCAATATTATATGAGTTATTTTCAATATTACATGTTTTGAACTAATAATGTGTATTAATTATTGCAGATAGTAAGTAAACTGCGTAACCTTTTATCATTTATCTTTATATATAAATAACAGACATAAATATATATTCTAGGAGGCCATCCAAGTTGACGATGTCCGCGGTAGTTAGGGGGTCAATTCCCATTTCGGGGAATTAATATCTAAAAACCAGGCACGGCGTTAAGTTCCTCCAATCCTACATTGGGCGGAGCGTGGGGATCGCAGGACGTGAATAATAATTAAGCGGAGAGTGTTTTGTATTTAGCAATGAATATAATTTAAATAGTATTTTGGAAGCTTTACGGATAGCGGAGAATTTAATATAATTTATAAGAAAATCAATTCCCAGAGTAGTGATCGAACTCACAATCACCGTGCTAAAAGTCAGACTCTGTCCCACTGCGCCACGTAATGTAGGATACATTTTATTTAAAGCTTAAATAGATAACTATCTTAACGATTCTCCTCGAATGGTTCTTAAATACAATTTTATGTAAATCTTCCATAGACAATAAACGGACATACGCGAACCTTTGACTTTGTCAGCGTCATACATTTATTTATTTTATTTTAATGACATGTAAATAAGTGCGTGTTGAGGGGTTACATGTTATCTGCATGTTGCGTCGGCAAGTTGTGTTAGTTATATTATTATAAAGCTTAAACTGTACTTCTTTTAACCGACTTCAAAAGGAGATTAACAGTTTGACAGTTCAAGTTTCTGAATTGGCGAAGTAGTTTTTGAGATATTTTCGTATTTCTTTGGGAGAGTGGATTGAGGGATATATATTATATATTTAATATTTTTTTTAAATATGAGTGCATTTTATTTCTTAATATACATTACTACGCTATTTAATGCAATACTAGAAAGTATTTCAAAGGCAGCAATAGTAGGATTATTTTGAATAAGGTAACATAGAGACAGGAGTTCAGAGAGTAAAAGCGGGCGTTAATATGTATTTTAAAAGGTTCCTTTATTTTACTACGTGGTCTCAAGTCCCAGGCACTGCTCTAAGCTCCTAGCCCTGTAACTCAATGGACCTACCTATATGAATCTATGAAATATTAATTTCTTCCCTCCTCTGGAAATCTACCTAGTACAAAATATTTTCTTTAATATTTTTTTCTTTAGTAACAGTAAGTAGTGATCTTATGTTATTTGTTTTTATGGTGCTGCACGGGGTCGTAGGCGGCGGTGATCACCGCCAGGTGACCCGTACGCTCGTTTGCCTTGTCCTTTTTCCATAAAAAAAAAAAAAAGATGAGCAATATTGTGGACAACTTATTAACTTATACTTAAGTATATTATAAAACTGAAAAAATTGTTTCCTCGAATGCATTATCTCAAGAATGACTGGTTCGAATTAAAAAAGAAGGAAGAAGGCTTTGATATTTAAAAGAGAAAACACTCTGCTCACAGCTCTTCATTATTTCTATGAGTACAGATATAAAGCTACAGGTGAAAGTTTGTATAAAAGATAAACGTGTAAGATTTGAGTCGAAAACTACCGCGTATCCTATCCTATCTATATACCTACTATATAATACTGTTGATATAAATATAAATTTCTATCTTCATTACAAAATTGGTTATTAAAATTATTATAATTTAAAATCACTATTCCAATTATACTAATTTATATGATTTACGCGCGGTTTGAAATATAAATTACATTACCCTTTGAATAAATTCACAAAATAAATTGGACTAAATTATAGTAATACCGGAGATAATTAAGTATGATGATATATATAATATTAGGTGAAAAATAAAATATAAAAGAGAAAACTTTTAACCACCAACCACAAACTTTTACTTCCAAAAAGTAACTAAATATTTTTTTTTTAGATATAAGGGGTGGGCTCAGATTTAAGTGGGCATCTAAGGCGTTTACAGGCAGCCACTGAACCATGACGGACTCAATTTTAACTGTAAGTATAACACATTCAAGTATATTTAACTCTTGTTAGCCGATACCGATACCATTGACCCTACATTAGACGGCAATTAGCACGCTTAGAACAATGTCTGACGATACACAGCGAGTGTTAATTGTTTAAACTTTGTATTGTTTTGAACTGAAATAGGTCAATAGCGAAATTACACCTACATATTTTGTTAAACATTTTTTGTTCTTGCGCGTCGGACTGTACGGAATGCGGGTTCAATTCCTATTCAGGGGAATCGAACTCCCCGACAAGGGTAAAGGATTGCTCTCGCCTACCCTGATACGGGAAACATTGTAAAGCAAAAAAATAATAAAAAATAAAGAATATTAATATATAAAATATAAATTTAACAGCTAACTAAGACGACCTTTTAAAAGCCATTTACACGTTTATTCCAGTAAAGCTTTTCAACATTCAATGGAATAAATTAACTTGGTTGCTTTTTGCACCATGTTCAAATATAGCGAATTGAATTTCAAAAATTCCACACATGGACTTGACTTCAAACCAGCACCTTCCGTTTTTTACATGGCAAGGACAAATTTAGTATTTAGAGGTCAATACGACTTCAGAATTTGAAATTATAAGTGTCTAGGCTTTTTGCGTGCGTTTTATTATAAGTTAATGGTGGTTGTTTGTATGTAAGACAAATGACGGACGTTGAAACTGCCCGACTAGTCTACTATAGCTATTTTCATAGTATTTTATCTTATGGAATGCTGCTATGGGACAGTGCTTCCGACATAAATTCAATATTTATTCTCCAAAAAAGAGCCGTGAAATATATTTATAATCTAAGAGCTCGAGATTCTCTGCGAGATGTTTTCAAAGATGNATTAATTTGTTTTTTTACATGTTTTAGCAAATGTAAGCTTATAAATCATAAATGTTTATTAAGAAACAGTTACTTCCATGGAAAACGACATATAGGTCAGTTGATTTTTCGAATTTCTTATCAAATCTTCAGTTATTTATTAATCTGCTTGATCTTTACTATGGCTATGTTAATTCAAGCTCACAATGTTCCAATTCTAATACGTTTTTTAAGATTTAAAGTAAACTTTAATAAATAGTAATAGACTAATAGGTAATTGCAAGACTTGCAAGACTCTTGCTGCAAGACCAAGACCAAGACCAAGACCAGGTGTATTGGCGCAAGACCAAGACCAAGACCAGGTGTATTGGCGCAAGACCAAGACCAAGACTGGCTAAGTCTCGTCTTGTTCTTGCATTTGGGCAACACTACCTTCGACGATTCAAAAGTGCTTATAATAATTGCCTATTTGAATAAAGAATATTTTGAATATGAATTTGAATTTGTAAACTAACTTTGACTGCGGCTTTGCTTACGTGATCAGATAAAATTAACTAATAGTATTAAATCAGTACACAGTCAGATACCTACTGGGATGCTGCGCCACGATGGTCTCGGTGTCGAAATATTTCGAAATTTCTTTTCTTAGCACATTTTTTAAATTTAATTAACTCGATGACTGCAGAAAAGAAATTGAAATTGTTTTAAAAGTTGGATCGGAGGAATATAGCTTCGCTAGATAAGACTAGAGTTACGATTAAGATTAGTTAATAAAAATGGCTTTATTTAGTAAACTTTTGCAGTAATTGTGGGTTCCATCGCATCGAGGGGCAAATAATATTTATATTTGAAAACATAAAAAAATCATCGCGGAGGATTTGAATCCTCACCTCTTCAAGACCACCCAAGCGCTCTAGGCTCTAACCACTAAGGCATACGTACTGTTGAAGCTATATCGAAATTCGTCTTAGTAGTTAGATATCTTTGAGGGTTACCAAGAGGAGTGGGTTTAAACCCCCTCACCGTTAATAATTTTATACGGTTTCAAAAAATGTATTTATTTAACCGCTCTGGTAACACAAAATTCGTTGTGGAATTCCGCCACTGAACAAAATATCTCGAATTTGGTCGTATGTAGAGAACGCATCGTTCATCAAAAAAATATATATAATAAAAAAATTGAACCCGCTTCAATCGACAAACAAAAACCATTTAACAGAAGCAACCATATTGTAAACAGTTGTATAAAAATAATTCCCAGTAACTCACCAAGAATGCCATGCCATTAGGCGGCGTTGAGAACAAAGGGGCTATCTGTATGCGTGCCACAGATCGATGTCTAATCAATAGGCACGGCGCTAACTATTCTAATGATGGAGCTATGCTAGCGTGATACGATTGATCGAATTGATAAATAATACGGTTATTTATATATTTATGTAATCAGTTTCACGCTGTATCTCGCTTATAACAGGATAGGTAGAAGGAATTTATTATTAAGACTCACTCACACTCCATTTCTCACTTTCTCCTGAATTTTTCTACTCATAGTATATAACATATAAACGTCTTTAGAATTCAGTGTCTTAATACTAGCCTTCCCTCGGCCTACCCTACTGTGTGCGGGATATAGCGTGAAGCAGAAAAAGGAAGAAAGAAAATCAAATATTTTATTAAATTAAAAAACATTTTTAATACCCCAGTATCCACACCTTCCCTCCTTACGTAACATTAAAACATAATTATTCCATACGTAATTTAACCGGACAAATTTACCAAGCTTTAAATAACTTAGCTAATAGGAAATAATGTCATTTCTAGGCACTCGCCCCCCGCTGCGTGTGAAAGGTACGTTTATAGGCCACAAGCCATTTAACTAACAGACTTTACTTCATTCCCACGTACTAATTAGCATTTGTATTTTGTGTATTTTAAATAAACGTATATATAGAGATGCTGTCAGGCCGTATCCTAACGTAGGGTTAAGAATTAAGATACTCCGTTCCGAAGAAATGAAATATTAAGAAATAATCGATCATTCCCTCGTGTGAGGAATCGAACTCACAACCGCAGTGACACCCTGGTGCCACTCCGCCACGATGGGCTCTAAATGAAAAAAAAATAAAAAAAATAAGAAATGGAATTGAAGTCCGTGGAGGCGCTTGGGTACAAACGTGCGGCTGTAAACGCAACAGGCCGTGGTTTTCATTTTAACTCGAGAAATATTTATTTTAATTTTATTTTTTATTTTAATTTCCTCGCTCTGATAATGAGGCAAAACGCGGCGTTGAATTCCACCACTCAATGCGCAATTGCTCAAGAATTCGGGAGAAAGTGAAGAACGAAATTATCTTAATGGTGAATGGAGTGTCTTACCACTAGATTCCCAGGTTGTTTCTGCCTACCCTGCTATTTGCGGAACATAGCGTAAAAAAATGTTATTGGAAAGCTATTAAATATTTTTTTTTCTTGGCTTGCACGTAATATAAGATATTCTAGGTATTCTACTCCAATTAATTAAGATAATAATGGTACAAAAATGAGCTCTAGAAATGAGATTATATTTTATGAAACTTCGTGTGAACGTTGTGAAAGAAATAAATTATGGCCAAATCATTTCTAATTTCAATGCCAAATAGATTGTGCAAATAAATTGACGATTACATTCACCGCAAATACATATGTTTTACATTTAAGAACTAATTTACTGAACACTTACTTCCTTCTATATTTATAAGGGAGCTAGCCTGTTTGTAGGACGCAGGTCTTTAAAGGTACGGAGTGTTATAACACTAGGTTCCCTCTGCCTACTGTGCTATAGGCAGAATATAACGCCAAAAAAATCTACCTAAATTAATATCTACATAATAATATATTATGTACATGTTAATGAATATTACATACACATTTTACCATCATATATAACCTAAGGACAATATGATTTTCAAGTCTCAAACTAAAGTCCCTATCGCATATCGAAACTATTATCTCTTAGATAAAATCCATACAACATTTATAGTGAATAATGCAAGTTCTCAACAAGGATGGACCGGCATAAATCAAGATAAATCTGTTTACAAACTTTAACATTAAAAATTATTATTTATATATATTTTTATTAAATATATTTTTTTCGATAGTCACCAGCGAAAGAATTAGTAATTATATCACAAAGAGTATGGTTAAAATATACTTATATTAATTAAATTAGTGTAAATTTTACACTGATTGTTTTAATTTTTAAAGTATTTAAGCTATTTCTCCATTCCACGTTACTGGATATTTAGCGGGATTAGATGCAAAAGCAAAATATTATTTTCATATTTTTTCTTACTGAAAATTTTACTAACAACTGCTCACATTACGGAATCGAACCCACTGCCTACATTTTCAAGTAAATTCACACAACATCCTCAATAGAATAGCACTGTGAGAAAAACGAGCAGTCAACTCAAGCCTACACCCACTCAAATATTAATCTCTCGTCAAATTGTAGCCCAATCGTGTACTTGTCACCGCTTAGCGGATAACGGTGTGCGGGAGATTGTTTAAGCGTGCCTTTAGTGTACGACACGACCATACGATACGATTTGTGCACACAGCAGGGTAGGCAGAGGAAATCCAGTGCTGAAACATTCCGTTCCGCATGGAATAAGCATCTATCCTCACAAGCATTTAAATTAATAATATTAGTCCGATAAGTAAAGAAGATTTATATCACCAATTAAAATATAAAACACATAATAAATTTAAGTTACCACTTATCAAACAATCGCTGTAATAAATCGTATCGACTTATCGCAGGATATATCGTAAGATTTAAAGGTGTTTTTAATTGAGTACAAACTAACTATGAAGCCTCCTTGCTTGTCAAATGTCAATAACATGTGTTTTATTAGTGTTGCCTTAATCTTATAAGTCTTGAGCTATATTTGTGGACACCGACATGGCGCAGTGGAACAGCGTCTGAATGTATCTTCCATGTAGGTACGTATAGCAAACAATCCATCTCAAGCATGTTATTACCGAACAAGAACTTATTAATAAAATTTATATTTATTTGCATCACGTCTATTACAAAGGTCGACGCACCCATTGTTTCTTACTAATATAAGTATGGTATTGTAATATTGAATGTTAGTACCTACTTATTCGCAAGTGGGTTACCGATCGGTGAATCATTTAATATAAATGCTAATGACGAGTAATATTTACGATAGCGTATTTATTGATCCGGTCGTTTTTTTTTCTTTCTAGTGAGAGGAAGTTGCCATTTTTAATATTTAAATATTATATTCTTTTTTTTCTCGTCGAGCTTCACATCGTATCCTGTATCTAGAAGGGAAGGCAGAGAAAATTTATTCGGGATATTGTGTTTAGAGTGACAAAAATCAACGCCGCACTTGACCTCGTTACTAGAGTGAGGAAATGAAAATATTACAATTCCACCGAGTGGAAATCGAACTCACAACTATCACTTTTAGAATGAAACAATTTCGCCACGGCGCGGCGGCCTCATAAAGTTAAGTGATATTACTAGGATTACACTAGTGGCTGTGTGTGAACAATAAAACAAACAAACCGTATTTTCCAGTCTCTATAGAAATTTCGAGAAATACTCTTTTCCAATAAGGAAAATAGGCGGCGTTATACGCCGTGGAATTACTGCTTGACTGTCAATCACTCACTATAAAGCTATAGCTAATATTTCAATAGTCGTTGCAAAGAATAGTTTCTCAGAAAGCAAATAGTTTTAAACATTTCGACATATTGGCCATATTTGTAAATTTATACGTGCTTTGTATTTTGAATAAGGCGAAGCGATACGTGAGAAGTTTGAAGTGAATCTCATATAAAATGGTATGTAATTGTATATTGGTAAATATTATTACCATTTTTATACGTAATTTATTGTTATTTATCTATTTTTATATGTTTGTTTTTTGGTTATTAATATCACTTTTGTTTTTCTGTTGGAAGATATTAATTTTCATAGAATTCATTAATGCCACTGTGACCAATTGGCACAAGCGTGTGACTGCACACGCGTCGGTTGCGGGTTCGATTCTCACTCAGAGGATAAAATAGATAATATTTTTATTTCCTCGCTCTAGTAACAACTCTTATACATTAATACAACATAAAAAATCGATATGTCACCAAAAACATCCACCATAGTCTTATTATTATTACTATAGTACCCCAACCAGCATATTATACCCTAAAATACACAAAAACGAAATAAAAAAAAAGTGAAAGCATGCACAACGCATTTCTCCTCTAAAAGCAAACGGTGACACTATCTGTCGACATTTGACACTACTATCTACGTAGTTAAGCGATGTAACATGCTGTTACTCTCTCCTTATCGTCGCTACAATTATCTTTATAAGCGATACAATGGCGCCTTCTTGTGTTTTGTTTCTATATTATAATTAATTCATACTAAATGTCACACCACTGTCTCCAATTGGTAGGTGATAGGCCGGCCAGTCATGGTGGACAAAGTGAGGTGACAAATAAAGTGAAGTCAGGTAAGCGCAAGAAGTGAAGAACGGAGAAACTATGTACTTTTTTAATACCCTAAAAAGTGAAAAAATATCTTTACACAGTATTCTACGTACAACGGGATAGGCCGAGGAAGCCTTGTGCTAGGACACTCCATTCCCCACTATCTTCCCAGTAAAAAATTAAGACTAAATAAATAACTCAATAAATGAAGCCATTATTAGCAGTGGGATCAGAAATCGTAGTTAGAAAGCACCAAGGGAGCTAATCTGACAAGTAACGCAACACAATGGTAAGGGACTGTCACTGTACAAAACGTACAATTAGTAAGAAAAGTCAATTATTACAGCTACACGATTTTACTTATTGGGATATGCAGAGAGAACCTGGTGTTAAGACTCTCCGTTCATGACACACCGCCCAAGCTTCGAGTCATTAAGTAATAAGTGGCGGTACTCAAGGCCGCTCTTGTCTTTATCTTTCCCCTGAGTGGAAATACAACTCACAATAATCGTGCTGTCATGTCAAGTCATACTCATAAGCTGCTGCGCTACCCGGCCTTAAAATCAATTTTAATCGTATTTACAAATCAATAAAGGTATTTTCGGTTTCCAATTTCAATTGAAATTTAATTTGAAAGAATCTAAATCTTGTCCGCGCCTATCGATTGTCAGAGGCGCGGGTTCAAATCTCCACTGTGCACCGTTCAAATATTTTATTTTGTTATTTTTCAACATATGATAATGTGCAGAATACAGAGGGAAGCTAAAAAATGCATATTTTAAAAACTGTTATCGAAGTCTTTCCGCATACATTAACATATTTAACTTGCTTTTTTTGTGCTATTACGTCATTGTTGCAACAAAAGAGCATTATATTATATACCTATATAAAAATATACATATTTAGGAGGAATTCATCCAGTTTCTTAGAAAAACCTCTTTCAAAATACGTTGAAATCCTAGCTACTATGATCAGTTAATACTAAATAAACAAAAAAACATGCTTAAAGGCGCCGTTGAATGTGATTTGAATAAACATTCGACACCGTTAGTAGAAATCGAGTTCCTTATCTGAACGAGATATGTAGATGCATCAGTATTGTTATTTGATTTTTTCTATAAGAGGCTTTTTTCTACATATTATACTATCTTTATCCTGTGGCTTCGCATACTTGATCAGATAGAAATAAATGAAGCAATTAATATGTTTTCTCCTGTTTCCTTTACGTATTTCGAAATAAATACCCATTCAGTGCTCCCCTGTACTGCCTAATCTACCTACTAAATTATTATTTTATTACCACAAAACATCGATATAGCGTATGCAAACGCGTGAAGGTCGTGGGTTTGATTTCCATTCGGGGATGATTATTTTTTCTCGCCTGAAACAAGAAAAACCGCGATGTCAACACGCTTTATCTCAAAAATTAAGAAGAATCTGTGGAATACAGTGTAATAGTATTTTCCTTCGCCTTATCCTGTATTATACATCAAGAAAATTTGATTTATATTTCCCGTCCAAAATCGAGTACTAACTGGAGTTACTAAAGACAGAAAAAGAATATTACTCATTCCATCAGCTGGGGATCGAATTCACAAACATCACGTTAAAAGCTAGACGTCTACTGCACCACGATGGATACATAACTTACAACTTATCAATGCTAACTCAAAATTGTAGGTTACAAGGCAAGTTTCCACACCACCCAATTTCCCGCTCACAGTCGTAATTCATCAATAAAAGGCGGATGTAGTATTTCAATAACATATTATCACAGTTATAAATGTATTGAATAGAGAGAGAAACCACTATATAATTTAGTGTTAAATATTGATATGTTTCGTTGAGAATTTATAATAAAACGCCTATTGAAATAGACTTTTGATAAAGAATACGTTAAATGTCATTGTGAATTTATATGGCGGTTTTACGATGTGTACGCAGTGAGAGAAACGCAATTAAATGTTGTGTTAATTGTTAAACTTATTCGACAAAGGGAAGTAGGTTCGATTTGTTAATTTTTAAATGAAGAGTGATAATTGTACTTTTCTTTTTTTAGCTTTAAAAAGAATCCCGCGTATAGTAAGGTATGCAGATGGAAGCTAATTAATTAAGATTAAAACATTCTTTCCCCATTAATACACTTTTGTTCTCCACTTTCCGTTAAATTCTTGAGGCATTGCTTGTTCAGTGGCGTAGCTCTGCGTCGCGCTTTACCAAATCATAGAAATGAAAATATTAAACATTTTATTCGTTGTATAATCAATTTCGGTAATTATTTCATTTAAAATTTTGTATAATTTAATTTATAATTGTACTTGTATATTAATGATATATTTCAGGTTTTCGCGCCTAAATCTAAGTGTAGATGTTACAGAAAGAAGGAAATTAAGATGAAGACACTCAGTTCCACCATTTTTTGTTTAAAAGCGAATACACTGCTAACAAGATGTCATTTTATTATAAAAAAATATTAACAGCCCTTGTGGTTGAGTGGTTGAGCCCGTTTGCATTACTTTGACTTTAATTCTCAAACAATTATTATTTACCTTACGATTTATAAGTATCTATGACCAAGAATATAAAATATAAGAATGTATTGAATTAAAAGATCATTTGAATTGAATGCCCATTGCATTAATGTAAAAATTATAAAAAATTGTAACCTATACATTAAGGAGATTGCTCTCCTATGGAGTACGTAGTCGGTTCTGATCAATAGAACAGCCTTCCGAGCTGATGGCAGCTTTACGTTTATTCGATAATTCAAAAGTACTTGACATAATCTTTCTGTATAGAGAATAAATTGAATTGGAATTTAAATCTGATCTTGGTGATCAGATTTAAATTTTTTTTTCTTTTTAACATAGTAACCAAACGAAAAAACATGCCCCCAATCAAACAATTACCAAACAGTACAAAGAGGATTTAGTCCATTAGCTCATTGGAGGAAATTAACAATTGCTTGGACTCTAAATAAAGTCGTCAAGTTAATTCAGTCATGTCAGTTATCGTTGGACTTACTTTGCGTTGGGTTTAGTGACCTGCTTTTTTATACGACTTATTGATTATTAGCAATTATAGACGAGGTCATTATGGTGAAGCTGTAAGCGTGGTGCCAGTGAGTTCGATTTCCATTCACGCAATTAATTATTTTCATTTCGCCGCTCAAGCTCGGTGTTCATATCTGCTACTCAAAGCAAAATGTATCATAAAAGACTAATGTAAATTTTGATATAACATATTACTTGAAAAAGAAATATTAATAAAAATTGTATATAATAATTCTTTAATGTGTCAAGTCCAGTCCAGTCCAGTATAAATTCTGCCTTCAGCAATAACACAATAAAGAAGTATTAACAATATGCACACAGTATATTACGTTACTACTAAATATTTCTAGTATTATAATTTTTTTTATTCACAAAATTATTAGCAAATTAAAACGCTCACACAAAACGTTTCTATGTAATAGAAAGATGAAAAACATAACATGAGACTGGAATAGAACGCATTATAAAGTAAGTGGTAACTGTTTTCTCCGTTATAACCTATAACATTTCTACCGATACAATATAATCAATACTTTAACCATAATCTAAACCATAGTTAAACGTACATTTCCATATAAATCGTAGGCAAGGTAATACTCCCGCGGCAGACGGCCTCTCACATATTCAGTGACCGTGGAAGGTCAGCATCTGCATTTTATTAGCACGCACTTCTAGTTCCGCTGAGATGCGTGATAACATTGTTATTATAATGATTAAATTGCCAATTTCTAGCACAAAAATTATAATAGTATAATAATATAATAATAATAGTAGTTCCTGAGATTAGCACGTTCAACCAAACTAACACTTGAGCTTTAAAACATATTAGAGTATAAATTTAGGATATACCTCACTCTTTTTCCCTTGCGTATTGTACTTTTTTACCAAGCGCTCTGACCATTAGCGCATAGCCATACATTTTCTAGAGGTGCAGGTTCAAATTCCGCTACATTCGAATTTTAATACGTTTTGTTAAAAAGTAGTTTACTTTTCAAAGTGTGGGATAACACTTAAATAAGTTAAAAATAAAAAAATGTACATATTCTCTTGCAAACTAACATTTTTTGAAGTAGTTTAGAGTAGCAGAGCATTGTAAGCATTTCTGTATAGACGAAGCGACAACAAAAGTTCTAACAACTGTGTCAAAATTTAGCTTCAGTAAAAATGTGTATGTAAAGCTTAGTTAACTAGAGCTTTAAACTGGATTGTTTTTAACATTTTTTTTTCAAAATTTCGTAAAATAACAAGGATATTTGTAAAAATATTCTATGGGGCCGTTGTGGCGCATCGGCACAGTATAACTGTAAATGCGATTTTTGTGGGTTCGTTTCCCAATCGTAGGAATGAACTATTTTTATTTCCTTGCTCTGGTAAGAAGACAGAGAGTGACATTGAGTTCCGCCATATCCTCGCTGTGGCATCGAGGCCAACCGTGACTTTGAGTTCCGCCACTAAATACGCTATGCCTCGAGAATTCAGCGGAAAAAGGGCAAGGGAGTGTCTTGAAGTGAGTGTGTGTCGTGAAAAATAATCTTACTGTACAGAGAATAGAGTGAAATACTTAACAAGTTGTACAAAAAACGATTTTTCGAAAGAGAATCCAATGATATTATTAGCCGCCAGTACACTCTATAAACAACCTGCCTGTAACCGGTACTGCGGGGTCACATGTATTATGCATAGTACCCGTCCTGCCCTAAAGGAATCAATCCTGAGTTCAAAATGTCCGGTTCGGAATAGTCTACTGATAGTATATCATTGAATATTTACAAATAAGAAACCTACACTGTGCTACAATAGTATTATTTATGTAATATATAGTCAGAAAACAAGTTGTTTTTAGGGTTCCGTACTCAAAGGGTTAATCCTATTAAGAAGACGCTGTCCGTCCGTCTGTCACCAGGCTGTATCTCATAAACTGCGATAGTAAGTCAGAAGAGACAAATATTAAAAAACAGAATAAAGTGCATATTTAAGTGAATAATTGTCGTTTTTATAGATGCAGAAGAAGAGGAAACCCTTTGTGTCTGAGTGAGACTCGCACTTGGCATATTTTTGAATATTGTATTAAATCATAATCCTTTGTCTTATAGCTAATTTGGGATTAGATAAAGAAAGAGTACGAAAAGTAATTGGTACATACGTATGTTATAGCAACCCCTATAATTCTGCAATGTTTGGCAAATTGTTCACATTACCGATTTGCAAGATACAAAACACCCTTACGATGCAATGATTAGCGACTGCATTCGAGCGCATACGGGGGGTCGATAAGACCCTGATAACGACTAATGCGACGATGTCCTACCCTTGTATATAATAGATGAAGAAAACTCTATACTAGGTTCTGTTTTATTTAGTTCTTCGCATCGCAGCGTTGGGTTCCGCCACTTAACACACAATGCCCTACAAATTCAGCGGAAAGTAGGGAAGTGAAACCTTAATGAGGAGCGGAGTCACTAAAAATTAAACCTAGGATACCTCTGCTTACCGTGATATGTGCGGGTTAGAGAGAAAAGCAAAAAAAATAATAGTAAAACACCAGGATGACTAAATATGAAGGAACGCTGTAACGGTACAACGTCGCGTGCCTATGTCATGCAAATGAAAATAATTTGTCTATTTTCACTATTATTCTTGCAAATCAATTTGAATTTTAGATGCTCTTGAAGGAAATCGAGATTTTTAAAGCTAGCCTTTCCCGATAGTTTACTTTGTAAACATTAGAAGTTGGTTTTTCTTGTTCGTGCAAAGTAAAAATCGTGTCGCCGTTTCTTTATTTGTTCGCGAAATGCTCTAAAGTTTTGGTTTTAAACGTTTGTAAATAGTTTCAATTTGCTTGTTGTGTTTATATTACACTTGGACCTTAAGTTTTCTGTTTGAACAATTAATGGTTTCGAGTAATTTTGATTTATGTAACTTTACTGAGATTGCGATGTCTCTAAATGAATAGATACAATGAACAGACGGACTTATATAATGTAGAGAGTCTATGAAAAGATAAAAAATATCCTTTTTTTTTTCAGATTCATGCTTATATGCGTATTCCTTAAAATAATTAAAATAATTTAATTTTTCTGCCTTAAATTTAATTTTTCTTCCACTTTCGCCACTACGGCACTATTTACAGAATGTTCCCTTGCCTACACAAAAAAGAGTGAAGCTTAAAAATTATATAATTACTTAAGGAAAATCCGATAACTGTTTAAAATATCGCATTTCAAAATAAACTCGACCTCAAAGTTTCTAAAATTCGCAAAATACCCCAATAAAAGCTTGTTTGCTTCATTTTCCACTACAAGTTTTATCTAGACAGTAAAGTACGCATCGGAACAGTTCCGGCGTTTATCTGAATGCCTTTAAGAGTTGATAATAGTTAGCGAACAATGTGGAGCTGCCTCAGCTACCATACTTTTGTAAACACGTTCAATTTTATCTTACCTCTAATAGGTAGAAGTTTTAGTTAACGTTTGGTGAAGTGGATATTAATATGTTTATTTTTTTATTTATGTATTTATTTCCGGAAAATAAATAAAGAGAGTTTAAAAGTAGCAAATAGTAGTTTCACGCTTATCCCGCAGATAATATGGCAAGCAGAAGTAACCTAGTGTCGGAGACACAGTGTTCTTCCTGGCAAAACTACTTTTTGAGCTGACAGTACTCACTCTCGTATAGAACTGACAAATTGACAAATTTATATTACTTAAAAAAAATATTTTAATGGACAAATTGAATAAAAAATAATTTAATTTTGATTTTAAAAGACAAATTTTTAACAGCTCATACAATATTCATAGAACAATAAAGACAATTCTGCTTCGCCAATCGTATAAAACAATACCTCGAATGTTATTGCAGAACTCTTTATTGTTAGTTTTGTTAAATAAAAACACCTTTGTGTGCTTTGTTTGGTTTAATATTATAAAATTCAGCGATAATCTGTAAAGTTATTTTTTATTTAATTTAAAAAAATGAGACCTTTGTGGCGTAGTGGGGGGGCAGCTGACTGGAAACGTGACTGTTGTGAGCTCGACTCTCATTCAGGAGATGGATATATTTTATTTTAGTTTCATTTCTAGTTTCACAAGTAAAAAACGTAATTGTGATTTAATTGTATATTTTGCTTGAATTAAATATTTAATTGATAAAATTATCGATTAACATTTTTTATATTTTATTTACATTACAGTCTAACGTAATTAATGAAATAAAAATATTTGAAATCTAAATGTATAATCTCAAAGATGAATATCAATCAATACAGATATGAAAGTCAGACGCATAATAATTTTGTTACTGTTGCTACACCTGCAATATTTTCTAATTGAAAGCAACTTCAAATATTAAAGCTACATTTACAAAAAAAAACTGGCGCAAAATGAAAAATCTCGTTTATTCCATTGGATTATAATAAAATTATAAATTTTGGAAAATTATCCTTCCACTTCTCTATACTCTACATTCCAATACATGCGCTACATGGCAGTTTTCAACTTTCTAAGTCCAGTAGTATCATTTGTACGTTATCTATAAGTTACTAAGTAGAGACGAGATTTAAATAAAAATATTTAGCACACTCTAAACTAATTTCTGCGTTCTTTCTTAAATAAGTTGTTTTTCTTTAAATATTTATATCATTCATGAAAAAAATTTCAACATACATATTATAGTAAATGATGGACAAAAAACAACTTGGCTCTCGTGACTTGGATACAACCATCTTTTGTTAAAGCGAAATTGTTAGCGATTCTTTGGTCCTTGTTCTCGAATCGGCGTGTTGAGTGCTGCGAATGATTTATATAGGCTTTGTGATTTTTATTTACGACGAGATGTGGTATGCGCGTGTGTGTCAAAATATTTCCGACTGTTATTCATGGTGGTGTGAAAATATGCGAGCGGCACTGTCTTCTGTGCGGGAGGTAACGGATTCGGTTAGTAGCAGCGCAAAGGCACGTGACACGTAGACGTTTATGGGTTCCATTTCACTCGAGGAAATGAAAATATTGAATATTTAATTTCCTCGCTCTAGTAAAGAGGCAAAACGCGGAGGTCCGCCACACAACACGCTACATCAGACTGTAAGTGAAAAAACGGAGTGTCTAGATATTAAGTTAGCGCTGCCTTGCTGACTGTACGGAGGTAACAGCATCAAATATATTCGTTTTTAAATTAAGCTTTCTTGTATAATTGTATGTTTCTAAATAAAAATATAAACGGTACAAAAAATAGCTAAGTAGTAAGTAATCCATATGCTATTAGACAGAAAGGGCTGATTCTGATCGATGCAAGTGATCTAGCATGGGGTTAATACTGACACTATATTTTTTGTATGTTAGAGACATGTATCTTCTTTATTCATATTATCGTACCATCATGGTATGTTAGGGGGATTCATATATATCACTGTGAGCAAAGAAACCCACGAAATTTCACTTCTTGATAGAAGTTTACACAGTCTTCGCTTTAGGAAAACCTCTTTAAAACATGAATTTAGGATGACAATTTATATAATAAAAGTAGATAATTTAAAGAAAATCGGAAAACTTTGTATTAACTCTATAATCATTTTTTTAAAATAACTTAAATATGTAATAAAATAATTGAATAGTTTTGTTCATGTTGATAAGTTACAAAAATAAATACCAAAAGGGTGCTTACTTCTATATCGGAGCATCTTTATGTCTATTTTTTTAGTAATTATATAATATTTGAAATATGAAAATTATATATAACGGAGCTTAATTTGAGTTAAAAATACTGACTAATTTTAACATAATAGGTAAAAAATAGTCTTATAAAACAAATAATCATGGAAAACCTATATTAGGCTATTATCACGCGACTAATCGATTTGAACCCTACCATTGTAAAGATCTATGCGTTGAACCGTTTTATTTTATTGTACTTCCCCACACATTTCATTTTGACCCCAACTGTATACATTTTGCACCTTATTACTTCGTATTACAGTTTACTTGTTAATTGCCAAAATATTTAAATATAATGCATTTTCAACTTTACAACTCAAATTTAAGGTTGCTTCTTCTTTGTACAAGTATTTTTTAGTGATTCATAGAAAAAAGGCTTATTAAGTCGATAATAATGTTAGTTAATTTATAAATATCGTCAATAGACCTAATATAAATATGGGCAGTTCCCACGTATCGGTTATTAGTATAAATTGACTTTAACTTAACGTTTGGTTGATCGTCTATTAAATTAACAAATGTGTTGCAATACTTCCCGTTTGTTTTAGCTTTAATGATATAGTTGATATTGGTTTTTGTGAATGCATTATCATTATCATTATAAAATATTTTTTATATATCCAATATACTATATTGGTTTATAGTTGTTTTTTTTTGCTTAACTTTTGAGGTCAATTTGAGAGAACTTAGACATGTAGGTTAATTAGAGAGTGTTATACTAGTAGAAAAATAGAAAGAAAAGAGGTTTGAGAGCGTGTAATGTGTCAAGGCCACGTTTTATTATAAAAATAATTCCCCAAATAGAAAGCTAACCCCTCACCGTAGCGTTTATAGTCTCAGAGTCAGCTGTGCCAAAACAACGGCCTCTGTTTAAAGTTACAAGGGTATATAATATGATTTATTGTATAAATCGTTTCATTCATACAATGATACAGATATGAATAACATAACTAATATGTGCGAACTCACCACGTAATGTAGAGATCGGATACTTCCGTATTTGAATAGCGTTACCACCTTACTAAACTCATTTGCCCGACTCTGAGACACTGCTCGGAGCTTAACGCCACATTTTATCATACTAGAGCGTATACAAACTACATTCCTCTACAAAAAAAATTAAGACGTAAAAATAATGATTATCAGTAAATCCACATTTATAAACGTAAATAATTCATACAACAAAGCTTTGAACGTTCAATAAAATAAAATATAGGACCAATTAGGCACAGTCAATTAAGAGGACCACCCGACGCGGCTTTCTCTGTCGGTCTATTATTTTTATTCTATAGGATATAATAGGGATGAAATAATCCTGTAAATATTTTTTTTTATGTTTTAGTTTTATAAAATAAAATAAAATATTGTTGCTATGCCAACGTGGTACAGCGACTAACTATGAATGCAATAGTTTAGGATTCGATTCCAACTCGAGGTAATTAATTCTTAAGCTTTAAATGATATATATTTTAAAAACGTTGCTATATCGTTGTATAAAATGGATGCAATTTTCCTAATCAGTAAATATAAAACACAGTGACTTATGTTGAGTTTCTCTTTCTTTCTATACCTACCCGCAAAAAAATAGAAGAACTATCCTTTACTGACTCTCCATAAAAAGAATATTCGTTGCACTCGAGCTCTAAAACAAAAAATCGACCTCAAAAATTTAATAGGGTGATGTTAAAAGGACCGAGGTGCCATTGCCAGGGCAAAAAGAAAGGTACCAATAATAAAATTATCGGGTTCCACCACCCATTAAATGCAGACCGCTGTGAAATATGGAGAGCTTTCATTGTGATGTGCTGGCGTTAGGTAAAAAATGTTAGTTATTTTTTAGCTTTACTCTATATTCTGCATATATCAGGGTAGCAGGGTAGGCAGGGTATTAAGAAATTCCGTCCTTTGCTTGTCGCGTATTTAGGGAAAAGCGAATGTTAAGTGGCGGGCCTCAACGCCGCGTTTTATTAGTGCCAGACGAAAAAAAAATAAACAATGATTTAGTTCCTCGAGTTAAAATTGAATTCACAATCTTCGTGTTTACAGTCAGACGCTGAGCCGCTGTGATACGACGGCCTTAATTAATAAAAATTAAAACAGCTTCACGCTGTATCCCGCACACAGAAGGATAGACGAACGGAACCTAGTGTTAACACTCTTCCGCCCCCCACTTTCCGTCTACTGGTGAACATAGATAAATAAACACATAATTGGACTCCCATAGTTACAAATCCAATAATTTATACTAAAAGATGTTTTCTAAGAGTTTCTAACCGATAGTTAAACCTCATTAATAACTCAAATAACCTGATAACTTTTAAAACAGCCATTAATCTTAGCTTAACCTTTCGGTTCACTTTAAACGCTGGTTTACAGATAGAACGCGTCGTACTTATGCTTAGTTTATGCAAAGATGTTTCGATAGTTACAGTAATAATGAAGGATATTTCTCTTTATTTAGCTTAACGCTGTATCCCACACATAGCAGAGGAAACCTGGGAATCTAGTACCGTTAATATTTTAGAATATAAAAAATGCCATTGTATAAGATATCAAAACCAATTAATTTTAATTGTTATATTTTAAATTAAAAAATGACACACTAACTAAGAAATGTAGGTAAAGTCTAGTCAGTTTAAAATGCTTTTTTATTTCGAGTGGATAGACAAATGCTAATAAAAAATTAAATGATCTAAACATGTTCTAATAAGGTAAATTACAAGGCTAGAATATAAATATATTTCTGAATTAATGTTACCCCTTAAAGAACTACGCGTCAACGCAACGCCCACGTAATCTTCATCGACAATTACTATAATTAAAATCAAACCTACACCATATGCAGAACAAAAAAAACATTTCACATTAACCCTTTGTCATATCAATTTAAAAAACATTCTACCCCCAAATCTCACGGTGTAATATGACATTGCCTCCCACCCCCACCCTGACAAATGAAAAGTCTTTTAATTAATTAGAACTACCCTCGCCGTGAGAACCGTTCGAGTGGCGTAAGTTAGAACAAAGTGATCATGAATATTAAATACGAGAAATTGAAATAGAACTGCGTGAAACTTTTTAATTGTAATTGTTCTTTTTATTAGATAATTATATTCTGGCCGTCGTACCCCGGTGGAACAGAGGTGTGGGTAAGCGCGACGGTTGTGAGTTTGGTTCCTTCTCGTGAAAATGTAATATTCTGTATTTTCATGTTCACGTTTTAGTAAGAACTCAAAATGCAATGCCTCAATTAAAAACAAAAACTAAATAAAAATATTTAATAAATTTTCGGAACTTAACACCACGCATTGCCTACCAGTCTCGATCTTTATAAGCTTATGTGACTCCTCTATACAGACAGAGTATACGTGAAGATAAAAAAAATTGAAAGAAAAAAAATACTTATTATTTTTCAAGGACCCCTGTAAGGTTTTTTTTTTGCAGAACAGAACCTTAAAAAAATAATATCTAGAAAGAATTCCACATCAGCTATTAAGACGAGACATTCGCTATTCGAAGTAAAGATCGAATAAAGTCACGTCTCCATTTTACAACTTGTGCCAACGTATGCAACTTCATAACGAACTCATTAAACGTTTAACTGGATGACAGTGACACCATCGTAGCTTAGCGAGATAGTCTCTTGTGGTATATGCATCTCATATACCATTGTCCATTAGATTACCACTTGGAGGGTTGCTTACAACTGCGTGACTGTAAAAATGGCGGTTGTGACTTCGATTCCCGCTTGGTGAATGAAATATTTTCATTTGAAGGCGGCGTTATGTTCCACCAATCAAGTCACGATGGCTCAAGAATTCAGAAAAGATTCTTCAAGAAAGTGAGAAATGGAATTATCAATATGTGGAACGAAGTGTTTTAACACTAGGTTCCCAGGTTCCCTCTGCCTAGCCTCTTATAATACACTTACAGCGTAAGCTAAAAAAAAATGTACTTGTATATATATATATCGCTCCAGGCCACTGATTAAAACCAAAATGAAAATCACACAACCTCCTTGTTAGATCGCACGTGCCACGTTTTCGACGCGTGTAAGATATGTCATACACCTCGGGGGCGTCAATTTATTTGCATTCAAATTTATTTTATGTCACGTCGTTCTGACGCGTACAAGTATATGATTTTTGGGAACATTTAACAAATACTTGGATTTGACATTTGACGTAATACGACGAATGACGAATAAAAGAATAGTCATTGATCCTATTGTTCTATAGTTCGAAGGTATCTGCAAGTATAAGATAATAAGATTGTAGGTACCCGTATGGCAGGGCAGGCAAAAGGGACCTAATGTTAAGGCATTCTATTGTCGACTTCCTGCAAATATTTGTAATATACTAAACGAATAGTAATAAAATAAGCTAAATTGAACCCCCTACTATTGCCAATTTCCCTGTATAGAAATACGGAATTTCAATTATTTACGATAGCAACATTCAATGCATATCATTGACAATGACACCCAGCAAATCGAATTATAACTTCGTATTGGTTACCTTTTATTCGAAACAGAACGAATTTGGCACAACTAAAATATTTTAAAGAAATTTAAATCGTATGATAAAAGCACAGAGTCCAAAATTGAAACACTTTGATCGATATCTGTAGCTCTACAAATTAAAATCCGTGCTATCACACATACATCTAGAGTAGTGTTACCATGAGAGTACTGAAAATTGAGATTTATTTATAGGATTAAAATTACGTTAAATTTTTAAATATCTATATGTAGACGTTTAGTCTGTTTGTCTGTTATATAGTAGAGTAACAAATTATTCTATTACTTTCGCATAATTTCCACATTTACTAAAAGGAGTTAGCGAAGAATGTCTCGTAAGTTTGCATTCGGTCCAGACGTTCTCATTTTTTAGGACTATGAAATGACTTATTTATTTATTTAATTAGTAACAAAAACTATTTATTTAAGTTACTTCAAAGCCATATACCGAATGCGACATTTTATTTGTATATTTCTATCCTAAAAAAATCCCAGCTCTTGGTATCACTAATCTAGATAGAGCCCGGTCAGACATCCAAAACAAATACTACACTTTTATAGGGGGACACAAACTAATTTGCATATGGAAAAGCGTCACATGTATCAAAGAGTGGGCAAAAATTCGCACGATCGATACTACGTACTGACCGCTTGTTTACATGTTATTACAAGTAGTAAGGCCAAAATATATGATCAATTTACTTATTGATATTTGGTCATGACGAACTATTTAACAAAATATAAATTATAGTATATATTTTTTGTTAAATATAAAAAATATATATTAATTCTTTTCTGTTGTGGGGCAGTGTCTAACTGTAAACGTGACGGTTGTAGATTCGATTCCTACTCAATTTCATTTTCTCGCTCTGGTTACAAGACTATGTACGGAATTGACTTCCGTCCACTAAACACGCATGAAAAGTTCTGAAAAATTACTTTGATATGTGCAGCGTGAACCTTAAAAAAAGATACAAATATTTAAAAAAAAATACAATTTAAAAACGAAAATTATCACAATGCAAATAAATAACTACTGTTACATCTAAAAATCAGCAAAATTGCATCTCAAAATACCAAAAATGAATACTTGGCTTGCGTTTAATAAGCACGAAACACGCTACACCCATAATTATTAACAATCTAAACCCTATTCGTTATAGTAAAGTCAAAATCATCAAGGGACTGCACAAAAGCAACACTTAGTAATTGTTATTATGAGGACCGCGGAGGGCGCTATTCAAATTCAAATAGCTTTCAAATCTACTATTATTATCCCTGACGCATTGTATATGTCCATAGGGACCGATATCACTGGTTTGATTCCTGTCTTTGCTTGTATTTTTTTTTCACTTTATATTACTGCTTTTTTTTGCCTCGGACTGTGTCTCGCTCTAAGTAGTGTAGCTATCTACTAGGCAACCTAGTATTAAGTATAAACACTATTTCTATTAAAAGCACTTCCGTTCCCTCTTTTCACCGAGGAAATAAAGAAGAATCTTATGAAAAAATTGTGATTTTTCCATTTCTTTGTTTCATCTACCTATTTTATTTGACATAAAACCTAGTTTTTGAGTTTTATCAATATTTAGCTAATGAGTACAATGAATCAAAAAATTAAATAGAGGAGCGTAATGGCACTGTACTTGGTTCTCTCAATAGACCCTGCTATATCCCTATAGGCCGAGGAACCCAGTATTAAAACACACCGGTCCGAAATTTTAAATTTTGATACATTGCGAATTGAGTAGCGCTACTATAGCCTCAAATATTTGGTGCTTGAAATAAAAAAACGACTTATAAATATATATCTTTACATAAAATTCCCTAAAGCTGAACCAAAGTATCATTAACCACGCTACTTTGACTCCCAATAAACTTCTCAAAAGGAAATTATTCATGCAGTAATAAAACATTAGAAGATTTTTATATCATCGGCTTCTTTAGACGATAATTTATGTGACGGTAAACATTTTAGTGGCCATTAATGCTATTCGATTGTCATATCGGACTTACTGATGTAAGTGGCGCCTGAGTTCCGGCGGCGCTTGAAACGAAAAAAGTTACAAAAAGTTTTAGCACCCTACTATGTTTTTAGAATAAGCAACTTGTGTTTTGGTAGGATCAGTTCGGGTATCAAAATATTGGTATTCATTATTATTATAGGTATGTCTTAGTTTTATTTATGTATATAGAAGGGTGTATTGATTGCTATTGTGCAGAAGTATAGGAGAGCTTTTTTGTTCGTACTTGAAAGTTTTCATCATGAATAAAATATAGGATTATAAGATAAGTTAAAAAACTAACTAAGTTTTTTTAAATTAATTAAAACGTTAAGCTTGATTTGAATGAATTTGTATAATTAATCTTCAAATTTACTATTTAAGATATGGACGATATCTGAAATTGGATTTAAACCTTTAAAACTCTCTTCGCTTTCCATTCAATCCAAAATTTAAAACATTGCCTGATGCTTTTTAACCAAACCACGGGAAATAAAGTGAGAATCAAATTCACAAATATCGCGTTTACAATCGGATGTCCCACTGCGTTGCAATGATCTTGTTTGAAATATGATCTTACAACAATAAAACAATATGTACAAAATAGATTAATATAAATTTATTGAGTTTTGTATAGAAAACGTGTCCCATTAGCTAAGTACTACAAAATTCAGCTCCCACTTAAAGGAGAATTCAAACAGTTAACCAAAAATCGAAAGTGAAACTAGGACCACCTCGTAACTCAAACTCATATTACAAATTCAAGTGAAACGCACACCGTATGTCATTGATATTGACCATACAGCGAGTAAAAGACTATAATATCAAATTAGATACTCATATCACCACGCGTTTCCGTCGATGGTGTTAGAATGATTAATTCAGGATATGACAACACTAACTCTATTGTTTCAAAGGTAACAATGCAGACGAACAAAAAATAAGGGAATAAATCTAAATCCTGTTTTAAAAGTGGCGTGGCTAGTTTTTTTTTTTTGTGATCAGAGGATTTGGTTAGGTGGTGTGCGTTGAGCTTTATTTAGGTATGTATCCATAGGTAGATTGCTGTTTACGGTTCACACTTTATAAGACAGGAGAAACTCAGTGCTCAGACACTCCGTTACCCATTTTTCTCCATATTTTCGAGATATTGCTTGTTGGGTGGCGCTGACCAATTGTGTCGCAGGGGCACAAGTGTGCAACTGTAAACGGAACAGATTGTGAGTTCGATACGAATTCTGGAAAATGAAATATTTAATATTTTCGTTTTGATAAAACTTACTTGGCGTAAAATTATATATTTTCTTATTTTACCTTTAAGTTGTTCAAGCGGTAAATCTAAAAAAACTTTTGAAAGACATCATCTCATAATCTAAAAATACTTCAATTTCAAAGTATTCTTCATTGTTTAGAGCTGAGCGTCTACTAATTTATATGTATTTCGTAAATTTTATATGTTTATACGTAAATAATTAATTTTATTCAAAACAACAGCGGAAATGGAATACAGTTAAAATCAATTCACAATTTTATTTCAAAGATAAACACTAGCTACACGAATATTTAATTACATTATACCTCTAATTAGATACTTGTCTTGCTCCACTGCTTGTACTTTGATACCGGCCGATTTGACAACTGTCAATAGAAATACATAATTAGAATTTGAAATGAGATTAATATATTAATTAATATTTTTATAACCTCACGCTATATATAACATATAGAACCTATTGATAATAGACTCAGTTCCCCACGCACTGCACTATGTTCCAGATATTGTGTGTTGAGTGGCGGATGTCAACGTCGCGCGTTGTCTTTTAGAGTAATTTGTAACTATGTATAATAAAATCTAAGAAAACTGAGCTTGGCCCACTTGTAAAAATAGTATTATCACGAAACTTAAAGGTATACTTTGCTTAGACGACAGTACGATATCATCGGGATTCTCTGATGTAGAGTTTGGGCTTGCATAGTGAACCTTTACAGAGGTTACTTTACTAGTATTAGTAACTCTCGATTTTACGTGATATTTTTTAGAAAAACTTAGAAACCATTTTTAATGGTTTCCCAATAATGATATTATTCGTTATTGATTTATTATTGAATGATACTCCCATGCTCATCGATTTTTTTAGTCTATCGTATATGAAGTGCTATCCTTAATAATTTTACTTTCTTAAATCATTCTACATTTTGTAGATGCACATGACGGAAATACAATGATTTGTTTGTGACATTTGCCTACGAAACTCTCCAAATTCAACGAGCAAAAATGACTCAAACGTTTCTCAGAATAACATTTAAACATTAAGTCATTTTAATTGAAATCGCTGGAGGAAGTGAAGTTTTAACTCCCCAGCCAGCAACGTGCCTTATCGCAGGAAACTTCAAAATTGACTGTATCGCGGGCATCATCGCAAATGCGTATGCCGAGCTGTTCTCATTGTTCATGTCATTTTATTGGAGAAAGTAAAGAAATAATATATTGAAAAGTATATTTCTATAACATCTATTAATTACGTATTACGTACAGACTGTAAACGCGACTGTTGTGTGTTAGATTCTCATTTGGAGGAATTGAATTATTTTCATTTCCTCGCTTTGGCAAGAAGGCCTTCCAAAGCGTAATATCTATATAATTGAGGAGATAGTGAGAAACAGAGTGTTACACTAGGTTCCCTCTGCCTATCATACTTTGCGGGATTAGCCGTGAATCTGTTGAAAAATATAATAATAAAAATATTTACAGTTTGAAAGATAATGGAAACCTGCCCCACCTAAATTATAAAGTAACTAACGACAGCATAAAATATGTATCTACGAATATGTTTTAAGAGCCAAACGACGCTTAATCTATATGTACATATAAAAATTTTTAACTCGCTTCTGCCAAGTTATAATTGTATATGTTATAGGTACATGTACATATAATATAGCCTAACCTAGTGGCACAAGCTTGCGACTGTAAATGCGACAGGTTATGAGTTCGATTCTCACTCGAGGAAAGTAAATATTTAATATTTTTCTTGATCCTTCTTTTCCCTCGCTCTAGTAATGAGGTGTTCCGCCAGTCAACACGCAATGCCTCCAGAACTCAACGGAAAGTGGGGGACGGATGTGTCTTAATTAGAAAAGAACGTTTCAACACTAACCTCCCAGGTTCCCTCTGCCTACCCTGCTATTTGTGGGATATAATAGGAAGCTTAGATTAATTTTTACAAGAGGTATACAAAATGTTGTGTTGTGTTCCGTCACTGACTTATTTGTGCATATTCCAGGGTAAGTACCAGTATTCGCAAAGGGTGAAACTTAAACCAACAAAAAAATACGAATATATCTTTACCGACCAGGAATTGAACCTCTATAAATTAAAAGTCAAAAGTACACTATTATAGTAACAGCACTATTTACACGCCAATCAAAACAACATATTATCATTATAGCAAAAAAACATTAAAAAAAAATAAAAAAGCTGAAACAACTAATTACAAGTCAATCAACAGTAAGTAATAGTAAATAGACAAATAGACAAAAAGTATTTTAAAACTATTTAACAGTTTGTTTCATACATATTAGGTTGCCCCCTAACCCCAGCAGACGCTGAGTGATGTATCAATATATCATGTTGATACGTGAGCCACGGTATAATGTGTGGTGAAATTACTTTAGACATTCGTTATTTCATTTTTTAAGTAGGGTAAGTACCCTACTTTTATATAATTTACTTAAGAGAGAGATTTCCGTTCCCGACTTTAAGCAGAATTTTTGGAGGCATTACTTATTGAGTGACGGACCTCAACGCCGTACTTTTCCTCGTCGTTACCAAATAAAAACTGGTATTAATTAAACTTTCTTAAACAAATTTCGTATAACACGTAACACAATCTTAGAATATTAACTACTTGAAATAAAAATAATAATTAATTTCCCCTAATGGTGATCGAACATACAACAGCTTGTAAGAAGTATATACATAGCTTATTGGGTTTAATGGAAACAATTAACAAAATATAAAACATCATTTATAACCTACACCTAGACTTCCTCCATTAATATACAATTTTATATAACAATTAGACTACGATTTTATATAAAAATTAGACTTATCATTTAAGCAAATGATAAGTCTAATTTTTATATAAAATTTATTTAGTTATGAGGTCGGTCGTAGCGCAGGAGCACTGTTGGTGTCAGGTTGTAGGTTCGATTTTGACTCGGGTAAATGAAATGTCTAATATTTTCATTTCTTCGCTATGGTAACGAGGCAAAGCGTAGAGTTTCGAGGATTCGGCGAAAAATGAGAAAGAAAAAAGTAAAACAGAGAGCATTGAATGTGCTAATGTCAGGAACCACAGGATCGAATTGGAACATTGTGTATATAATTGGTAACATTTTAAGTCAATGATTATTTTCCCATTCCATTAAATTGAAAATCGAACCCACTTCTATAAGGCGAAGTAGGCGTTGTTAATATAGAGCCACGCTGTCCATTATACCGTGAGGGCGTTATATTTATACGTAGAAACATAACAGTGAAAGTATATCCAATTTATATCTCCATTATATTTGATTAAGACCTGAGACCTGATACTCATGAGAATGTTAACTTATAGTTAGAATAATAATATAGTCATATTTCATCTTTAATTTAGTTTCGTTAGTAGGGAATCTTTAAAACAAATACCAAAAAAAATACTTAGGAATTTATATTTCTATCCCTCCTCCTGGCATTAATCCCGGCTATTGCCAGGGTCTGTTCTCCTACTCAACCTACTCCACTTTGCACGGTCTTTCGCGTCCTCGGTGGTTAGACCATTAGCTCTCATATCCTGCATCACGACATCCAACCAGCGCTTCCTTGGGCGTCCGGAAGGTCTCACTCCAGGCACTGATATATCAAGGCACTTGCATCCGACATAGTTCTTAGGCCGGCACGTAACGTGGCCAAATCATCTCAAGCGACGCTCTTGGAGCTTATCCGCTACGTCACGGACCCCAAGACTACCTCGAATGAATGTGTTGCGTATGCGGTCAGACTGCGTTACGCCGCACATCCACCTCAGCATCTTCATTTCCGTGACGTGAAGCTCCTGAGTGTGCCGAGATAGTGCTGGCCAACATTCGCTGCCGTATAAAAGAACCGGTCGGACGATGCTCTTGTATATCAGCCCCTTGAGCTTGGGCGGTATTCTGCGGTCGCAGACCACACTAGTGACCTCCCGCCATTTGGCCCAGGCAGCGCTCATCCGGCCATGGACATCGTGATCGATGCCTCCAGACTCGTGCATAACGGATCCAAGGTACCTGAACTTTTCCGACTTAAGGGCTGGCTCAGGACCTATAAGGATCGTGCTCGAGTCCGTGCTCCCGCAGGCCATGTAGCAATGTATATTTATATATTGATAAAAAATACGATTTTTTTTGTTTAAGCACGATAGTTCCAGAAGCTACTACTTCGAATCAAAAAAAAATGTATTGGATTGTATATTAATGGAGGAAGTCTAGGTGTAGGTTATAAATGATGTTTTATAATTTGTTAATCGTTTCCATTAAACCCAATGAGCTATGTGGTATATACTTCTTACAAGCTGTTGTATATTCGATCCCCATTAGGGGAAATTAATTATTATTTTTATTTCAAGTAGTTAATATTGTAAGATTGTGTTACGTGTTATACAAAATTTGTTTAAGAAAGTTTAATTAATACCAGTTTTTATTTGGTAACGACGAGGCAAAGTACGGCGTTGAGTTCCGTCACTCAATAAGTAATGCCTCCAAAAATTCTGCGTAAAGTCGGGAACGGAAATCTCTCTCTTAATGGGAACGGAGTGCCTTAACCTTTAAGTATGGACGTCGGGTCTCACAGACCCATCTAGTACTACGAATTCTACAAATCGGCCACTTCTCGGTGACCTCCGCCACTGAGTCGCTCAGTACCTTTCGTATTAATGACAAAATGAATGTAGATAGCAGTGGTTGTTTCTCTGGGTTCAAAACACGTGAGTATTTAACTTTCTAAACGGGGCCTGGGTCTGTCAGACCCGACGTCCATGTTTCCCATCATGTATGGGATTGTATTGCATAATGATTTCAAAACGCCATATATTTATAAAATATTACAAAATATACTTTAATATTATAATTGTATTATTTGTATTCAAATGTTTTTATTGTTATTAGTTTGCATTGTTTGTTATGTATTTTAGTAATATAAATATTATTTACCTAAAAAAGATCCAAATTTTTAAGTTTTTATGATAAAATGGAAAAATTGATCGACCAAGCACATCAGGGACAAAAGTATCGGTACTTTATAATCAACATCAAACAAAGGAATTGGACGACTACATTTTATCAAGAAAATAGCACTTTATCAAATAAAAAAACGCGTTTCGTACACTAAGCTACTCTAAGAATTGAGAATGACTTTGACTTGCGTTTCGCGATCTGATCTATCATTTATTGAACATGAACCTAAAAAAATAGTTTTGGGTTCTTGAAAAACATGTACACTTTGCCCCCAAAAGATATATAGAAAGACAACACATACTTATGATGACTGCAATCGTCCTGCCTACAATGTTGAAAGCCATTGTGTATCGATGTTCAATAGTACCTTATCTTGAGGTGTTGTCAAAATTTTTATTTTATAACATAAGATGTAATTTCCTTATTTTTTTATTTGTTACACTTTATATTTTGTTAAAAAAATATTTATTTTATTATCTGTCTTTTTTTATAGTATTATTTTCTTAAGAGTCATCCCATGTGGCCAAAGACTGAAATTGTGACTTTAAGTTACTTAAATCGTTGTGATGCGTAAACTTTAATAAAAAGCGATTTTATTTATATTGATTTTGTTTGGTTTGATTCATGTAAACTAAAACATAAAATTGTCTTCTTCCTTTAAAAAACAGACGGAATATGACCAATAAATGCACTGGTCTGACAGACCCGACGTCCATATGTGTGTTATAAAAAAAGTCACGTCCATAGTTAAAGGTTAACACTGAAGCTAAAAAAACACCAACGATTTCAAGAAAACCGGGTTTAAGTATAATCCCATCTAAAAATCTTATCATTTGAAAGTATAATAACAATTATGCTATTAAAAATCCCTTGTGTCCCAATTTGGCAAGACGAAGTCCGTTTGAATCGTAATTAATTTGACGAAAGTTTGATTTTTTGTATTTTAAGTGATTAATTCAGAATCTCGAATGTTATTTTAAAAGTAAAAAGTAAAACACCCAATAGTAACACTTTTTCTGATATAATATAGCTTTCATGTACAGACAGCGATCTGTAACATTATAGTTTTAACTTTGATTTTACTGTATTTTCTACGTTAATTTTTTAGAAGGCAATATTGGCGCGGTGCACAAGCATGTGCCTGTCAACGTGACTGTAAGCCTGGTTGTAAGTTCGATTTCCACTTGAGGAAATGAAATATTTTTTATTGTTGTTATTTACATTTTTTTGCTTTGGTAACAAGCTTTGGCGACTTAAAACGGTACGCCTCGAGAAAAGCCTGGAACGGAAGTGTTTTAACAAATAACGGAGTGTCTTTATATTAGACTCCCAGGTTCATCCTATGTGTGGAATACAGCGAGAACCTAAAAAAGCAAAAAAATATTTATCAGCAAAAAATGTGTAAAACTATTTTTTTAGAATATTAATAATTAAATTTACACACAAAGATTATATATACGAATATTTACGTTTATATTTCCATTTCTTTGCTCTGGTGTCGAGGCAAAGCGCGGCTTTGAGTTCTGCCACTCAACACGCAATACCTACAGAATTTTTCAGAAAGTGGGGAACGGAGTGTCTTAACACTAGGTTCCCTCTGCCTACCCTGCTGTGTGCGGGATACAGCGAGAAGATGATTTACACACGACGATTATAGACCTATCCATATTAATAATTCTAATATATATTTTCTCCAGTCCCCATATATAGTTCCCCAGTTAGATAGGACCTTTGTTCCTACAATATAACTGTCACTTAAACTAAATCCATTCACCGTCAAATAGAGATTGATTTGAAAATAAGCACTGAATACACGTATGAAAATCTTTTTAATTCATTGTCAACCATGTCAAAGGTTTGACTGATATGTCTATTTAGGAATATCGATCACATTGTGATTGTCAAATAAGGCGTTACATCCCTAAAGTTAACGTATGTTTTTTATAAGTAGTTAAACTTACGAGGGATCTATCTGCCCGCGACTTATCCTGTTGTAATTACCTCCATACAGCTCGTATGTTTTATACCAATTTGATTTTTCTCGATCCCATTTTAAGAGCAACGGGCAAACTGTCAGAATTCCTTTGTCATTTATAGGTTATATTAGACCCTAGTAATATTATTACGTAATATTTTAATACTTTGTGTTACCTTGTTTTAGGATATATGTTTTTCAAACCCTCAAAGACGACACACAGTCACAGACTTTGCTCTTGTCTAAGATTACACAGATATTTACGACATTTTTGTCTCATAACTTTCAGTATAGTGAGAAATTATTGGTTCTACTTTTTATATATATGAATGCACTTTGAATTTACATTTGAAGCGAGCTTTTAAAATTTGAACTGGAAGCACTTAGTTAATTTTGGGATTGAATTCTTTTCTTTTATTTGCTTAGATCGATGCTGTGTCCCGCATTAACAGGGTAAGCAGAGGTGACTTAGATTCAGAACACTCTGTTCCCCACACACTACCAAATTGTCTAGATATTGCGTGATGAGTAGCAGAACTCAACGCCGCGCTTTGCCTCGTTACCAGAGCGAGGAAATGCGAATGTTAATTAAATATTTCGTTTATCAAGTGGGAATCGAACCTATAACCGTCAACACATTTACAGTCAGGCGCTGTACCACGGTGGCCTTTATATTATTAACTACACACAATAGTACCACGAAAGTGTCAAATGGAGGTCGTAATAATCTCAAATGAATTTCGTCATTAGAGAGTAACGAGCTCTTCGTAATCTTATATCGTGAGTTCAACGTCATTTTCTACATGTTATATTTATATTGTTATATATTAAAATTTCCATACGTTCACATTCTTAGTTACAGTTTTGTATTTACGTATCTTCAAAATTGCAAGAAAGGCCTACCCTTACCTATTTTTTTCCATTAAGACACTTTCATTTCCTTGGACACTTAATGGGAACGGAGTGTCTTAACATTAGGTACTCTGATCTCTTCTGTCTACGCTAAAATAAAAATAAGAAAAAATGGAACATAAAGATATCATTACCAGCTCGAAAGGTAGTACTGCTAAGAAGAGCCAGCAAAAACTCAACAGTTGTATTTTTTTTATGGAAAAAGACAAGGCAAACGAGCGTTTTGGTTACCTGATGGTAAGTGCCACCGCCACCCACGACCCCAAAGACCCCAGTAACACCAGAAGAGGTACAATTGCGTTGCCTGCTTAGAATTAGTATTTTTCAATGTTAATATTAAAATATTAATATATTAATGTTAAATACACTGTTAGCCATCGTGCGTGGCATTATAATTGATATTAATTAGTCAGGGAATATTTATTATCTACGTACAACATGAGGTTAAGCGTTAAAACGTCAACCCAAATTTTAAAACTGTCATCTATTAAAAGAAACGTACAAAATTCATCCCTTCATACAACGACGAGGTCGAGAATCCGTATCTGATTTAAAACGGTCTTCCAGCTAAAATAGAAACCAAAGAATTGTTAATAGGCGTTCGAAACGAATTTTAGTATATTCGTGGACTTTGAATATGTGAGTATGTACGGAAATGGCGTCAATGTTAATATTTTTTTAAATTCTTTTGAAAATATTTTAAATCAAATAAAAATCAGCTTTACGCTGTATCCCACATACAGCAGAGCAGGCAGACGGAGCTTAGTGTTAATACGCTCCGTTGCCCAGTTCTGCCACCCAATGACTCCAGAATTCGGCAAAAAGTGTGGAACGGAGTGTCTTAACACTAGGTTCCCTCTGCCTACCCTGCTGTGTGCGGGATAGAGTGTGAAGTTGAAAAAATATATATAATTTAAAACATTATGAAAGTGAAATTACTCAGATTCAAACCTAAAATTCCTTGTTCTGGGGTCACGTCACAAAAAATATACAAGTCGCTTTTTCTGTACCCCAAGTTTACGTGGGTCGTGTGGTGTGCCCACTTTTTTTTTACATTTCAAAGACATTGATTGATTGAATTTTATACTACAGTGCGTTTTTGGGAATTTTTCTATAGTTTTTTTAATGTATTTTTTTAAATCCATCCCTTAATTTATTGTATCTTAATTTAGATAACGATGTTTATCATATATTGATAGTTTGTTTTTTTTGTTTTTATTTTGTTGTTCTTTGTTTATAAATCTAAAGTATTTATAATTCTTAAAGTGAAGTCAAAAGTCTCTTATAGGGTGACTGACAGGCAACGCGCCGACGATATTATTGTATTTAGAACGTTGAAATTTGGCATGGAAGTAGATTAGGGATTGTATGTACTAGAGCTACAAGCTATATTTCAATTCTAACAGATTTATCTGTTTATTGTCTGCCAGTCACTCAACAATAAAAGAGTTTATATAAATGTATATAAAAATCCACTAAAATACGACCAAATAGAATCTCTTGCTAAAAACTCGTCTTACCAAATGTATATAGCAATATTATGAAAAAAACATGTGTTACGTAAAATGCGAAACGACCAACGCCAAGGGCTAAAAATTAACATAAAGATCCTCGCTGGATTCTGGTACCGCAATAACGCGGGCGGATGTCATATTTGAACAGAAATTTCGTGGAATAAGTAAGAATGTAGGTAGATAGTGTTTTTATATTGTTTTTGTGTTTCTTGTTTCACGTGATGGACGTAAAGGAGATTTAAATTATTAAATGTAACTTTGTTATCCATTATTCAATAAAGAGTGTCTATGTGGTATGACTAAAAGTTATAATTAAAAACAACCTTTTTCAGGCTTCCTGCCCAATTTGGAAAACATTGTATATTGACTGGTTGACTAAATTATTTTTGGAAAAAAATCTGTTATAATCTTTAAATTAAAGATAATAATGACATTGTTCCATCACAAAGTAAACAACTTGCAAAGGGACTATAAAAAGACAATCCTACACGGCCATTAGCTGTAAGGGAAACTATATAAATTCTCAAGCTACAATGAAAAATTGTAACATAGCGGGCACCTACGTGACACTCCAAAGACTTGCTCTTTCTACTTTTATAATGAAAGTTGGTCAAGAGCTTTTTGCTTATTAAAGATTTAATGTTGTTTTTATGTAGGTATTATTAAGTATTGTGATATGGGAGACCGTCGTTGCGCAGGGGCTGAAGGGGGTGACAGTAACGCGACGGATGTAAGCTCAACCCCACTCGAGGGGATTAATTATTATTTTAAGATTTTCATTTCTTCCCTCTGGCACCAAGGAAAAAGAGCCTGGCGTTGAGTTCCACTAATCATCAAACATTGCTCCGAAAAAACTGGAGAAAAATGAAGAATAGAGTGTCTTAACACTAGGTTCCCTCTGACTACACTGCTGTACGCGAGATACAGTGTGAAACTGATTTGATTTGATTTTTTATTCAATTCTCAATAGGTGGAATAAGGTAAGGTGCGGCGTTGAGTTACGCCGACACGTAATCTCTATGAAATATCTCTATGAAAACAGTGGAGAATGGAGTGCCTTAATACTAAATTATCTTCTCACCTGTTATATGAGAGAGATGCATGAAACTAAGCAAAACAATAAAAATATAGCGACCTGACTGTTCAAATGCTTGTAGGTACTCGTATATTCTACTTTTCTAATGAAACTTGGTCAAGAGCTTTCCGCTTATTGCGGTTGAAATGTTATTACTATTGTTGACACAATTGTTGCGCTCTATGACTAATTAGACGTGATAGATGCGGCTTCCAATTAAAATATGTGGAAAAATTCTATAGAATGCATACAATTTTTCTATTTGTGCTTCCTAACGTTTAATATGTTTATTCTGCGAAATATGGATGATACAAAAAAAATACTCGGAGCAAAAAAATTCATACTGCCTTCTCTGTTAAGATAAAGTTTGACATTCAGCTCCATTATTGCATGTCTTAAATAAAGCTCGAACGTAGAGAACATAGAGCTTAACCACAAAGGTATCTTTGTCTATCCTGCTATATGCGGGATTATATACCAAAATTTTTATCAAATATCGCACTCTCCCTCGGACTCAAATAATTACCTAAAACCAGTACTCGTTTTCCCGTCCAATAAAATAATTCGTTTCTTCGAGTGAGAATCAAACCCATAATCGTCCCCATTTAAAATCAGTCACTGTGTCGCTGCGCCTGTTTTCACTTATTTCCCTCCATATTTTTCTTCATACTTCACAAGCTGTAAGCATTTGTTTCTTTAGTTACATAAATCATAATATCTCCCACTTTCTTCCCTCGGGATTAGCGCTGATGTTTTTATTTGACGTGAACATCTTTTATTTTGCTCACGGAACAGCTAAATATAAGATTGTTTATAAAATCCGTTTTGTTTTGCCATATACTTTATGCCCATCAAAGTCATTTAAACTTGTAAGCTTGGAGTGTTGATAATAAAAAATGAAATATATGGTGTCATTTTTCTTTGATATATGTATAATGATGATTATTCTTTTCATAATGCATGTTGTTGTAAAATCTCAAACTTCCGGAGCTCTTAGATTTGACTAATCGATTTTCGAGCCTTAAGGCCTTAATCAAAGTCCTTAAGTCAGACCCGACCCGTGTTCCGTGTATGTGCTCTCATTAAGACACTTCCGTTCCCTTTTCACTTATCACCGAGTTCTCTATGCGTGTTGAGTGTTGAATGGTGGAACTTAACACCGCACTTTGTTATACCAAAGTAGAGAAATAAAAAAAAATCATAACCTTTGTCAAGACTGCAGATCTAACCGACACAACCGTCACGTTTACGTCTCCTTACAACTTATAACGCAACAAATAATACAGATGACAGCCAGTTCACTATAAATACCTCATAACAAGGGTATAAGCTATTTCTTTGTATTTTATACACCATAATTCCATAATAGTGAAAAAAGAAACAAGCGTAAATAGGATTATTCTTATACAGCTATTTTAAAAACGCCCGAAGCAAAGCAACTGCGATAATCAACTTTTATTTGAATAAAAGGCAAAAAGGTTTAAAGGCGTATAGACCACATAAATATTGTGTAAAAATTGTTAACATTAGAGAATGAGATGGTTGTAGGTTCAATTTATTCGTGGGATGAATTATTGTCGTTTTCTTCATAAGGCAAAGTGCAGCGTTTAGTTACGCCACATTCCATTTTGTCATTTAAATAATTATATATTTTTTTCCTTTACTAGTTACTACTTGACAGGCAACACGCAGCTAACTTAGTAGTCATAGAAATTCGAGACTTAGCATGTAAGTTCCTGAAGAAGTGTATAGAAATATTAAAATATTAGGTATTTAATAAAATACAAGGAAAAGAGAAAACCAGGTTTTTACATGTTAAACTACTTGCAAACGAAATGCACGCTACAATTCATTTAAATATGAGGTTTCAACTCCCTCACGTTATATCTCCATATAGTGCAGTAGGCAGAGAGCTAGTGTCATACTTCATTCTGGCCATAGAAAATTGGGCAGAAAGGGGTTCCTCCCAAAATTCCATTTTCCTTTGCCCCTTTTTGCAATAAAAAAGGAGGCCTCTACCTATATAACGATATATATTCCAGAATCCTGTGAAGGTAGCTTTCCGGCATCCCAATCGAGCAGTATTTCATTCGTCCATTTATTGTTTCATTGGATAGTTGTGAAATTGAAATTTGCGTTCACTACTCAAATAATAAAAATATAAACAAATATCATAGTCTAAGTGTTATTCAATTAAACAGAAAACAACACTAGTACCGCCACATAGTTTGCGTGAGCTTTGCAAAATTGGCGCCCAAAGGCAACGTTGCGTGACTCGAAACTGCAAACTGATTGTAAAATAGGTCAAACAAAACGCAAATGAATACGCTATTGTGTACTCGTATATCGCCGAGTGAAATCTGTTTTAATCTTGATAACTATTTTAAATGGTACTATGGCTTAGTGGTGTTTATGTGCGATAGAAAAGTAGCCACTTTGGTTTTCGTATTTGTCGACAATACATAACGTAGGTACGTACTTTTTATTTAAGCGAATACGCTATCTAATAAGATAGCGTATTTAATTAGCAATCACTATTTCTATAATTGACCAAAAAATATATATATTATTATGTTTTAAGTGGCGCAGGGCATGGTGTCTTGGCGCAGTGTCACAGTAGCTTTTAATTGGGCGACGGTTCTGAGTGTCATTCCCAATTTTATCGTCAGTTTCTCATCACCAGGATCAAGGAATAAAATATATTAAATGAAGTCAACGTTGTTTAATATGGAATCAATATTGTAAATAGCTGACATTGAAAATCTAACACATGCCAAAACTTACCGACATATGGCAGAATAGGCACAGGAAACCTAGTTAAAACACTCCGTTCCCTTCAGCCTAATTTTCTTCTTGTCTTGAAACAGTCGACCAAAAGTGTAATTTTACACGAAACTATAGTCGTAACTAAATTATATACATAGTCGTACATACAATAAATAGTAAGAAATTCGCGCACTTTATAGGCGAGGGTGAATTAACTTAACGCGAAGGTATCGTGGTTTTATGTTACTAATAAAGCAGACGGTCTGACGACGTTATTGCGTTGCTATCGATATCGCTCGGGCGATACCGTGCCGATAATTCGAAATGACTTTGACTGGAATAAGCAAAGTAACATATAAATATACAAATAGAAGTAGGGTGTGGGTTCAATTCTCCATCAAGAAAATATTTGTTTAATTAACGAAATTGTTCAAAGAGAATACCGATATTATGTTTATATACTTTTATAATATAAAGCTTTCGACAGATCTTTCTCATATACAACTAGGGGTAGCCATAGAGTAGTAAATGCCAAACGCTACAAAAATAAATCAGCTTCACGCTGTATTCCGCACACAGCAGGGTAGGCAAAGGGAACCTAGTGTTAAGACACTCCGTTCCCCACTTTCTGCCGAATTCTGGAAGCATTTTGTGTTGAGTGGCAAAACTCAACTCGGTTTCTGCTTATATCTTTTGTTTCGTCCCCTGTCATGAACCTCTTCATACATGTCTTCCGGACCTTCTAAAGAAGGTAATGTAAAAAGTCTGAAGACTCCCTTTCCTTCCTTTTCATTGATACTGTGCTCTCGAATATCAACCGAGATCTCAACCTACCCCTCTTAACCCTCACAAATATTTTTTACAATTCTATCATACTTAAACCCTCTTTCTTCTTGATTTTTACAGTGACATCCTCGCTAATACCTGTATTCTGACACTGTACCTGCACAGCAGCTATCTTTCTTTCATACTTCTTCCGGAATAATATAATATATGAAGAAATGCATGCAAAAAGATATATTTCGAAGTAACTTTGAATAATAAACGCGTGCCCTCGTCTCGCTACCGGTGCGGTCCGCTCACGACCACCATTTGTCTACCGCCTGAGGCTTGCAATTTTGCATTCAACACGCCTACTATGCATTACAGTAGTATTTCTTGAAATTTCTCATTTTCAAATGGATAATTTAATGTGTGCTATATATTACTTGGGTGTATTGTTTGTGGAAATCGACTAAACGACGGGGTTTGATTTTCATTACAAAAATTGCTTTCGTAGATATTGTGTGATTATCATATAGAGGATCAAAACTGACGCTGGTTCAAAACTCTTTATGTTTTTCTAATAACTTTAGAAAACGATTATATTATTGACAGCTCTTATTTCCACATAACAGGGTGGGCAGGTAATATCTAATGATGACTGACTTTCCGCTCAATTTCCAAAGCATCGTGTTGAGTGACGGAACTCGTGTAGGAATCGAATCTATAACCAGCGCATTTACAATCAGATAATATTTAATTCTTTAAATAAAAAAAATAGTATATTCAGTACTTCAGTTGGAACTAACCAATTTCAATAACTAAAAAGACATCGTGCTCTACTCCCGGGCACCTTCACGAATAGCGTTTCATATGACGCCTCGGGCCCGTAATCTCGACTCCACGCCCATTGGCTTCTATTTGATATTACACTAGCGTTTCAATCATAGAAATATTTATTGATAAAATAACAATGATATTCAATTTTGTCTTAAAAGGAGAGAATAATTTAGTGCTTAGACACTCCGTTTGATATTATATGTATAATAATATTTTTTTATAGGCCACCTGTAGTAACTTATGGCCCAAGCGAATTGCGTGATCAATCTACCTACCCTGTATACGGGATACAGCGTAAAGCCACACAAATACTGCTCTACTATATATTAAATATATCAATGAAGAGATTTAAAAAAAATACGTTTATGACTCATGACGTTATCATTTATAAAGATGTTTCTTAAAAAAACAAGCTATCCCACTTTAAAAATTGTATTACTGAATGCTAGTATAACCACTTACAAAAAATGCCAAAAGATGTTTGGAAAGCACGTTTTTATAATCATCTAACAGTAAAAGTGTGAAGATATGCTCATATTTTTTACCTCAACAATCATCTTATTTACAATTTTTTGCAGTTCTAAGTGTAGGAAAGCATAACCGTTACGAAAGATTCGAAAAGGGCGTTGAAAAAAATATCTTAAAGGGCCTAATGGAAGCGTGCGTTGTTATCTAAAGTCACGTAAAATATTAGATATTTCTGTTTAAAATTATTTGAATTTAACTGCCAGTCGTGTTGAGATTCCATTTAAATTTCTGGAACGGAGAGAGCCTTGTGTATTAACCCTCCATTCCTTTCCGCCGCAATACGAGACGAATCAGTGATGGGTAGCGCAACTCAATAACGAGCTGAGCCTGAGAATATGTGGCAGTGTTAAGACACTCCATTTCCAATAAGATACTTCCATTTCCCACTTTCCGACGAATACTCGAGACATTGTGAGTTGGGTGTAGTGGCCGAACGCTGCGCTTTGCCTCGTTATCACAAGGAAGGAATGAAAATATTAAATATTTCGTTCCTCCGAGTGGGAATGGAACCCACAACCGTCACGCTCACAGTCGCGCGTATGTACCTCTGCTCCATGAAGGCCTGATAGAGTAAGATAATGAAAATAATTTAATGTTTAGAGTTGGGATCAACACGTCACAACAAATTAAAATATGTAATATTTTGTGAAGTTTCACGCTAGGCAGAGGGCACACAGTATCAAGACTCTCCGTTGCCCATGCATTGCCCATTTTCGACAAACAAGGAAAATGTGTAGCGGAACTTAACGCCACGCTTTGTTTTGTTACCGGAACCGCGAAAAATATAAAATAAATTACTCCCCGAATGAAAATGGAACCCATTTTAAAATATAATTCAATAATTTAACAAATAATGTTACAGGGATATTATTGGAAAGTTGACAAACTTTCGGCTTAGCGGTTTCAGTTGCTCTTGCTTCGTCAATATTGCTGTTTCTTATTTGAGCTCCGATCGGTATTGCAATTATACTTAGAAACTCTAACTGTATTCTAGTTCTAGACGGCGTCTGTAATGTCGTTGTATTCAATTTTTTTTTTTTCTTTGGCTGTAAACGTGGTAGTTTTGGGTTCGATTCCCGCTTGGGGAAATGATTATATACTAAATTATTTTCATTTCAAAGCTTAGCATTGAGCTCTGCATCTTTATATGCAATGCTCCTGAAAATGCAGAAAATAGGATAGGATGAAGCTAAAAAAATTGTTTAAAAAATAATTTCAGATAAGTATTATATTATAAAATGTACAAATAGGTAATTATCTCATTATATACTCAGGCAACTTTAAAGTGATCTTAAAAAAAATATATATCAACTTTGGAATGACAGTTTAAGTGAACAAGTTAAAATTTTTGCCCTAGGGAGCTGTCAGCATATAATTGTTTTCGATACGTTATTATGGCACGGTACAGTACTTACAAAAATAGTGCTACATATTTTACTGTAGGTACAGTAAGTATTTGTAAGAAAAAATCGGTCAAGGGCGAGTCAGAGTCACTCAACGTGAGTTCCATAATAATTTCATAGATGTTAGACCACAAGAAAGTAACTAATTTTATGATTATAATTTATACGCTTTAAAAGCCTAATTTTGTCTGTGCTCTAAGGGTCCGTTGATCTATTCTAAATTTTATTTTGATACCTCTATGCGTTCTATGCAACTATTTACTGAATTTCCTCCAGTAACAAGACATAACGCGGCGTTAAGTTCCGCCACTTGTACGCAAAGTTCCAAAAACAATTAATTCTTACCACTAGATTCCCTCTGCCTACTCTCCTATATACGAGATACAGCGTGAAGCTATTAAAAACAAAAAAGCCTGCGGAAGTTACTGAATTACAAAATTAACTGAACATCTACAATTTTCATAATAATCTTGTATCTAATTTAGAGTTTTAGAATTCAGCGTGGTCGCCACAAAATATTCGATGATAATTAAAAGGCCTCGTTGATTGCGTTCCCCCAGTTCCTTCGTCACTAATTAATCCATACAAATTGTAGGCTCTGGTCTAACCACCCTTGATTGCCTGCGACCGCTAGCTTGGCTCTATAGGCGATCTTTACAATGCATTTTAATAGGAAAAGTTAGTAAGAAATTCTAGGTCTTGTTTATTTTTTTCCGTTAAAAACTAATTGAGTACGGATTAGTTTTAAAGTAGTTTAAAGAGTTTTTTTTATTATGGTTTTGAATAATAAATATGATAAAAAAAAGCTTGTATATTCCATTAAATATTTTATATATATATATATAAAATATTAACTTTGAACATAAAAAAATATTTGTATTGAATAGTCCGTTTAACTAGGGAGACTATAGCCTACATTGTCCATATAACCTGCTGGAGTGTCCACTCGGGCGGTTATCAATACATAGCCACCCCAAACTAAACTACAATAGCGTTACAATATACAATGAAAGAAAAAACCTATAGAATTAGAAACATCCAAACATAAAATCACAAGACGACGTCATCACCTATATTAGTATGCCAGGAGCGGTTCTCTGCTCATCCGCCGTCGGTGCACTAGAATCAGAAATTTCTTCACGCCCATTGCATTGTATGGATTTATGGCCAATTTAGTGAGTATATCGCGTATATACTATTATTTTTTACTTGTTTAATGCTTTAATGTACTTTTGATGCCGACTTGGTTGATTGTGTAAGATGTTTATGGGTTTAATCGTAGGTTTAATCGTTTCATCTCTCATCAAAGGACAATTTTCGAAACAAAGCCTGTTGGTCAGCGAAAGTCAACACCATTTTATCTACCAGAGCGGAGAAATTACAATGATTTTTTTTGTAACATCTTTCAAGATGTTATTGCACACTAAGGACAAAACATACTAATATGTTCTTATCAATCTAGATATAAAAATTGTTATACGCTTGTTACAACTTGAATTGTTTCCAAGAGTCCCGCTACTTTAAAAGATTTCAGGAAAGTTATTATATTAATACGTAACACCCTTATTCTCTGTACATATGTCTAATAAAGTATACACAGAACTTATATAATTAAAATAGTTTGTATAGTGTTTTTCAGTATATTATAAAGTGAAAAGTTATTCCTCCTCCAACAAAACTCCTAAGCAAGTGAGGATGTTGAAGTTTCTATGTAAAATATTGTTTCTTGGACCAGCTCTTTCAAACTTTATTACCAGTAAACTTTAAAACAAACATACTTATTATGTACTGCGTATCTAATAGTGCTTTACTAGTTTTCATTGAAGTCCACTATGTTCAAACTCTTCTTCATACTTACCCCCCGGAGTGCCTGGGTGCTGTTTTCTCTAAGGTCAACCGAGGTCTCTCTTGTCGTACATTCATGTTAATATTACTTTTTATATTATAAGTAAAAAGATATATATTAACTTGAGTGATTTCACTAAAATGGTAGTTATCTGGCATCCACGAGCGGCTTACGGTTAGGAATCGTGACTGCAATGTCATTGAAATGTCCAACGTTTAGTAAATTAAAATATTACCTCTGGTGTTGGAGAAAGCGTATACAATTGTGTGTAGTAGGGCGTTAAGCGATTGATGAGTGATGGTAGCTTTGTATGCATCTATGTTATATATTTACGCATTTCATCGATTTCTCGACACGCAAAGAATTTTTTGTTAAAATTATTTGGACCATCTAATATCGCCCACAGCGGAAACTGAACCAGAAACCATCGCGTGCTATTTAGATCAGTCCCTAACAGTGATATTAATAGTAGTAGTAGTTATATATACAACCAAAAAACACCGTCGTGGTGCAGCGGTAAAACGTCTGACTTTAAATGTGACAGTTGCAGGTTCGATATCCACTCGCGGTAATAAAATATGTTAAAATAAATATGCGGGATACAGCGTGAAACTTTTTCTTCTTCTTTTCTATAGTTGTAACAATGACACACAATTAAAAACACAAATTTTAAATTATAAGAGAAAGCTCGTTTCATATTTACATAAATCGAGGCGCCGCCGCACCATAATTGTGTAGATACGTTATACGAATATTAAATATAAGACAATTATCATTCCATATACAGTTTCGAGAATTTTAATTGGTCAAATTATGACATATCGATTACATTAAAGATGAAGATATCTTTAGGTGGAATCAGACGGATATCCTACAAACGTAAAAGGCAATGTACGTCATAGCGCACTAGTAATAATAATAGTCATTTTGATTTCAGCTGATATAGAAGTATCAAAATTGAGATACAATTAAGAAACAAAATTATTCGTTAATCTCAAAGGTCTTTTATATACTACTACGTTAATAATAACAATAGCTGAATATAACGTTGCATTTTTTTATCGTGTTAACAGTGCGAGAAAATTAAAATAATTAATTTCCCCGACTGGAAATCGAACCCACAATCGTCGTGCTTACAGTCAAATACTGTGTCCCTGCGCCACGAGGGCTTCGACTTTTTATTATTCGCAGTAATATTTTTAATGGTAATATTCTTTTCATGTATAGCTTTTTAAACATATAAACATTTATGCCTACTACTGATACTTTAAATGTTTAAACCTTAGTAGCACCACTTTTTGCACATTACACATAAGAAGAAATAGAGAATTTTTTAACATAAATATATTTATAAACCAAATTCAACCAACATATACATATAATATAAATTACATCGATTCATAATTATAAATCATTTTATCTATTACATAAAATATTTAGACATCTTTTATGAAGGCTTCACCACCTTTTATTAATTTAACCTTACATAATTACCTTTTAAGTGTAAAAAGGCAGAAACATGTGAAATTACCCGAAAATGGTATTCCTTATCTTACTTAACACATAAATACTTCAGAGGTGATAAATTCCTTTAAACATTGAAAAGATTGCGATCGACGGCTGTCCACATATGGCATGCAGTTGAGTTAAATACATACTAGTTAAAATACGCCACCCAGAGATTCTAAAAAATGAAAGGGTTAGTTCTGAAATGACGTTTTTTTTGCATAATTTTATTTTTAGATTTGTTTTAGTTTAATAGTCTTTAGGGGAGGTCGCAGATTCGATAGTTCGGTGTTCAATATGCTTGTTAGAAATTTGTTTTGGTGAGACCAGTCGTGGCGCAGGGCACAAGCGTGCGATTGTAAAGGCAACAGGTCGTGGATACAATTGCTTGGGAATGGACCTGTCTTGGGTTCAGTTTTACCCTTAACACACAATGGCTCCAGATTTCAGGGAAAAGGGAAACGGAAGTGTCTCAATTTGAACAAAGTGTCTAAACACAGGTTCCTCTTTGCTTACCCCGCTGTGTGCGGGATACGGTGTAAAGCTCATTAAATTAATTTTTTTAATAACTGTAAAATATATTAGATTTAAATTACTGTTGTTAACATTTATCTAATTTCACAATATACAATTATTTATAGACATTAAAAGAAAGACTATTACAATAATGAATCTATGAGACGAAGCATCCTTATAATCAAGCTTTTATTAAAATTAACTGAAAAAATAAGCATCAACTTTCACAATGGGCGCTTAAAATACTGAAATATCACAAAATTTTTTAAATAGGAATCCTAGAGCCAATCTAAAAGCATTTTATTAAAAAAGCCGTCTATTTTTTTTGGTTTTACATTGACTGTTATTTTATAAGTTATTATATAAATAGATCCTTTTGGAATGTTAAAAATTATATCGTGGTTATTGACAAGCATACAAGAGACCTATTATTTAGGTTATTTAGAACTGAAGTTGGTTTCGTCATATTACCTTGTTTTAATAAAAAATATTAATACTGAAAATATTTGACATGTAAATATTCCTAGAGGTCATAATGGCGCAGTAAGAGTTCTCACTGTAAACGCAATGGTTTAGTATTCGTTTCTTACTCAGACCACGAATCTATAGTAATTAAGAGACTTTTAGAAATTAAAAAAATGAAAATGAAATTATGAAATCCCCATTTTAAATCTATTTTAACGAAATTAAGTCAATCGATAAAATAAATAGGTTAACTGGCCACGATTAATGATCATAACAATTTGAATATTCAGTAACTCCAATAATATTTATGTAATTGCCGTTACCAACGGACGCTCAAAGTTTAAGCGAGGCAAGGCAAACTAAATCACCGTTATCTAAATTCTTTGTTATATTACCTCTTGTGTGAATGAGATGGTTAAATTGAAAAATATAAATTAAATATATAGATATATTATTTATTTGAGGCGATTATAACGAGTTTGATTGCCACTGGGAGGAATCAAATGTTTCATATTTTCCTTTTTTTGCAAAAAAAAGCATTGAGCCTTTGGCATTCAGTTCCGCTACCCTGTACGCAATACCTTGAGATTTCGGTGGAAAGTTGAGAACGAAAGTGTCTTATTAGAAACAGAGTATCTTAACAGTCGATTTTCAGATTTCGTTTGTCAGGATACAACATGAAGCTATAAAAAAAAACTAATCAACATTAGATCTAGATTTGATCCTGCACTGATCACATCGAAAGTAACATTCCTTGAATAACATAGTTTTCTAAACTAAACATACACATAATTATTTATTGTTATTCATACTTGAATACTATTCTAGATAAGCAAAATAACATAGAAGCCGAGACGATGACAGATGACAGGCAAACTGAGTAATGAACTCTCGCCCATTACTCATTTACTGATGAACGGTTATACAGAATTGTTATTTTATATAAACACTAGTTGTCGCCCGCAACTTTGTTTAACAAAATTTAAAACGGTAAATCTCGTTATTTTTTCATTTTTCGGTAAATCCTCTCTTGGTTCACGACACTTTCCAAGTAGCCAGTCGTAGCGCAGAGGCGCAAGCGTGCGCCTGTAGCGGCGACAGGTTGTGGGTTGAACTCCCACTAGAGGAAATGAAATAGGTTCCTAGGTTCCCTCTGCTTACCAAGGTAATTGCGGGATACAGTGTGAAGCTGATATTACACTTTCCAAGTAGTCCTCCCTTGCATGCGAATGGCAAAATGATTGAAAAATCCACCTAAAAAACAAAAGCTAATTGAGTTGGCAGAACGAACGTTCTATTTAAGAACATGGAAGAAACGCAAATTAGTTTTAAATTGTTAAAAAAAATATTACACCGAGTATATTTGAACCCACAACCACCGTTTGTTAAAGCGAACTCCTCCTTTTTATAGCAAGCAGCAGCATGATAGACATCCTAGTAGGTAAGACACTCCTTTCTCCATTCCCATTTTTCGAAATATTGCTTGTACAGACTTGTAGCAGAATTAAACTCCACACATTGTCTTGTTACCAAAGCGAGGGAATGTAAAAAAAGAAACATTACACCGAATGAGAATCGAGTCTACGACTATCACGCTTATAGTCACACTTTATGTCGCTGCACCATAGCGTCTACATGTAATACAGACATACTTTCATATAAAAGAAACACCCCCAGACGCTGACAGATGACGGCCAAGTCTTGGGCGCTGTTGAGTAATGAGCACGTCTTTTACCTAGACTGTACTTTTTTCTACACTTTTAGAGTAACAGTATCAGTATATTTATAAAATTGAGAATCATAGAGAAAATAAATAAATAAATATATGCTCTAGCAGGAATATAATACGCAATATACTTATTAGTATTAATAGTATTACAATATACTTATTGCCTTGCTATACCAGTTCCTGGGGCGCGACCTCCCGGACGCCCAAGGAAGCGCTGGTTGGATGTTGTGATGCAGGACATGAGAGCCAATGGTCTAACCACCGGGGACGCAAAAGATCGAGGAAAGTGGAGTAGGTTGAGTAGGAAGGCAGACCCGGGTAATAGCCGGGATTAATGCCAGGAAGAAGAAGATACTTATTAGTATTATTTTTAGTATATTAACATCGTATTTTAAAATTGACTCATCGTTGTGGGTCCGATTGGTTCCACCTAAGGAAATAATTTTCTTTTTCTTGTTCTGGTTACAAGACAAAGCGCGGCGATGAGTTACACCACTCAACACGCTATGCCTCCAAAATTTGGCGGAATATTTATAACGGGGAACGTCTTAATGGGGAATGAAGTAGATTAATATTAGGTTCCCAGGTTCCCAGGTTCCCTCTGCCTACTCTCTAGGAACGAGATACAGCGTGAATAAAAAAAAGGAAACTCACACACCATGTATGTTCATTCTTACGAGCAGAGTGTATTGATACTGTATTCTCTCTACCTCCTACTATAGAGATATGAAATTAATAAACTCAACAAGCAATGACTCCAGAATTCGGCAGAAAGAGGGGAACGGAGTGTCTTAACATTGAGTTCCCTCTGCCTACTTACCCTACTATAAGAGGGATACAGACTAATGCTGATCTATTTTTTGCTTAAATGAATAAAGGAAATCTACCGAAAATGAAAAATACAACGTATATTACGGCTTCCAAATTGAATATTCCTCGAAAAATGAACTTCATTAAAAATAATTACTATTATACTCATTATGTTTTGGATACAACGGCGGTATCCGACAGACAGACATACATATATTTCTTTTGCTGGATTATCCAACTATTCAATAAATTAATAGGATTATAAAATGACGTCGACATGCATAAAGTATAAAGTAGGGCAGTTCGTGATATATTGCACTACGCAAATTATGTTTTGAAAGATTAACGGAATGTATTCAATATATTGTTTATATATGTTTTTCCTCTTCAATTAATAACGACAGTTTTTATGTTGTTTTATCTATAGTTCTATTATACTAATGTTAAGCTGAAGAGTTTGTAATGTTGGACAGGTTAATCTCATCTCAAGAACTACTGATTCGAAATAAAAATATATCTGTGTGAGATAGTACATGTATCGAGGGAGGTCGTAGGCCTTTTATGACATTAATTTTTTCTATAGTAAGTTTTCCATTTGATCGCAGTTATAAAACCACAAGTAAATGCTAATAATATAACACTTTCAGTTGTTTTTAGTACTTATAAGATATTTTGATTCCAACCCACATTTTTTGGTAGCCTACTAGGCTGCATGTTGATAATAACAATAATATAATACATTTATAATCTTTGATATTTTTTCTCTCTTGTTTGTTTGTTTGCTCTATATTACCTGAGAATATTATTTTGTATCTTCAGATTGGTTTTGGAAGTGGGTACAGGCATATATGTAGGTATTCATAATAAAAATAAATACTAGTAATCGTGGTGAAACAGCATAGTATCTGTAGACGTGATGGTTGTAAATTCAATTCCGAATTGGAGGAGGATTGTAATTGGACGTAAAATAAGAAATGGTATAACTTTACTTTAAATTGGCTAAGTGCTGCTCACAACTATAGAACCTATATATATATATATTGTACCTATATATGTATGTATGTATATTCTTCTAAAAAATTTGTATTTGCCAACCATACTAGCACTATTAAAGTTTAAAACATAAAATGTTTATAGTATTTCTTGAAATTTAGAAAAAACCCATCCCAACACCTGTCGTCGTTTTATCCGTTAGTAAAATATTTTTAAATTTATTTTTTACGTCGTGTTAACTTTTTTCTATAATGTAAAATTAATCTAATTTAAAGAAAATTGAAATATTCTTAATAATATAGATAAATCACTCAACACCACACAAATATATTCCCGATACAATTACTTATAACAACTAACGATCCGCCCACAAAACATATGTAGAGCAAAATTTCATCCAAAATCTCATAATGGACATTGTATTACTCGAGAGCGAGAAACATCGATAAGTGATACGTTAATAACAGAAGCCAATTCCATCTTTTGTGCCTTTTTGTTAAAAACACAATGCAGTTGTTAAATTTTGGGTTCTTAACTCTACAATATTCACGTCTTTAATAGTAACTTGAAACGGGGGTTGGGGTCCTTTATACCTGCCTTCGTTCGGCCTTTGTGCCTACCCCTGACATGTGCGATGACAAAAACTGCCTTGTGCAATATCTGAGACGTTGGTTGATGTAAAAATAATGGGGAAGAATGAGCGTTATATTATGTTGTTTTTTTTTTCGTTTTATTTTACATTATCTATGGTATAGGTACGTCGGCTGTCGTGGCGAAGCGGCGCAGTATCTGACTGTAAAATGTAACAATCGTCAATCCGATTCCCACTTGAAAGAAATGAATTATTTTTGTCTTCCGCGCTCTGGTAGCGTGGCGTTGAGATCCAATATTCAACATGAAATATTTCGAAATTTTATTGATGATGATAAAATTATTATATATTTGATGATGATGATGATCGATGCGTAAGGAAGGGAGAATCTTCACACATCCATCTTCAAAACATTTAAAAAAATATCTAACCAACTTACATGCAATACTTGCCGTTTAAAACATCTTATATTTTTTTTAAGTGAGAACTTCTTTATTCGTGAATTACACGATATCTATCATCAACCACTATCTATCAACCACTCCAACGCAATTTAAACTATTTTTAAAAATGTCTCCCGCTTTTTCTAACACATCATTTTTAAGAGCCCTTGACATGCATTAACACTTAGACTTTTTCTATTCCAGATGTGTCATTAAAATCTTCGGTACCAAAAAGATCAAAGTTATCTATCCATTCCCCCGTCCCCCTATACAAGCTTGGTTCAGTACAGCCGCGGCAGTCGTGGGGGTCGGACGTACCGACTCTACATAGCGCTAGCGCGAATTCGTTAACTGTTTTCTTATGTGTTACTTACGTGAAGTGAAATTTGATTTGGGTGTTATGTGAAAAGAACTGCAAGTTATAGGATTCCGTGGATTACAATTTTAAAAGTTTTCTTCGGATTTTATTATATGGTATGTTAATGATCGTTACATACTTGTATTTGTATAATTGAGCTTTTAACGGTTATTGTGTGTACGAGTATTGTACGTCAACTGACTGATTTAATTTTATTTAATTATTTATGAAATCAAAATTATATTTTATAAAGGCTCATTTTGTCTGATATTATAAGAAACTTGTCGATTATTAATAAAATGTAAAATTTTAAAAATATCATAACTTTCATTGAAAGCTTTAAAAGTTCATAATTTTTCTAACATTAACTTAAGAAGCAGTTTGCATTAATTTCAACTTAAATACACAGTTGTTGTGAACTCTCCTCTCTCCTTATTTAATTATTGAAACCAAAAGTAGTTGTATCACTGGTAAAGACAGCATTTGAAAAAAATCGAATTAGATATTTATTACGATTGCGCTGCTAACAAAATTTATGGTGACTTACATAATATATAATTAACATTTGTTTTTACAAATCAATATTATAAATTTACAAATAATTAAAAAAGCGTGAAAAAATCACTTAAATTGGAATAAATTTATTACCATTTAAAGTAAAATAAACGTAAAAAAAATATTCAAAGCAAAAAGTTTAATTACAAAGTTGTACAAGTCACTTACACTCCAATTACTATTTATTAATATTAATGAGGCATCGTTAATTTAGATTCACATTTAAAACAATCGATTTTTTGCTCCTCACTCAACGTAGACCCGTATCTGCTTTAATTATTGAATTTAAATATTATTTTTTGTGTCTTACCTTCTAAGAACTGAGATAAATATCAAAATATTCATTATATTTAGGCTATCGTAGTGCAGCGGGTAAAGTCGATGGTTACAGGTTCGTTACATTAGGAAGAAAGATTATATTAAATTTATTTTAATTTCATTGCGATATACGGTATATAAAATACCATGTCGTTAATCTACTTACCCGATTGTGCGGGACAAAGCTTTTACCTAGAAGCTTTTTTTCTGTAATAAATATATATTGAGAAAGAAATAGCTCAACCAACTTAAACTCAACTAAGTAAACGAGTATATTTGAAATGACTTTCAGCTTATACAAACGTTTTGACGTTGGAACACTTTCATAGAGCTTTGAGCCATTTATTGAATATTAATTTGTTTTTATTTAGCAATATTAAATAATATTATATCACCTTTTACGGCTATTCAGGTTTATCTAAATTGAATATTTTTATAAATTATATGAGTGCAATAATATAACAAATAGATGTAAATTTTTATTGAACACTTTTTAGTTATGTTCTGTTGAAATTGTACAGGTTTTTGAACTTAAAATTTTCTTTTTAGACTGAAATTTGAATTTATTCATCAGTAAGCAAATAAAATATAACATATTTATAATTGGGGATAAATCCTAAAATTTTTCATTGTTGGTTTTCATGTATTATTATTACAAGGCCGTGGTGGTAAAGCCATAGTGGCACAGTGGTATAACGATGGTTTGGTGTTCGATTGTTACTAGGGAACTGAAATATTTAAAATGTTCATATCTTCACTCTGGTAACAAGACTCTGGTGTTGAGTTCTATTGATCAACACGCTGTACCCCGAGCAGCGAAAAGTGGAAAACGGAGTATCTTAATTCTAAGTTCCTCCTGCCTACGCTGTTATATACGGGTATGTAGGTAGATTAAGGAATCTAAAGGAGAGAGATTAGAAAGAATTTCTCGAAACTCCTATTGGAAAAAAAAAGCGAACTTGCATTTTATATGTTAAAGTTCATACAAAAAGGTTGGGGTTGACGACTAGTAAAATATAACTCCCAGTCACTTATAATGAATCATTAAGGAAGATAGCACAATTCGAACAAAGCTCTCTATTCTTTTTTTTTTCATACTCTACATAAAATTCTTAAGACTTTTGCCGTTGCAGTATCCCATTAACGAGATCAACTTGTTTTTCCTTTTTTCGTCTGATTAAGTTCGTAGCGGCTTAACGACAAATTAGCATCTTCCGAGAAAGTGAGCCACGAGCCATTGTTAATACCCGTTAGATACAGGGAAGAGGATTACGTTTCTCTTTGTTCGGTTATTTCTGTGTTACTAATACTATAAGACGTTTTAATTAGATTTTGGTTGATTAGGAAGTTCTAGGAAAACATATCTACAAAAAAACGATTTTAAAGGCTAGTGGCGTAGCAGTGCTGAATCTCGCAGGATTCGCATGGAGAGTTAGGAACAAAAAGTTTTAATTATCCGGAAATAAGTGTTAATAATAATAATTACTACGATTTTCAACATTTATAAGAAATTAGATAATAATATTTCTTTAATTTTATTAGATACTAATTGTACGATGACTCACTTGACTCTAGATAACTTAAGATTTATAGTCAGTCAGATAAGGAATTCGGTCACAATGCTATCAGTAAGTTATGTGTTTATTTTTGTATCAACTTTTTATGTGGACTACCGCCCGCGGCGTGCATTATCTCTTATTATTTAATAACAGCGTCATACATATCGCACTTCGACACTAAGAAAGCCGTAATAACACATCGTTGGTAATTACAATTTTCTTAGTTCTAAATTATTATATATCTTGAATATATCAAACTCAGATTAAATATAAAAGATGAAACATTGAAGATGTTCTTAATTGTTTTTTTAGTTTCACGCTGTATCCCGCACGTGGCATGGTAGGTTAAATATTTAATTTCCCCGAAGGGGAATCGAATCTACAGCCTGGCGCGTTTACAGTTGCACGCTTTCGCCCTTGCACCACGACTGGGTTTTTGAGCAATTTGAAATTGAAAATCAATTTAAAAATAAAGCTCCTTTAATAATAAAGGAGCTTTATTTTTTAATTTCCTTACAGGAACATATATATATATATATATATATATGCATAATATTTATAAAAGAATAGAAAACACTAGCTAAAATCTTCGTAATCTAACAATCTCTAGGCTCTTTCTTTTTACGACTACACTGGAGCTTCTTAGATTTGAATGTAGAGATAAACGCACAATTCCGTTTTTTCGGAAAAATAGGTTAATGTTGCGTCTATTATGATGCCGCGTCACGTGGTGATGGGTGCTGATAAGGAAACCACTCTAATAAGGTGTTTCACATGGATTGCCAAGAGCTGGAGTACAGTTACGAACGTTGTTAGATTACATGGAGCTGTACAGTACCTACTTTTATTAGTTATTTTGTTCGGTTATATCATACATGTCCTTTGATTCAAATTCAAAATTTTAATCGTGCTTTTTCTACCTAGTGGAATTCTACCTAGTGGAATTTGAACCCCAGCCTAATGGAAACCGCCCTAGACAGACGACTCGGTGAAGGAACCCTGGGAACCTAGTATTAAGACAGTCCGTTTCCATAAAGACACTTCTGTTTCCTTAACTTCTGCCAAATACTGGAGGTATAGCGTGTTGAACGACGGAATTCAACATAGCGTTTTGCCTCGTTACCAGAACCAGAGCGAGGAAATTAAAATATTAAACATTTCATTTCTTCGAGTGGGAATTGAACCCACAATCTGTCGTGCCCTGTTACAGAATCACGCTTGTGATAGAAGCCACAACTGGCCTCACTAAAGTTTGAGCTCACATCGACGTCAGTTTAATATCTTAGCATATTTGAAAATCCAAAATTCAATTTTAAAAGGTTTATTTTCGCTATTCAAGTTAAGTAGAGCAAGTAAATTACGACAATATATTAGTGTTTCATAACAACGATAAATAAAGCACCCAAGTGCATAGTAAATTAATTACTACACCAAGTCAAAAGCTAGAGTTTATGTAAAATTGCTTTTCACTTTTCTCGTGAGTTCAATTTGTGAAATTGAGGTTATTAAAACAAATTAAAATAAATTCACTATACATATTTTTAATAAAGAAAGGCAGGGAAAAGAGAAATTAGTGTCAAGACACTTCTTCACTCCGCCATAACGGCCTCATTAATCGAGTTGGAATCAAATCCACGATCATTGCGCAAACAGTCAGGTATCCTACAGTCTGCAATTTTACGTCTGAAAGACTACGCAAAGAGGTAGATAAAAATTATTTTTCTCTTTAATAATGTGTTTGTTTATTTTCCTCGAACTTAAATATACCTTGAGCAGTAATCCTCGAGGTGCCCTTTATATACCCTTGGGATGTATGTATGCCCTAGATATGATAACAATAACACAATGGGTTATACATGATAATATGTTTTCTATATAAATATTATAAATGAATATATATTTGTGAGTTCGTTTCAATACATTTAAAAAACTAAAATTAAATAATTTTCCCACTAATTTTTATTTGCCTCAGGGACTTAAAGCTTAAATGTATAATACGTTTACAATATTTTTTCAACTTTCGCTCATTATGTTATTAGTTCAAAACGTTTTTATTAAAATAACAGTTAAATTGAAACAGTCGCGCGCATCAGCATAGTGTCTGACTGTAAGCGCGACGATTGAGAGTTTGACTTCAACCCAGGAGAATTTATTATTTTTATATCGTTGCTGCGGTAAACAAAACAAAGCGCGGGGTTATTTTCTGTAAATCAACACGTAATGTCTCAGAAGTTGGGAACGGACGTTTTAACACTAAGTTCCCTCTGCTTACTCTGCTATACAGGAAAAAAGCTTTTAAAAAGTTTAAAGCTGCTTATAATATTCTTTCAACTTTGGTTCATTATGTGCGTAGTTTAAAACGTTTTTATAAAATTAACCGTGGAATTGCTTAGTAATATCTCTTTTATTACATTGTTATAAAACGCCAAAGGCTGCTGATAGTACGTAAAACCTTATTTGTCATGAACTATCATTTATATCTACGTTTAACATTTAGATCTGACGGCTGCGATACGATATTAATAAAGAAAGTTTTTGTAATTAAATTAAATATTGTTCAAGTGTAGTGGAGCAACATATCAATGCATATACTATTGATATGGGTTCGATTGCCATTCTAGGGAATGTTTATATTTATTTATAATTTATTTTTGTATTCATTGATGGAAAAACGTAATTTCTCTAAAATAATTTGTCAATGAAAACCACACATGGAGACCACAGTGTATTAATACTGTTTCCTCTGCTTACCATATTTATGATCTCATGGGATTGATGCATAAACCTATAAGTAAGGTGCTTGTATTTTTGAAATAGTACATATTAAAACTAGTTATTATATATTTACCTTTGTAAAAATTTAGTTTAAAAATAATACTGAATGGTTGAGCATTGTCTGTTCATAAGCATCAACACGCAATGTCTTGTAAGTTCGATTGAAAATAAAAAATGGAGTGTTATAACACTAAGCTATCGCTATCCAACCTGGATATAAAATAATAACAATCACTTCTCGTACAACTTAATAAACTGTGAGAAATAAAAAGAAATAAAACAACAATGTCCGCACACTATGAAAACCAAAATCCCCGTTTAAACTTAAACATTTTTTGCTCGTTTCAAATAATAGTTATAATATGCCTCTAATTATAATTTTATGCTGGCTCGGTATTGCTTGGTCACGCACCTATTTCTTAACAAGTTTCATTTACAACGGATTAGTATTGGTAATTAGTCATACCTTGTGTGCCGCAGTCAGATATATTCAAGGTATTCTGTAAGGGTCACTACGGTTTGATATGAAAATTACTTAATCTTGATTGATAACTCTTGATTTTTTTTTAATTTTCTTTCTATAATTTGCATTTCAATAAACTTAAAAAATAACGGGAGATACGATGACAAATTAAAATAGTGTAAATTTCGTTTTGAGTTCAACGTCGCGCAGGTTTTGTAAAAACGACGGTTGTAGATTCGATTCCCGCTTGGAGGAATGAAATATTTAATATTTTCATTTCTTCGCTCTGGTGACCAGGCAAATAATAAGTGGCGCAATGCCTCCGGAATTCGGCTAAAAGTGGGAAACGGAAGTGTCTTAACACTAGGTTCCCAGGATTCTCTCTGTCTATACCTGGAAATGTGCGGGATATGTGCGTGAAACTAAAAAAAAATGTCTTCACAATTATAAGTAAAGTGTGCTGAGATTTACATAATGATAGCTTATTAATTTAAAAGCACTCAGTACTGGCGCCGTTTAATAATCGCTTAGAAATCTAGCTTGCGGCAAAAAGCTGTTGTAAATGACACGTAGTACAACCCCAAAACCTAGATATATTTATATACTATAGTATTATCAGCTTTCTGAAATTAATGTGTAATTAAGCTGCAGTCATTTTTAGGGTTCCGTACCTCAAAAGAAAAATCCTTATAGTAGCATCCCCCTTAGGGCGAGTGTGACTGCCTGATCGGTTTTTTTTTTGTATTTTGAAGTTTAATGATAAAAAATTGGTGTTATAATAATTATGTGTTTCACATTTCAATACATAAAATAAAGAAATCCTCGCTTTTTATGCTAACTAATCTACTGACATTTTTGAAAAAAAAATACAATAATAAATCTATATCCAGGTCTCAAACATGTTATTATGTTAATGAACTCTTTCAAACACAACTTTTCAATTTTTTTGAAACTCTTCTCATGTTTAAATATTTCACGTATGTGTATTGCAGAGTAGGTTTTGGTTAAGACTTGCCGCCCAGTGTCCTAGTCCTAAAGTCCTAGAGCTTTCACTTATTTAGTGACAAAACAGCCACGTCTTAGTATAGAATCTTTTTATCGTATGTGAATTAATTTAAATAATTATTTTACTATTCACCTCGAAATACTTCCTCTTAAAAGAAATTTAAACTTTTTAATAAATCTTATAATTGCATTATAATATAAATTCATTATAATTATGTAGTGAAGTGTGAAACGTATATTTTTTGCCTTCGCCACTTCTTTGATGAAGGCATTCCTTTATTAATAAGAATTACACCTGCTGGTCTTTATCCGTGTATTTATTTTGAAAATATAAAAACAGCTTGTACGCAATTAAATACCTTATTGGTATAATAAGGCATAATATGTACATAATAATTATGTAAACGTATTGTAAAATCCACCGTGTGAACGTGAAGGTTGAGAATTCGATTCATGTTCGGTGTTCGGAGATTTTTTTTTAACTTCACGCTCTATCTTGCACATAGCATGGTGGTAGGTTTTCACCTGGGAACCTAGTGTTAAGACAACACTCCCATTAAGACACTTCCGTCCTCCACTTTCCTCCGAAGTTTAATTAACATTTAATAGTCGAGATTTAATGAATATTATATTTTCCCTGATAAGATAAATAGTGACGTTGAATTCCGCACCTTAGTGCAATATCTCTAGCTTACTACACTAGAGGACATTTATTTCCGCGAGTGGGGATCGAATACACAACCAGTCGCGTCTACTACTCACTTGCTCCCCTGTGCCACGAATAAGCTCAAATCAAGTATAAGTATATTAAGTATATATAATTAACCAGCGGAGGCGCGCAGCTTCGCATACCTATTTGCACCTTTAGGGGTGAATTCTAATAAACCATGAAACATGTGATCAATGAAATAGTCTTGAGAGTCTAAGTTTCGATCTTTATAGAAATCGGTGGCGATTTAAAGATTTTTCCATACGAACTTTTAACCCCTTTACACCCCTAGGGGATGAATTAAAATAAACCACGAAACATGTGTTCAATTAAATATTTTTAATAGTTTGAATTTACGATTTTATAAAAATCGGTACCGATTTATTTTTTTTCTAACTTAACTTTCAACCCCTATTTCTCCCCTTTAGGGTTAAAAGTTTTCAATATCCCTTCTTAAAAGATTATTACGAAAGTAAACACCTGTCCAAATTTCACGTTTCTACCATCAGCGATTACGGCTGTGCGTACGTCTTACCTTAGTCAGTGAGGACAAGTCCTTTTATATATATATATATATATATATAGATTACATGAAAGCTAAATAAACAACGTTATTAATATGTAAAAGCTATATTTGCGATGCGATAAGAGCAACGGAAGTGGCATCTTTCGTGAAACAAGAGTCCTTTGGGACTGCCATCTGATATTGAAAATCAAATAAGACTCGAATTTGAGATAACTTTTTTCACTTTTTAAGATGAAATATATAAACATGAGGAATATATTTAAATATATTTATCATATTTGTCATTTTTGTGATTTATCTCCTTTTTTCTCTTATATGATATCTTTTGTAACTTCACGCTGAATCCCGCTTATAACAAAATAGACAAAGGGAATCTAGTGCTATGAATTTTCGTCCAATATTAGCGATGCAGCGTGTTGAGTGGCAGAACTCAACGCCGCGCTTTGTCGTGTTGTCACAGCATAAATCATAATAACAACCACTACGCTCACACCCAGACACTGTGCTACCACCAACCACGACAAATAAAAAAATAACTCGCTACCACCTTTATAATAATCAGAGTTACTATTTACTAGACCGATAAACAACCAATTATTTTATTCGCAGCTAAATGTAATATTTTCCACTAACCCAGGGGTTACTGAGACGACAAAATTAAATTCGTTTAAATATAATTTAAGCCCATCGTAAATGGAATTATCCGTAAAATCCACAATTTGCTTAACTTTCCCGTCATTAGTTCAACGACTTATGTACACAAGAACAGCGCTGGTCGATTACAAAGCAAACCTTGCTATAGATTTATGATCTTGTTAGTATATTACGTTTAAAGGTTACCTGGAAAAATATTAGGTGTTTAAGCATTGATTTATTTTACTACGCCTACTTTCAGCACGATTGTCGAGGCTTTGTGAGTCGAGTGGCGGAACTCAACGCCGTGATTTGTCTTGTTACCAAAATAAGGCGATGAGAATAGTTCATTGCCTCGAGAAATAAGTGTACTCGAAACCGTTGCACTTAGTCAAATTATAAGCTAAAAAGCTTTAATTTGAATTCCAAAAGACTACCACACTTATAAATTAAACTTTTGTCAAGCCACTTATTGTTCAAAAGACGTATACAAACCTATTAATCTTGGTAATCTCTTCAACAGTGTTATCAGTGTCGTTATCACTATAATTATGAAAGGTACTAGGTGCTACTGTATTATGCGCTTTATCAGATGTTTACTGCACGACCTCCCACGTTCTGTTAAGTCTACGGATTTTAGGATTAGGTTTAAAAGGTGTTTATCTTTTTTATAAAAATAAAATGGTAAATATATGCAAGGAACGTAGTGATCCATCTCTTCGCTTTATTTCATTGAAGAATTGAAATGACATTGATTTTACTCGTAAAATAATTTTAATATGACTCGGAATTCGAAATAGTGACCTTATACTTTACAGTTTCAATAAATCCTTTGACCACAGGCCTTTGACCATTTATCCATTGCGGATACTGCAAATATATATTTCTACAGTAGGTACGTAGTTTAAGTTATTCCCTTTAAGCCTACAAACAGCGATATCGTGCTTTTGATCGAAACCCACACTTTACTAAGCATTAGCTACCTATTATTTTACAATTCTAGCCGTTTAAGTGGTTATACTACATTTCTGAATACAGAATGTTTGTTTTTCGAAAACTTTATACAGTTTTTTATGTAAATACAGTGATTGTAGGTGCGATTCTAACATGTAGGAAAATTTATATTACTTTTGATGTAAATGTTTTTCAATCTGATAAGACAAAGTACAACGTATTCCTCATCCATACTTTCAATGATCACAAAATGATTGCAAAATTTTTTTACTTCACTAATTTTACAATTTTTATATATATAATTTTTATAAATATTACAAAGTAATTTAAATACTTAAAACCTTAAGTTCCTACCATAGTTAATAGTAAAAAAAGAACAAAAGTTAAGACACTCAGTTCCGCACGCACCTTCTTTCTTCAATGGAAATAATTTAAATATAATTATATTTCATTTTAAACAATTTTAAAGTCCCTTAGGAAAGAGAAATACTTTTTTAGAAAACCTATAAAAAATGAAGCTCAGCAAGATTTGAACTTCGAAACCGTTTAAGCGTGCGATCACTACACACTACACACTATTCAACTTGGATAGAAAGCTTAGACGGTCCAGACGCGCGATTTCAAATTCCGCTATGTTTAATTTTATGCGTTTTCTTAAAAAGTATTGATTATATTTCCGCCTAATGGTAATTGAACATCACGCCAGTCAAAAGCTTTCGTATAATAAACTTACTTATATTCGAACAAAACTTGTCTTAGCTGGTATACTAAACATAAGTTTAAGTTTTAGTTTTTCTATTATTTTGTACTCAACCTTAAAAGCGGTCTCACATTCCGAGCCCACATCGTTTATTTTTTGCCCCAAAAATCCAAAGGGACTAATTCGTTCCGCCACGATGCCACAAAACTGAGAGTAACGACAACGTTAGGGCAACAGTACACGGATATGATGTTAAAATATATGTTTTTAGGGTTCCGTATCTAATGGGTAAATCAGGGACCTATGACTGAGTCCGTTGTCTATCTGTCTGTCTGTCTATCCGTCACCGAGCTGTATCCCACGAGCCGTGCTTGTTACCGCTGCACTATGACTGCGATTATAAAAATAAATTATGAAATTGTAGAAACAAAATGACGTACCTATTAAGAAATATAGTATATATCTCTATACTATTATTTTCGCAGAATAGGTGGAGACTGATGAGAACGTTTCTTTTTCACTATTTGACATATAAGAACACTAGTAAGTAAATATTAGTGACGTCTGTCTGTTGGTTATTAGAATTAAAAAATGTGTGATTATAGGTCATATATATTCATAGAAGCTATTTTTTTTTAGTTTTACACTATATCACGCACATACCAGAGTAGGCAGTGGGAACCTGAGAGCCTAGTGTTAAGACGCTCCCCGTCTCTCATTGAGGCACATCCGTTTCCCACATCCCATCCACCGAATTCATTGCGTGTTGAATGGCGGAACTCAAAGCCGTGTTACTAGAACGAGAAAATAAATGCTAAATATTTAATTCCCCCGAGTGGTTACTAAATCCATCACCGACTCGAGTATTTACAGTCGTATACTTGCCACTACAGCCATAACTTGAAATATAAATTACTTTTAACCCATCAATATTTGTGATTGATCACTTTAATCAATTTAAAAAAGTAAATACAAAAAAAAACAAATAATAAGCCAAAGACAAATTAAAACCCACAGACTAGAACAGTCAAACAAACAATTAGAAGGAACCACTCAAAATGAGCACATAAGCGTAAATATTTCATATATTTACCTAAATTAAAATCAAATATTGGTCAGCTTTCTATTCAAACATTCATATTGTTTTAGGTGATGCGCGCACGCATGTAAGATGGGGCGCGGGAGCGTGCTCCTAATGCTATGGGTGGTCGCCGTCGCCGCTGATAAACATGGTAAGCAATTAGAAATTACAAAAAAATATTTTTTTAGTTTCACGCTGTATCCCTATGTATCCCCTCGCACCGCTTTGAAAGTCGGGTCGCGGATCTAATAAATGAAATTTCTGCTCTTCAGTCGGCCCACGACGATCAGCAATGGCCTAGGCGTATCGACGTATAAATCTTGGTCTTAAAATATATAATAATCGAAATATATATTTATGTAGGTTCTAGTTACCTGCGGTAGGTATTAACAGCATAAAAAACCAAAATTACAAAAAAAGTTATAGTTCTTCGGCTCTTCTCAGCAGAACTGACTTCCGACTCGGTGGTATCTTTACCAGTATATTTATTTAAAAAATGTGACGGACATTGCAACATATAAATAAAAATACAGGTGCTACAGTATTTCTTTAATGCTTATACAAATTAAGAATCATATGTAATGATTATTTTAACCCAAATTTCCAAGTAGTTAAATACGGCTGATCAAACTTGCATGAAATATGGCACATAGGTTTACAATTCGGAAAATGTTTAACTTAATACGCAACCATTATCAATAAAGATTCAATTTAAATGTTTATACAGATGAAGCTTTTTAGCCAAAATTAGTTATAACTAAAATGATAATATGTTTTATTACATGTTTATTAAATCAAAATTTATTGAAAATTAAATGATTTTTAAATCAGCGATTTAGTTATTTATTTGCTTATTGATTAACCAGTTTTAATTTAATAAATCTTACAATAATAGTTTTCTTAATACCACAATCCTTAGCACTACATGCATTATCTTTTAAAGTGAATATCGCATGCAACAATGGAGATTATATAAAAAAACTTTCTTCTTTAAATAAAAATACATAATTTGAAGAAGCACAAGTTACTAAAATATTAAAGAGTTTTCAAGAAACATTGTTTAAAAAAAAAGATAATTTATAATTTATTGACACTTATACATATTTAATTTACACCTGATCTTCTAAGATAGACTTGCATAGCAGTTAGATTGGAGCTGTCGCTTTATTACGATACCAAAAGGGAATTACACTTCCATTAGTTCAAAGCAATGATTTCTGACTAATCGGCTTAAAATAGATTCTGTAAATCTATGCCTGATATGGTAGTACAGTACAAGTGGTAAGGATTTGGCTGATTGTTCTGTGGTTATGGGTACGGTACCTATTTAAAGGAGATATTTTTTTCCAAGAATTGACATTTCCCTGCTGTGATTAAAAAAATGAGGTTAAATTGGATCTTTATCCATTCCAATAAATATCCATTACTAAAATATGAAAAACTAAAATATAGAATTATATATCTGTAAGAAAAATATCAGAAGAAGGCTTTATCTCTTAATATAAAAGTTGAGACTTAACCTAATTTTACTTCTCATCTGATAAATAAAGCTGGAAATAAATTCAAATATTCTCAAATTTCACTTAAAATCTTAGCACCTAATCTCGAATACGATAAGAAGCAAAAAGTACGAGGGACTGTACTAAAACGGCAAAAAAGTTTGGAACGTGTCGCTGCTGAAGAAAGGTAGTCTCCATGATTTTTTTCAACAACGTTTTTGTTCGAACAGAGATGATCTGCTTGTGGTTTTTGTATGCTTTCTTTGAAGGTTTTATTTGAATTGAGAACGCAAAGTAAAACTATATTCTAAACAAGTCGTCACCCGTAACTTTGCTTATGTTAGATTTAAGACGTGAAAGCTCTATTTTTTCCTATGCGGAAGGAATTTTGGGAAATCCTCACTTAGTGCTTTTCTACGCTCACTTACTTATCTGCATTCTAAATTTCAACTTTACAGTTACAGTAGTTTCCTCTATGTTATCTGTTAGGCACTCAGAAATGGAACATTTTTATTTTGGTGAAATTAAATTAAATTCGCTTCACGTTGTATCCCGCACACAGCAGGGTAAGCAGAGGGTCCCCTTTCTTAAGATACTTGAGTGGCGAAACTTAACGCCACGCTTCTGCCTCGACACCAGAGCGAAGAAATAAAAATAAAAATTTAAATAAATATTTAATTTCCTCCAGTGGGCATCGAACCCAGGACCAGTAGCGTTTACATTCACACTTTGTGCCCCTGCGCTACGACTGATTTCTATATCTATATAGTGAAATATATGTAAATGTTAGCGACGAAACTTTTTTTTCACCTAAGAACAATAACATATTAATAAGCTTCTATCTATATACGTTATATATGTATGAATAATTAAAACACTTCACAAAAGGTCACTTCCGTTCCAAACCAAAAAAGGCATTTAGAAAGCGATGGGAAATGCTCTCGCAAAAATGTCATTCGTTCGTGACTAGCTTCAGGGTACTTTCGAACTAAACTGTTCAATAAATTTTATCTCCAAGATAAATGGAAATTACGTTAAGAGTTTTATTTTTCGATATGTTTTGAAAATACCTATCTGTGATGTTGATCTTGATCATGTATTTTTTTATTTATACAATATTTATTATTCTAACCAATTCTTTATTATTTTACTCTTTTCCTCACATAGCAATTTTGTGTCTTGGGTAGTGGAATTCAACGATGTGGCTTGTCTCAAAATAAAAACAATTCATTAACACAAGTGGGAAATCGAACCCACAAACGCCGCGTTTACATTCAGACGCTTACGCTGTGCCACTATGTCTGCAGTCTCATCACTTGTTCATCTTAACATTCTACACAATATCAAATAACACTGATAATCGGAAATACAAAAAAAGAGATTAAAAAATCTCAAGTATAAGAAGTCCATTTAAAACGGTCTTACAAGGTGCAAACTTAAAGATTTACTGAATTCTCACGGAAAAGCAAAAAAAAGTGGACAAAAGTCCGACCACACCCACAAAAACGTGAATAGCCTAACGTTTGAAATGTAACACGATACATTCAAAGAGTAGTCGAGTGCCAGTCAAGAGGTTCCCAAACAAGATAATCCCTTTGTTAGTCGGGTTATAATGGTGTCTCGGGGGTACCGAGAATTATTTTCTATTTCTATTTCACAGCAGCTGCGGCACTTCAATAGCGTATTTTAAGGTAATACTTTGATACACTAGTAGTTTACGCTTCATTGACTAAATGTTAATGTATGAGAATTTAAAACTACTTCTTTATAATTATTTTTCTATATCTATCTATGGTTCTGTGACTGCAAATGCGACGTTTGTAGGTTCGATTCTTAGTCGAGAGAATAAATTATATATTCGTTTCCTAAAATACATATTGAAAAAGAAATATTCAATTGCCTATTTACGAAATAGAAAGTTAGACATAATGGATATGGGAAATGAAAATAATGTTAAATATATTTTATTTTCGAATATACTGTACAAAGTGTTTTATTTCACCTCTAAAATATTTTTTCTCTTTAGCATTTTTTTAGATTCTACTGTATCTCACCTAAATGGTAGGATTTAACAGGCAAAAAGAATTATATTGAAACATTTATTTGTCAGCTATCCACCGCTTATCTATTAGAACGGAGAAATGATAATATGTTATTCTCCCAAGGGGCATGGAAACCGTACGTCTTCTAGTGTTAAATGCAATTTTAGTTTAGTGCGTAATTGAATAAATGTAAATAAACGAAATTCACTTCCGTAATAAATGACATTATCTATTTCAATAACACAATGAAATAAAATTTTATAACATAATAAGATTTTATGCGCCTACAAGAACCCTGCAGTGAATTTCGACGACCGAGTCGCGCAGTGGTAGAGCTAGCTTGAAATTTATTCGTACATGAGTTTTATTCCGTTAAGAAATTCACGTCAAATCAGCTTAAAGGCTTTTTATCCCTTTTAAAGGCAGTCTGTTCCACTTTCCACACGACTTTTAATATATCGCGCGTTAAGCGGCGGAACTCAACGCTGCACTTGGTCTTCTGGAACAAGGACAATAAAAATAATTTTAAAATTATTGTTCTTCCAAACAGAAATCGAACCTACAGCAGTCGCATTTAGAATTGCACGCCTGTGCCTCCTGCATTAGGAAACCAGAAATAACGAGACTAATAACGTATTCTCCTACTGTACCACAAAGGTGTAAAAAAAATAAAACATTTGACTTATATACATACATATTTTATGAGTAAATCGCCTCCCACAGTGCCATTAACTACAGTTAATATAAATCTATTTAAAGTCCTTAAACTTGTGTTTCACGTTAAACTGAAACACACCAGCTTTAGAAATGACAAGAATATATTCTTTGAAAGTTTTATGACGTTTTACTTCGATCGACTTTACTATGCACCATGTTTTAGAGGCGTCAAATGAAGAACATTGGATATTTTAATTTTGTAATAAAGCTGTATTTTATAGTAATTGCTATTGCATCTTTGTGAGATTGTGGATTTTAACATGTAGGTGGTTGTCCACTCAATATATACTATGATCGTTGAACAAATATTCCTACAAAACAGTTGAACGAATATTTCTACTTTCCGCCGAATTCTGAAAGTATTGCGTGTTGAGTGAAATAACTCAACACGGCAGCGCCTCCTTACTTCTCCTAAAGCGGAAATAGAACCCACAATTAGTATTGTTAACCCCACGCTTGCGAAAAACGATTGGCATGCTATTGGTATACTACTTGCCTACGAAAAAAACGTAACAATTTCTAGTAATAGATTTTTTACATATTAATACGGTAATACTATCAGTATTGACTGCAACTATGAAAGTAATTTAAATGAACCATTAACATACGATCTAATCCACTTATTAAACCCGAAGTATGTAAGTTACAGTAATAGCTGTAATAAAAATAACCAAATTAGATCTGGTCACTATTATAAGAAGGGTTTATGATTGCACTCAAAAAGCGAGCGGTTGTATTCGATATCTAAGTTGTTCCTTCATTTTATTTCATGTTTCAAGCATCACTCTTACATTCTTAGATAAAAAAAATGTGTGAGTAAGCCATTAGATGGTTTTTATAACAAGCAATATGGTATAAGTAAGTAGTTATTTTTTTTTATATAAGTTTCACGCTATATCACGGTAGACAGAGGGAACCTAACTTTAAGACACTCCGTCTCCAATTGCGTGCTGAGCGACAGAACTCGACGCAGCAATTTGTGTTGTGGTGACAAGATCAAGGAATGATGTCTGATTATATTGATTTATTATTGACTATCTTGTATCGTGTAGCTATGACAAAGAAAGCAGGTTCGATTTCCACTTATAACAGATTTACAAGGGAGAGCATCACAGACAGTATACTATCATCAGTATACTAAATGAGCTTTTAAGCTTTGCTCATTTGAATATGTATTCATTAACATTTTAATGCGAGTTTCTCTAATTGAATTTCTGTTTATCTAATTTCTGAACTATCAACTGTGGGAACGTATGTATATTCTTATTACGCTCTAGGGCAAAGTAGTATTAAAGTAAAAGTGCTTTTTACAACGAATTCGTAACTTTTATAACGAATTCACAATGCAGAGGGAATCTAATGTCAAGATTCTTGCCTATTTTACGTTTTATCTTAATTGTGTGGTAAATGGTAGAACATAAGGTATCGAAATGATAATCATATATATATAGCAGTAGTTTCTCTATGTAAAGAGTATTCTCAATCAACAGCAAAGCATTATTTCTCACGTACTTCAACTAACATGTGTTTGTTCAAAATAAACAGCACTAGAACCATATCATGTGGCTAACTATATTACATTATAAGAAGCGATCGCAGCGTAGTGGGACAGAGTCTGGACTGTAAACGCGACGGTTGTGGAAGGGATTCCGACAAACGGAATAAACTTTGTAATATCACGAAAATTTAGAGGAAAGTGGGGTGAGGAGTGTCTTAACATGAATTAATACTTTGCTACAGGCTACAGGATACAACAAAAAAAAACACAAACAAAATAAACAAACTATACAAGACAATATACTTACTGCAGTCAAAATAAATTTATAGAACACATCATTAGCCCCAAGAATTCCTTCACAACATTCAACATATGCCTCGCCATGTCGTGATAAGGTATTTCTTCATTTGCATTCATTCTTTTTGGTCCAAAGGAATTTTAAAACTACAAAAACATTTGAATGAAACGTCAGTCACGATTGTATTTTTGTTCTTGTTTTGGGGATATAAATTAGTTCTTTAAATGAGATGTTGAATTTTTGCCCTTTGAAATGTTGTTATTCTTTTTTGGTTGGCTAAGAAGAAGATTTATTTTGGTTAATTATTATTTAAGACCTTCTTAGTGCAATGGGACATCGTCTGACTGTGCCGAGATGGCCTGATTATAGTTGAATTATTTTTATTTCCCCACTTTAGCAAACAAAGCGCAGCGTTGAGTTGCGCAACTAAATACACGTTGTCTCTAAACTTGGACGGAAAGTGGGGAACGGAGTGTATTATTATTACGTTCCTTCTGTCTATTTTTTCTAGATTGTAAAAGAATGTAGTAATAGTTAAAAAATTGTAATCTTTTATGAAGTTAATTTGTCAGTTGGTCGTTTAATTGATTATTTATCCAACAAGGCAAAACCCCGACGTTGTGTTCCGCCACTCAACACGCAATGCCTCGGAAAATTCGGCAAAAACTGGTGAACAGAGCGTTTTAGCGTCTAGTTTCCCTACCTTGCTGTATGCGAAATACAGCAAGGAAGGCAATGAAGCTGATGATGATGATAATGCGTGGAAGAAACCGTAAATAAAAGTTAGTCTAATATATAACCACCATTGCTCTAAATCCATCATATCTAACGAATTTAACTTACATATTTAATAGCTTAGATATTTTATGTGCGCCTGGTATTCAATAATGTTTCATCTTTAACAATAAGTGAACGTTGTACATTAAAATGATGGAACGGCTGCTATTACAAGCGCCGTAACTGTTGAATCTAGTAGGCATGTTGATTGATCTTATGGACTACCGATGGCCGTTTTAAATATTTATTATGGGGGATTATTCAAAAAGATTTTTTGTGGAATGAAAAACAGTTTAAAAAGCTTCAATCTATCTTCCGTTCTACATAATATCTCTAAGAATTTCTTCATGATTATAAAGTATAAGTTCAGGCTTATGCAATATCTAGTTATTTTATAGTTTTAAAAGAAGAAAACTGATTTCTTCTTAGAAATAGGAAATAGTATTCATTAAATTATATTTAATTGTTTCTTTGATATTCTCTCATCTACTAAATCCTATCACAACTTTTTTACCACTAATAATATTGCATATTAACCACCACATTTTATCATCACAGCTTAGCTAGCCGTATGAGGGTAACATAAAATATTACGTACAGCAAGCTCCCAACAACTATTTCCACATTCCAAAATCTCCGCCATCAACAGTTCCGAATATCGACATAATATGCATAAAATTTTATTCATTCTGTATTATTGACATTCCATTATCCATACCTAAAAAAGTGTATACAAAGTAAATAATCGATCTACAAAAACATATAAAAAACTGATTTGTTACTCACCAAATAAAAATTGAATAGACCACACACGTTACATTATTAATATTGTTATACAAAAAACTTACAAAAATTGAATATCAATCGCAGCTGGAGGCTTAACAGTATATTGTGTGAATGAATTTACTATCAATTTTCTTGTCAAGTATCCACTCTAATGGTTCGAAATTTTCTAAGCAAGTGTAAATTTTATATGAGTTTTATTAGTAGTGGGCAATTACCATCATGGAGGAGCTTTATTGACATTCTTATTGAAAGTTAAGTATGCAGCCTCTAGATTAGCCACGTGGTTGGTCCATCATCAGGTAGTCCTTCGGCTTGTTGACCTCGTAGGTCACGGTATGGCTGTATCAATAAGAAAAAAAATTTATGCAAAAAAAATATTATTATCTATTTTCCAAAAAAACTACTATACGATATATTATGTTGAACTGGCACACTCGAAACAAAGCAAGGGTCACATAGAGAAATCCTGTGGAAATTAAAATTGTTCTAATCTTAACTTTCTCTTAATATAAAGTTTGAAAGCGCAGCATAAAGTTCTGCTCCATAACATGCTTTGTTATTGATTTTTAGCAAAAACTGGAGGACAATTGTAACTGTGGAAGAAGAAATAAAAAAATTGCTTTGGGCCTATTCTGCTAATAAAAAAATATATATTGATCATACTAATTCAAGACTAAGACCATCATGTCTTTATAGGGAAGATACTTCCACTGAACCAATAAAACAAGTTTCATCAATAACCTTGACAACACTATAATTTCTAGCGTAGAAAGAAACTTGCCCGACCCAAATGACGAAAGAGCACACGCGATAATTGTACCGACCCAAATGTTAATTGAGTTTAGAAATCAATATCAATAGATATGAAGAAACAAAACCTGATGCTCATTAAAAATACATAATATTAATTAATTTTGACGGAATTTTGATTAAGTGTCACATACATTTGTATGAGTGTCATAAAAAAACATGGGAATTTTATTTTTTATATATTTTTTGACACTTCCAAATGATTGATATCTAATTAGGATTAAATTGTTTAATAAATTATAAATTTTATAGTTTACAGAGTGAAGCTAAAAAATATATACAATATTAATAATTATATCATATATTTATGTTATACGCATGAAGAAACTTAGTATATGTCTCTGTTCTCGACTTCCACCTACTAATAAATTTTCATTTTGCATGATGGAGCCTAATGAGAAATGGGAGAAATAAAAAATAATCCTGTAGCCGTGCTTAATAAATAGGATATGAGTAAATTAAAAATAAAAAATAATACTTTACAGACATTGATACAGTAGCGACAAAATGAGAAAAAGGCTCTCAAAACAAATCTCGTTAAAGAAAAATAGAATCGAGAAGGAAATAGCGTTCGGTCCCTACGAAAACGGAAATAGAAATACACTAAACGGAAGTAAAAGTAATTATGTTATCCTCGCTTCACTCTCGCGGGCTATTTTAGCTATGTCTCGTTTCAAATAATAATACAATCTACAATCTAGTATTACTGTCAACGCACCGTCACAAGAGTAGCGGCCTGATAACGAATCCTAGCGAAATGTTGACGAGGGTTTAACATGACCTAAAATTTAAAGCATTTTCAACTTTGTCATATAAAGTTTAAGGTTGTTGAAGTGTTTTGCTCAAATATTGGTACAGGGAGCAAACAGTATCTAAATATCAGCTATGTTTCACGTGTAAACAGGCGTGAGTGAGGCGTCAAACCAGGTGCGGACTTTTGAGCGAAATCGATGCCTGTACTCGGGGGACGCGCTATTATCACAGTTGCCGTTTATTTTACTGTCACTGTCGAATTAATAATAGATTCCACAAATATAATGAAGCGTTTGAAATGGAGAAAGTTATTTTCGATTGTTTTTATTTTGCCCAAGAAATCTTTGTTTGTTTGTTGAGTTTCGTTTACTGTTTCATTTATTTGAGGTTTAATTTACATTAGACAGATCATGTTGAAATATTATTGGACATTTATATTTGCTATGCTTTGACTTGTTATTATAATTCCTAAAGAGCAAAAGGAATAAAAAACAAAAGAACAGTTTTGAGAAACAACTTAAATAACTTGTTATGACCTCAATAAATATCTTATGAGACTGTTTATTTGGATTCTTAAGCATTAAAATATAAACTTTCCATTGTTACAGACGAGCCAAGCTCTACAGAACCAGAACAGCACAGTACCACACCCCCAACTCCGCCAATCCCATTACGACCAGAATACGCTCATCCAGCTGGTGTAGAAGCTTTAGACCCTTACAATTCAGAGAAGACTAACCACCAGCCTCATCACAGAGACTATTTAGAAGAAGACTATGATCATGACAACCACAAAGAAGATGAACATGAAAACAGAGATGATACTGACGAACTACCTTCCTTGTCGGGAGATCATCTGCTACAGAGTTCTACGGATGATCTACCAATGTTCTTATTAGAACCTCAACATGCTTATGTAGTACGAAATAAACCAGCAATGCTAAGGTGCCGTGCAGCTAATGCGTTACAAGTATATTTTAAATGTAATGATATCCGCTCGGTCGGTAGTACACAGTTCGAATTCGTAGACCCACAAAGTGGTGTCAGAATCGTTGAAGCTGAGTGTAACGTAACGAGGGATCATTTGGAGGAATATTTCGGGGAGGACAGATTCTCGTGTACTTGTCACGCGTGGAGCAGCCGCGGTGATATTCGAAGTCAACCAGCCATAGTGGAATTGGCATGTAAGTTAAATATATTTTTATATTTATATTTACTTTTATACATTCACATCATCAATTTTTTTTTATTTAATTATAGTATAAAAATTATAATAACCGCTCATAACACTCAAAGTTTTCATACCAATTTCCCTTCAAAAACATTATACTGATCTTCCACCAAACAACTTCCGCCGAATTCTTTGAAATATTTCGTCAAGCACCTAATATCGAGAAGCACATATAAAACATCAATAGTGATAAAATCATTAAATATTATAGTTCTAAAATTCCCATTTCCGCATCCAACTGGGCGTGGTGTAGCATTTCATCGAAACTCATAATTTGAGTGTTTCCGTTGCCTTATTTTTAGCTAACCTACTTTTACCGTTCGTTGCAGTCGTCTCCGAGGCATGACCGAACCTCTTTAGCTATGAAGTTCTCAGCAATATTTACATTTATAAAACAGTTGACTGACGTATCTTATTTAGTTTTGAATTTTTGTTTATTTAAAACAAATTTTAAGAAACATCTGGTTGAAGTTTCCTTTGGTCAAAGAAGTTCTGGAAACTCGTGGGAGGAATAGAATAAATAACAATAATAATTGACTTCCCAGGATAACCTTTATTATTATTTGGGGCCGTCGAGGCACACTGGAACAACATCTGAATATAAACGTGGTGGGCTACATCCTTACTCCGGGGAATGGATAAATTTTAAAACTTGTAAAATTGAATCTAAATAGATAAACTTTATTTTTCAGCTTCACGCTACGTACCTAGTGCTAAGACTTACTTTTGTGTTGTCTGCCAGATCTCATGACATTGTGTGTTGCGTAGAACGAATGCGAAACTGAACGCCGTACTCTGTGGTACATTTGTATGACTAGCAAATAATTATTTTACCGAATGGTAATCGAACCCCACAAGCATAGCATTTACAATCATACCCACTACACCATGCTGGCCTCAAAGACAAAGAAGAAAATCATAGAAAGAAATGCTTATTTACTGCAAAACTAACATAATTTCAATACACGAATTGCATTTCAAGTTACATATTACTAATGCATCGAGAGGAAATACTAACATTTTAAAGCCGGCTCGGACAAAGTGCCCTTAATGCGTCTATTTATATGAAAGCTTTAATCCTCCGAAGCGCTGTGTTAGTACATGACTTTACTACTACTCATTATGATAATAATTATACTTCAGTTATATAAGTATGTATCTTTTAAATGAATTCGATGTTTCAATGTCAGAATAGTTTTATTTTTTGGACTTTCTTTGGAATAATTTTATTTTTACACATAAAATCTGTTATAATTGCATACCCTAATTTACTATTATATAAAACAATTGTAGATTCCGTCAGTAATAAATTAAATTCCCCTGGCATGTCTCTTTTTTCCGCTAAATCAGCAATTTTCCGAGTTCTTAAGCAAACTCGGGGAGATGACAATATAAGAATCATTTTTATCTCTCTTTTTTATTCCGCTACTTAACACTCAATATATCTAATATTAGGAGCAATTTGAATCACTGCGATTCAATATTAGATTTTAGACATTAAGTATTGTTGAAAAGCGTAGATCAGACCTATTATGTCACCAGAACAAAAATAAATAATTCCTCCCTGTACAAATGGAACCCACGGCCCTCGCATTTTTAGTTTAACGTTGTCCCTCTGCGCCACCAGGGTCTGTCCTGTCCGTTCACACTCGTATATCTATATACATATAATCTTATCATTAACAGTGGAGAACGGAGTGATCATTATCATCCTGGTCTACATGATGAGCATGGATTAAAAAAAATCCTATATGTGGAAATACATTTTTAAATAACACTTAATATACTGAGGCCGTCGTAGTGCAGCGGCACAAGGGTGTGACTGTAACGCGACAGTCGTGAGTTCAATCCCCGCTCGAGGAAGTGAGATATTTACTTACGTTTATATTTCCATTTCTTCGGTCTGGTGTCGAGGCAAAGCGCGACGTTGAGTTCTGCCACTCAACACGCAATGCCTCCAGAATTCGGCAGACAGGGGGGAACGGAATGTCTTAGCACTAAGTTCTCTCTGCCTACTCTGCTGTGTGCAGGATACAGCGTGAAGCTGACAAAATATACTATTAAACATAGAGCTTATTGAACTTAAATCTCACTCGTGGTTGAATCTCTAAATAATTCTATATAAGGCTTCAACTGACATCCATTTGTCTTGTCAAAATAAATCCAAAATTATTGTAACTATATGGAAATGGACGTTTCACTAGACGTTCGTGAGATACAATGTTAAATTATGATATATTTTGGTTATTTGCATAATATTGTAATATATTATGACGAAGTTATGGCAAAATAGATTTACTTTGAAGTGAAGAATGCAGTGATATAACACTACTTCTTATAATTGACTGATAATCTTGTACTGTTGTGTAGTTTAAATAATTACTTAATATTTCATAAGTATATAAATATTGTATCATAATTGAATAGCCAAAGTGCAGCATTACGCATGAAGTTATAATGACAAAAAAATATTTTGAAAAATACGAGTAAATAGACATCCCGGTGATCCCGGAGAAATCAGTGAGAGCGGAGTGATATCTCACAAAAAGCTCTCATGTTTTATACACTGTAGCGTGTTGTTATATATTAATACCTATTATATCATATAAAAGAATCAGACTTTACTCAACTCGTATATTCGATAACGAGTCAAGTAAAACTTTTAAAATGCTTTCAAACTTTAATGACAGTAGTAACATTGCCCAACGAAAGTACCTCTTATGGTGAAAACGGCTCTTTATTTTACGAATTCTATTAAAACGGACCTCGATTAAATTCAATCTAAAATAGTAATAAATCTTCTATGCATATTAAATGAATGTCGGAGTAGGCCGTTCCTTAGATTTATGTGAAACGTAATTTAGTGTATGTATTTAAGTGATTTTGCAAATGGTTGGTTAAAACTATTAATATATGTTTTTGGGGTATTTTCATAGGGAACTTAGTATTTAAACACTCCATTTTTCACCTTCCGTACAATTTTCCACACATATCGAATAACGAAAAAACTAATATAATTTAAATAATCATCCGAGTCGAATCGAACCCGCAACTATCGAATTTACTCCCACTGCTCCGCTGCATCACGACAGACGTATAGTCCTACATATAGATAAACTTACACAACTTTACCCTACCCTGTGTGAATTTTATTCAGGAAATGAAACGTTCCCTAGATTTATGGCTTTACGAACCCCGCTACCGTTACTCACTTATCATTTACGCCCATCAACCGTTTTACGTTTTAGTAAGAGTTTTTTAATGTATTTCTTCATTGCATTTTGTGTTTTAAAGTAATTAAAATTTTATGATCCTGCCGATGTGGAATTGAAATATGTTTGAAATGATTAACGTAAGGGGTGTGGCTTTGAATCTGTTTTGAAGAATGATAGGAAACATTTCTTAGCTTCACGCTGTATCCCGTACAAAGCAGTGGGGGTGACCTGGGAACCAAGTGTTCAGACCCTCCGTTCCATTAAGACACTTCCGTCCTTTACTTTCCGTCTATTCTTAAGTCAACGTTAACGTCGTAAATGGAGACAGGAGAGATTTAAAAAAAACATTATATTTTGTTAATTATTACACACCTCTTCCCGGAACCCAAAAAAGAACACCACTAATACTTTATAATAACCACTTAAGAGCACGTGTTCCAAAACTTAGTACCTCACTAAGTATTAAGACACTAAGTGAATTGCACGAAACGATTGTAAATCTTTATATAGAAGACTTAACCGTGACACTTTTACATGTAGTATAGGCGTCGTTAATAGAAACATCGGTACTTGAGTGTATTTAAAGCACTAGAGAAACAATTAAAACTGTCGCGATGGAAATTTAGAGGCGTTATTATACGTACGGCTCTACAATTATTTATTTTGTCTTTTTTTGTATGTGTGTTTGTACTAACTTTTATTTAGAACGGATGTAATGGATTAATTAGCAATTAGCTTTTACTAGAGCCTATTTACCTACCCATACCTTTGTGAATATATGGGCTATTTAATACAATCGAACTAGTTTGCTCTACTTCAGCTTAATAATATTGGTGTAGAAATGGATTAATAAATGTGTTAAGTTGTTAGGCAAACGGAAAAAGATTTGATTTCTGATTTGGTAAATTTTTGTATGTGGTTTTCTTTTATCACGAAGTGTAATGATAGTTAGGTAGCGTGGAACAGGAACAGGAACCTACTGTTAAGTGATAACGAATAATAGAAAAAATCATAAGTCTAAGTCCAGTACCCATAGTGTGAACGACGCGTGAACGTTTGCTTAGTACCGTACCTTACCGTATCGAATGACCGGAATCAATTACTCGTCACAATATCAGTGTCATTCAATGAACATAACGCTGCGAACTATTCGCTTGATTACATCGCTTGCCAGTTTTATATTATTGTTTTGTATTTGTATAATAAGATTATAATTAATTTGATATTTAAGAAATTTTAGGCCAGCCGTGGCGCGGGGGCACGTTGGTTCGATTTCCTCTCGAGCAAATATTGAATATGATCATTTCTTCGCTCCGGTGTCCAACTCTAGTGTCATTTCCCTGCTTTAGTAACAAGAGAAAGCGTGATGTTGAGTTCCGCCACTCAACATGCAATGTTTCGAAACATGGGAGTTGTATTGGAAACGGAGTGTCTTGACACTGCATTTTCTTTGCGTAGGGTAGACTCAAATTATACAAGTTACTGCCGGAATCTAAAAACAATATCATTACTATCGTGATAATTGTCTAATTCAATCACATTGCAACGTGATTCTATGTAAAATAAGACTTTAAATAGATTTATAAATAAACTTTACGATTTCAATAGTGTTGTCATCAAATTCGCCACATTTATACTGTCTGTTTGAAGTTTACGTTCGTTGTTGAAACTTGTCGGTTACTCGACACTGAACATTTGGTAGCGTTCCAACACTTGGTTTATTTGTAAGAGGTGCTTGCTCCTCATATTAATTACCTTTTAAGTTTCATATGCCCAGCCCAATATCGAGGAGCAGCTGACTGTAAATATGGCGATTGTAGCTTCGATTCCTATCATAGGAAATATAATCTTTTCATTTTCTAGCCCTGATTACTAGACAAAGCGCAGCGTTGAGTTCCTTCGTGAATTGTAGTTTATTTAACACAAAACGAGTGAATAGGGCCGCAAATTTAATTTAGGTTTATAAGATAAAGAAACTTCAGTTGGCGAGTCCGCCTCGTACTTGACCAGTTTTTCTTATACTACATAGTAGATAATCAGGGGGAAACTAGTATTAAGACTAACGTCCTAATACTAACGTCTTAATACTAGTTTCCCTTTTAACATCTATTTCGAGACATTGTATTTTATGCAATTTGCATTTCCCCGAAGGAAAATCGAACTCACAACAGGTTTGTTAACATTGAGACCCTGTCCCACGACGGTATTTGTTCTGTTTATTCAATTTTAGGCGATTAAAGAAAGTTTTGTAAAAATACAAAAATATTCATACATTTCTATTCTTATATTCCGCTTTTATTTTTCTACGCTACTGTCAAGGGATTTGGGTTAAGTACACCTTCTGGATATATTAAAATAAAAGTCCAAGCACACGGCCTAACTAAATATTCTACCGACTTTTGTTGTCTCGAAAGGAATTTTAATGAAAATTTAAGCGTACATTAAATACAATAACAATAAATTAGTAATTTTATATTACAAAAATAATGTGATATTATAGAGACCATCATGGCACAGAGGCAGAGCCTGTAAACAGACGGTTTTGGGTTCAATTCACAATTGGAGGAGTGATATTATTTTTTTAACTTGTCCGTTTGGAAAACTTAGTTCTGCCAATAAGCACGCAATGTTCTAAATTCATACGAAATGTGGATGCGAACGGTGGATCTATTGAATACTCCTTGCTTATTTATAGGGACATATAAAACTCTCCGTTCCTAAGTAACTGACACAACGCCCAACCACAACTACGTAGAGCAAAATGGAGCACAGATTTTCCGAAATTTCTGCTTGAACGGAAGAGAACGTTTTACGTTTCATAGTTCACGCAAGCGAAGTTACAAGCATATCTCCTATACGCGGGATATTAGTGAACCTGAAAAAACCATGTGAAAAACCATGAAGCAGTGGCATAATTATATGACTATGAAAGCCACGGTTGTGACTTCAGGAGAGTGAAATATATATAAACACGCAATGTCTCCAGAATTCGGCGGAAAGTGGGGAAAGGAGTGTTTTAACACTGGATTACCATGTTCCGTCTGCCCACCCTGCCATGTTCGGGATACAGCATGAACCTAAAAAACCACCTAAAAAATTAACCACAAGTGCAAAAATGTACTGTCGGAAGCAGATGTTTGTTTTTGCGAATTGTAAGTGCTCGGAAAAATAAACGATTCGGTGGCTAATAATTTATAGTGTCATGGATTTATACGTTGTGACTTAAAATGCTTTTAATAAAGTCCGCTTACGATTTATAACTACTGTCCCGCGTGTCTTTTACAACTGCGCGTAATTTGTGATTTCTCATTAACCTACTATTTATAGATTAAAAGGCCTGGGATGGGCGTTTGTCGGGTAATTCTTAGGTGCTTGACGTAATCGTGGCGTTGGAGGATGACATATTATGTATGTGTTGGTTGGGAGTTCGATTCATTGTTGAAGTAATATTTAAAACAAAGCAAATCAACCTATTGTTATGACACTCCGTTCCCCACTTTCCGTCGAATTCCGGAGGCATTACGTGTTGAGTGGCGGAACTCAACACCGCCTTTTGTCTCGACACCAGAGCAAGAAATGGAAATATAAATTTAAATAAATATTTCATTTCCTCGAGTGGAGATTGAACCCACAACCAGTCGGTTTACAGGCACGCTTTGTGCTACGGCGTCACGACTGGCCACAGTTGCTTATATTAAGTTAAAAAAAAACGTTTCAAAAGTTTTACGGAAAGTGGTCAACTTAGTGTCTTAAAAGCAGCTTCCATTCTCAATCCTTCAATCAATCCTTTGCAATTACAACGAACACCAATACAAAATGCCAAAACCATACGCTCCAACCTGTAAACCTACCAAAATAGAGTAGCAAGAACAATTCCGAATTTCATCTATCACGCAGAAACAAAGGTTTGTCCGTATGTCCAAACAATAGCGTACTTGGCAAGTCTCTTTTAAAACCGCCACGCAAGCATATCAGCGCATCGCGCCGGTCTAGTAGAGAGTGGAGTAATGGAGCGTGCACCAGATTTATGACTCCGCTCAGACCACTCACGAGTGCGAAATGTTCATTTTGCACTACGTAGAGTGAGTATATTAGTTTTGACGGGGTTAGTTGCACAATGCTTTGAAAAGAATAGTTTTACTGGAACCGCGATGGTTGTGAGTTCGATTTCTGTATATGTATGTACTTAATAAAACATGGATTACATTGAAATTTTGATTTTGACTGTACGCCTAGTGATTATAGATATGGATATTTTAAATATTAAATATTTCAGATTAATTTTCAATTTTATCAAAAAGGCTGCAGACAAACGAAACATAAAGACAGACACTCACACTGACAAGATCCTTTAAGGGTTCCCTTTTTATTACGTTTACGTACGGAACCCTAAAAACATTAAAGACACTATTATCCAATTCTCTAAGTAACCAATATAGGAAAATCTAATACCCTTAATCAACGAATAGCCCAGAATGCGACAAAACAGCGGTTAATTTTTTAACGAACACCAATTATCCGTCGGAGGAGGAATGCTCTATATTATATAATAGGTCTTCTTTATTAAGAGTGACGTGGGAAGGCATTTACTAGCGCAATCGATGAGCAGACGCGGTTATTAAATTTCTATGTTAATATAATTTAAATATATAAAGCTAATTTTGTCGTTACCAATTTATTTTGTTAAAATAATTTACATAGAAATTTAGGATTAAATATAGGTACCTATTTACTATTTTCGTAATAAATTAAACTTTTGGAAGAACGATATATCCAGCATATAGCAGGGCAAATAGAGAGTACATAGTGTTAAAAAACATACCATTACTCTTCCCCATACACTTTCCAAAACATTTCCGTCTTAAACGCGGAACTCAACGCGGATCAAACACATAACCATCTTGATTACAGTATAATTAAATAGCATATAATAGCTTACAACAAGGCTGACGTGGTACAGAATAACAAGTGTATGACTATATTTCATATTTTTAATAAATTCTTCAAGAATTCGCCGGGACGTGTAGAACGAAAGTGTTCCCATGTTTCCCTGCTACACTGCGCTGTATAATGTAAAGCTAAAAAAAAAGAAAAAATTCTACTTTCTATCGCACCAATCTCCTAACTTCCCGCACAACCCACCGATTGTATGATTGTACAAATAATAATTATTCAATTACTCAGCTTCCATACAAATTGTGATATCATACATAACGTGTGTCATACATACATACATATGTGAATTGATATTGACGTTTGATCTCCATACCGTGGATTACTTTGTTCGCTATTAATTCTGACGTATGCGGGCACCGATCTAATTACGCTTATAGTATTATCGTGTATTCTGTGACGATATTATTATCATTTGTTGTACGTATTATGTTGGTTTGGAATTTGGATTTTGTATATTAATAAATCTTTACTTTTGTAGCGTAGAGTTCCGTAACAGAATACGAAATGTCTGGAAAATTAGGTGAAATGTGTTAAGCGGAAACGGAAACGTGTTCTCTTAGCCACAGTGCAAAATAGACAAAAAGGAAGGCTTTTTATTTTTTTAAAGTTTACCTGTAGTGTGCTATTTTATACAAATTAAAAAAAGCTTATAAGAACTTCGATTTAGCCTGATAAGAATGTATATATAGCCAACAAAGCGCTTGAAGGGAGGTTTATCAAATTATTGTACATTTTCCGAAATTTGTATCCGTGTTGTCTACTGTAAATGACTAAACATATTCCTTTCTTTTCATAGATCTCAAAAAACAATTCACGGCGTCTCCATCGCCCACATCAGTGGAAGCGGGGTCTGCAGCATCACTGCGTTGCTCTCCACCAGCAGCGGCTCCACCACCGCGCGTGTCGTGGCTGAAACACGGAATTCCATTGCAACAAGATCACAATGTGCTAATATCTGCTGAAGGAAATTTACTTATATCTAGAGCTACTTTACAAGTAAGTTGGAATTTAAATATTTAATAGGTTATTTATTTGGATAGTATTAAAATGGCTTTAAAATTAAGTGGATAGGCAGTGTACCAAGGCAACCCTACCTATACAAAAAAATAGGGAACCTATAAAAAAACATTCTAGGAACCGTAGCTACGCCAGGACGGCGTCATTACAAAAAATAGGCACTTTGGATGCAAAAGCAAATACACTTACTTTATACGTTATAATATTTACCCATACGTTTTACATTTACACAATTTTCTGGAAACATTATATTGAATTGCAAAGCGACTTACAGCGTTGCATATTTAAGTCGCTTTCCGCTAAATACGAATATATTTGCATATATACATCAAAATTACATACATTCAATGGATTATTTGTCTATTGAAAATTCTATACTCTTCTTCGGATATATATTTAAGCTTTTTAGTATTTAATTTAAATTGTACTCATTTGATTGCGATGGTTGCGGGTTCGATTTATACTTAGGAAGTGTAAAGATTTCATCTCGATGACTTACATGGAATGTTTGTGAAGAGTAGCGAACGGAGTGTCTTGACACCAGGTTTTTCTTATTTTCCCTTCCTAAAGCAGGATACTGTGAAGCTGTTTAATTTTTAATTTTACACTTCATCTGCTATAGGCTGCATCATCACGGTCTCATGAATGTATATCGATTCATGGTGATAATCGATTCTCACTAGAGGGATTTCCTTAATTAATACTCCGCCACTCAACACAAATGTAGGAAACTGAGTGTTTTACACTAGTTGCCATATTATACTGTGTTAAACCTATGTAGATACGCTCGTTGCATAACTAAAAAAAATACTTAAATCAATACTGTTCGTGAATATTTATTTAAATTAGAAAAATAACAATTTCCCACATCCTTTTATTTTTATTAAAAGAAAAATACATTTAAATCAGAAAACACCTAAATTTGAATAACTTTTTCGTTTATTCTAAGTATCATTCGCATTCAAATTTTTCTCACGTTAAGCTTTGACAGCTTTACGTCTTAATGAGAAGGCGATGTCATGATAAATTTCCTCATTAGCATTTTAATTCGCTTTGAATTTCGTATTGAATGTCTTATTCCATAAATTTTAATAGTAACTCCTTTTTCCTTTTTGGTTTATTGATTAACCGAGCCATTAATAATATGTGGTGATAAAAATGTCAAATGCTCATCTCTCTAAATTTTATTTTATATTTACTTAACTAATAGTAAGTGGTACACACAAAGCCTATTTCTCGAGACATTGCGAGACGAATAGTGGAACTGAATGCCGCGCGTTCGAAGGCATTAAAGAAAATAATTCCACCCGCGAGTGGCAAGCATAACAATACGATCTAAACAATTCAATTTAAAAATATATGTTAAAAAAATCAGCTTAACGCTGCATCCCGCACACAACGGGGTAGGCAGAGGGAACCTAGTGTTAAGACACTCCGTTTCACACTCCGTTTTGCCGAATTCTGGAGGCATTGTGTGTAAAATATATATATTTATTAATAATATATTTTTATATATTTAAATAATTATATTTTTAATCCATTCTGGATTATACAAAGTATGCCTACTACCTTCTTTCATTTAATTTTTCGCCTATTTTAAAGACACAGATAGTGTCTTTACTTCTAAGCAGGTCGATAAAAGGAAAATATAATATATTTAAATATTCGCAATAGGTGTTTGGAAATAGCGCCATAATAATGTTTTAATGATATATTCTGGTAATATTTTTTTGCTATATTTCTTCTCCGTATATATTTACATCCTGTTTCAAGAAGCTGAATGCGATACTTCTTCTTAATTGTCACTCTCAATTTATATAATTAGGCCACATGTGAGATTTGATCCCATAGCCGTCGTTGCAGCAGATGGTGTCGATCTCAACTTAGCCGCGAAACTGTCAATTATCTTCACGCTACTCTCGTTTACATAAAGGTAGAGTTCAGTTTTAAGGAATACGGAATCTAGGGTTAAGGCTCTCCGTTCTCCAATTTTCCCGATTTTTTTTCAAGATAGTACGTGTTGAGTAAAAGATCCCAATACCACGTTTTTGAATATCAGAATTCTCTGACAATAATTTATCTCTATACATGTAGCAAAGCCTTTGTATTTCCAAAATGGGGACGAGACCATCTAATTTACAATCAGTCACTGATTCCACTTCACCATGAATAGAGAGTGTATTATAGAAAAAGTATCTTAATTATTAGAATTGTATTCGCACTCTTCATCAACAAGGCATCTATTAATACCCATACATATCTAAACAGTGGGTGCTTTATGCATAAATCTCTACCATATTGTCCCGTGTTGTTATGAAGTGAACATGAAAGCTGAAATCTAATTTAATCTACTTCACATTTGGTTACTCATCGTGAGTCAGTAACAAGAGACGCCCTTTCATTCAGCTCGACGTTTTGAAATTCTTACTGGTTACTGATGTAATTTTTGTATTAAATTTACTAAATATAAGGTTGTACACTGTTTGGCTCTCAATCTCAGGAACTATTTTAAATTTAAAAATGGCTTTTGTGTTGTATAGACTATTTATTGAGGAGCTTCCAAACACATAAAAATAAGTGTAATTACAATAACACACAGTAAAGGTCACAGGAAAAATAGCATGAACAAAAAAAATATAGCAATTAATATAGAAACTGCGCAATAAAATGAATAATTATTTTTAAACTGGATAGTCTGTAAGCAAAAATTCCTTTAATGCAGAATTTTTCAAGTAACATACTATAACAGGCATGTAGGCAGATGGTATTTTAGCTCTTATGAACCTAAAAAAATTTATATCATTGTAATTACCTATTTGTATGTGTTCAGTTTAATATTACATAGTCATACACAATTTATTTCCTTTTGAACACGAGAACGAAGCCGGAGGTACAAACTAGTTAAAAAATAAATTAAAGCTTCACGCTGTATCCCGCACACAGCAGGGTAGGCAGAGGGAACTTAGTGTTAAGACACTCCGTTCCCCACTTTATGCCGAATTCTGGAGGTATTACCTGTTGAGGGGCAGAACTAAACGACGAACTATAAAAAAAAAAAGTAATTATCACGACTCGCCCATCTCATAAAACTTCATAAAAATAAAAAAACCACAAGCTTCTATAGCACCGACATTGTTCTCCCCATTTAAAAGACTGTAGCTATCAGCTAAGAGCATGCTGTGAATGCCTTTGCTTAAGCATCGGTGCTTTGAGAGAGTTTAAGATACTTAATACGTATTAGTGCAAACATTAAAGTTTGTATTTATTTATGTATATAACTAATTAGTTAGATGCCACCGTGGAGCGGCGGAACAGTTTCTGACTTTACGTGATGGTTGTAGATTCGATACTCACTCGGTGCATAAATATTTTTGATTCCTAATTCCGGTAACAAAGAAAGCGAGCGATGTTTAGAAAATTAAACTAATGGAGCGTCCTAACTCTTCATTCATCATCAGTTAATGTTCTCTGGTAAGATAGAACGCTGGATTGAGTGCAGCCCAAACGTAATATCTCAAAATTAGGGTAGAACGTAAAAAATTGAGTGTTTTAACACTATTCTCTCCTACCCTTCTATACATACTAAAGAAGACACTAATTAGTCAAACACAAGCGACATTTATTAATTGCTACACAAAGTTGATATGTTTCTTTTTCCGTCTCATACTTGAAGCCCAGTGATGTTGGTATAATTTAATTCTGCATTTTCAAGGGAAAGGATATTTGTCGCGTGTAATTAGTTTAATTTTATTGCGGGTGTCTGTTTTAATGTATTACGCACGTTAGTCACGGCCGGGGGCGGGTTCTGAGAAAACTTTGCTTATAATCATTTTAGTATGAGAATGTTTTTACTTAAAGTCTTGTTTCTATTTTGGAGAAGGTAGATAATGTACACTGAAGAGAGGAAACAGTCTCTTCTCCATTTTTAACATACTATAAGGCGGATAAAATACACTTTTTATAGCTTTATCTTTCATACAACACGGCAAATGGTACTTGGTATCATCACTCAATTCCCTACTATCCGCCAAATTTTCTGATCACAAGTGGAGTGGCAGACTTCAAACCTGCGTTTTGTCTTGTTAGCAAAGCAATAAAATGAAATTAATTCATTCCCCAGAGTGGAAATCGAATCTACGACTGGGTTAAACTTATCATTTCGTATGTTAATAATTACAGCGTTCTGATATCCATCGAAATAGCCAAGCGTGTAACGTAGTTCATATTCATCTCCTCTTTCCTACAGACACTAATTAGCCTTTGCAGGGGCATAGAGTAATTGCGGGCAGAGGCAGCCGCGTAATATTACATCTAGGTGTCGCCATTTTCTTAATTAAATATTATATGATGTTTATAGTCATATGTTTAGCTTATCTTTTTTATGTAGCGTCTTAACATGTTATGAAGATAATATGTTAAGTACTATTAGTTAATGTACTCAAAGATGTTGATTAGCGTGTACGAGATAGTTAACTGAAATTTTGTATATTATTATTTTTATGCTTCACGTTGTAAGACAATCCGTTCCTTACATTCCGCTAGTTACCAAAGCAAGGAAATGAAAATATTCACCCGGGTGGGAATTGAACCTACGACCGTCACGTGCATCACACGCTTGTGTAGCAAATATTTGACGGAAAGTGGAGAACGGAGCGTTTTAACGCTATATTTTCCCTACTACGCTACGCGTGAAACTAAAAAAAACTAAATAAAATACCTACCCAAAATAAATTTCACAAACAAATTATATTTCAACACTTGGTTTTGATGAAAACCGCAAAGCTATTAACTCTCATTTATATATATTTCCAACAGGATATGGCGAACTACAGTTGCGTGGCCGAAAACATAGCTGGTAAAAGAATTTCGGAATCAGCCACGCTGACCGTTTACGGTGAGTATCATTAATGAACTTAACTAACTTTTGGTGTTTTCGGAAAATATAAGGCTGCACTTATATATGTAGATGGTAATGTGTTAAATTTGTAGTATTACGGAACTTAACGCCGCACTTAATCAAATCGTTTTATGTGTAAGCATTCCTCTATGTCTAAAATATTTTTTGTGAAAATATTTTAGTTGTAGTATGCATTTCCCATGTTACCGGAATTGAATGCTATCCAAATTGGCGAAACAAAAATATTGTATAAAGGTTTGTATGGTCATACTTAAAATAATTTTAGTTTATCAGTTTAAATAAATAAAATGCGGCGTTAAGTTCTGTCAATAGTAATAACGTAGTGGATTTTCACCAGCTTCTCTTTAACCAACTATACTAACAGAAAGATGGGTGTAGTTGAAAGCTACAAACAAGTAATTAATTTTAAGTTCCATGTTTAACACTAATTAAAACGTGAGTATAGTTAAATTATGGGCAGGAAAGTGGGTCAAACTGTTAGAATACCAGCTCGTTTTAGCTTATCTTTATATCTTGTAATATTTATTATGGTAAAAGGGCTTTATTAAACAATTTAGGAATCAAAATGTTTATTTAGTTTTTATAAACGTTAAATAGAACTTAAGGAAATATTTTATATTTTCATTTCCTCACTCTAGTAACAAGGCAAAGCGTGACGTTAAGTTCCGCCATTCAACCATGTCATAATATGATTATAATATACCTACATAAATAAAATATATTTAGTGCAAATGGGTCAGGCTATATACGCAATTTTTGTGGGTTTGATTTCCATTCAGGGAAATAATAAATGTTTTGGTATGACAAGCGGAGTTCAGTTCCACCCATTAACTGTCTGTACACAAGGTATTTACACTGTTATACGAGAAAAAGTCTCAAAGATAAAAATATATATACATGTATTTGGTCATACTAGCATTAATTATATCTAGTCTGAATAGTAGTAGTATGAGACTATACTCAATGTTAAATATCACAAACAAAAGTTCAAGACACTGTCTTATCAGTACGAAGAAACGTTATCAGTAAATAATATTTTACACTATGCTTCGACCAAAGAGACTCAGATTTATTGTTGTTAGAATAGCCTTAAATGATTTATTTAATATCATAAATAACTAAGGATTATAAGTATAATGTAAGAGTATATCATTTAGACATAATATCTAGATGCCTGCTTTAGCTCTCTTCTATTGAAGGTAAAACGTAGGTACCCTACTAATATTATAAGTTTAAAAGTTTGTGAGGATGGATGTTTGTTCCACTTTCACGCAAAAATTGAATGGATTTAGATGATACTTTACAACAATACAGCTTATTTATACATCAGAATAACACATGGGCTTCTATTTAATTCAATTTAAATTTTGCATAATTTGGCTGCATATGACAAAATACTTAAGCGGCCCCGGGTATTACAATGTATTCTTATAGTAAAGTACTTATTTAGAAACGTTATGAGAATTTTAAGACAAAGACAGCATGAAATTGAAAACAAAACAAATTCTACACAAACTTAACCAACACTCAACACATACAAACTGAAATGACTAATCCCATATACCACTAACTTATCACCCAATCATTACCTAACTAGGTGTCTAACAAGTTTTATTATTTTGCGTATAATTTCAAATTTATCTGACAGGCACCAATTCTAGGCGGTCTTTAACGCTCATTTCACCCTTTCTTGTGTGCAATAACTATACTTTACTGGGATCAAAGGGCACGAGCCTTGCAATTATGCGCGTGCGCATGGGAGAGTCATTAAAGAGGCGCCCACGATATGTTTTAAATTAACGTCTTGGGTTATTGTTATCAAATTTTGTGTTATCTGAAATATTATGATTAATATGAGCATGAGTAATCCATGTAATAATAGTATGAATAGAGGAATATAGGTACACATAATATTCATGCGTACAAATCGAAAGTTTTTCTTTTAAATTGGTAGCTCAAATACATCATATTGTTTGCATTGGCAAACAATATGATACAATTGATCAGATTTGAGTCTCTCTCACTCTTTTACATTTTTAAAATATATTATTCACCCAAGATATTATGTTGTTTTGGGTTCGATCCTCACTCGTGTGTATGAAATATTTAATAATTTCATTGCTCTGGTAACAAGCCAAAGCGCGGCGTTGAGTTTCGCCACGCACACGGAAAGTGAGAAACGAAAATGTCTCAATAGGAACGGGCAGTCTTAACGCTAGGTGCCCACTCCGCCTACCTTGCTATTCATTTGCGAGAAAGAGCGTGAAACTGTTATAAATCTTAATAAAGATAAAATTTTACAACCATTAACCATACAAAATCACATTAAAATCAATTCTTGCTCATAAAGAATTCACTTACTCAAGTACTCGCTCGTATATCATTATGCAAACTTCATACAATTCCTACGATTTCACTTCAGACCTGCCTCCACTATGGGAAGTGACCGAATCCACGGGAAATACTTTGTTTATTCTGTAAATTCCGTTTTAGTTCTAATTGGAATAGTTCATGTTAGAAACTTTATAGAATAATCGACCCTAACTTCTGTAGTATACAGATTTAGTATTCCACTTGTCTAATTAAGTTCATTACAATGAAGCTTCAGTTTGTATTTCAAATTTAATGTTATTAATGTGGGCGAAGTGGCGTAAATCTGACGGTTTTGAGTATAGAAAAATTAAACAATTGTAGTACCTATAGAACACATAAACAACTCATAAACTTTGAGGTAAATCACGCCCACAATATTTTCTCTAAAAACCCCTGTTTTTCCACAAAATCTGAAGTAAACCATCCGTCAATTAGTACTTGCGTGACGAAACAACAAACAACGTATAATGTATTTATTTTGTGAACAAAGCTTATAAAAGGCTTACCGCCGACGCTTAGTTGAGACTTTTAATATTTCAACACGAGTTATATTTAATTTATACGATTAATAGTCATGCGATGTATGTAAGGTGCTTTGTTACGAAATAATCAAGGAACATTATTTCTAGGAAGTTTTCTACATTTGTACTGTTAAGGTGAACAGGCATTTTTTTGATAAAAAAATATTTACGTAGTACTAAAAAAGTATATCGCCCTTATAATTTTTCAATTTCACACGAGGACCTGAGCTTAATATTGACAAATTTTAACTTTTAGCTTAAATTATATACATGGGGTTCTAAAACAAGCCATCATGGCGCAGTAAATGTGACGGATGTGGGTTCGGGTATACTCGGGAGAATGAATATATTGAAATTATTTTCAGTTTGTCTCTCAGAGTCTAAAAATGGAGAACATTCCTTATTCCCCCAGGTTGGAATCCCGACAGCCTCGACTCTACCTACGTACGTATGTAAATTATGTATAATTGTATGTACTATAATAATCTATTATAATAATTACCATACAACTTTTACAAGCTGTTATTATCAAAATACCATGTAAATACCAATCTTGATATATCGTATGGATCTAAGAACCCCATTAGACGGATATCTTTATTTATATAATATAAAGTTTAATAGTTATCCGAGTTGTAATGGGCTATCAATTTTTATAGTCAAAGGAACCGTATTTAACCTACGGGTGGTCAGTATGGACGTATTCGTATGAAATATTAGGATATTGACCACACCTTGACCTATAAAAGTAATTATAAGTTTAAAACTCGCTTGCTAGCTGAAGCAGCTGTGTTTGTGAGCTTTTTTGTTTCTACAGAATATGTATTTTGTTTTCTTTTTATTATTTATCATGGCACGGTTGGTATACATATATATGCTACGTATCTTACATATTACTAGATCGGGCAAACAGACGTTGTGTACCACCCAGACACAAAGGAGCATTTTTGTGACAGACGGACGGAAGTACGGAAATTACAAAATTAAAAGGGCTTCTTTGAGTGAAACCTAAGATTAAAAAAGAATCCCTTAATGTGTTTTTAGTTTTATATGAAATTTAGAAATTTTGACCATCTACATGAATATATAGGCAATTTAAATTTTAATTCAATTAAATATGCCTCCATATATTTCATACAGAAATAATATTTTGAAATAGTTACAACCATATTCATAAGAGGCCGGTCGTGGCTCAGGGGCACTAAGTTTGCTGCAAAATCTACTACTAGTTGAGGGTTCGATGTCCACTCGAGGATAGGAAATATTTATCTCCATTTATATTTTTTTTTCTTCGCTCTGGTGTCAAGACAAAACGCGGCATTGAATTCCGCCACTCAACACGCAATGGCTTCAGAATCCGGCGGAAATTTGGACACGAAGTGTCACGAGGTTCCCTCTGTGTTTTGTGCCCGCTGTGTGCGGGATACAGCGTGAAGCTAATTTTTTTTTTAATATTGATAACCAAAGAATACGGCGTCTGACTGTGAGTACGCAACGGTTGTGATTTCGATGTCCCTCAAGGGATTGAATTATTTTCATTTTGCTTCGTTCTGATGACATGCAAAAGTGTCTTATTGAGTTCCATAACTCAACACGCGATGTCTCTAAAACTAGGAAGGAATTTCACAAGTGAGTGTCTTAACACTGAGTTCACTCTGCCTATCATGCTGTATGAGATATAGAGCGAAACTAAAAATATATACAACCATTACAAATAAAACAAATTTGATCCGACGATGACGACGGCCATAAGCTCAAATATTACTTATGGTAACACTAGCATTTAAATAGAAAAATCAAATACAAGATTGTCTTCATTCAAGATTTAAAAATCTTAAAATAATTTCCTAAAAAACAACAAAATACCTCAACCTAATAAAACCATTTCGTTCTAACATCATTTAGAAGAGGACATTCTTTTCATTTCTACCAAAAAACAACGACCATCAATACTTATTCTAAGGAACATGTGGTGTAGTGTGAAATCTGACAATTTATAACCGTTAACATAAATGTGGCCCACATTACGTGTAATTTGGGAAAGTATAAGCTATTATACGGCGTTTTGGGAAACATCCTTCGATGGGGTAAATTATGGTAATGTTATTATGAAACAATTCTTGGTAATGACCTTCTCGATTTGGAGGAGTTTTTACACTTAAGATATGTGTGTGCATTAATGATATTTTTTTTGTAGGTAAAGAAAGGTGAACGTAACTCTTTAATTTTCCGTTTTTTTTATTTAAAGGTGCCTATACATTGCATCAGGTATATCTTGCGGCATTAAATTCTGATACCTGCTGCATCTGCAAAGGCACCAAATATTGAAAGTATTACTAGAATAAACCACTTCTAAATTTCAGACGTGTGACTTTAATATGGAGATGTTTCTTTACTATTTCATATTAAAAGGTTTTATATAACCAAAGATTGAAATAAAGAAAGTTTCAAACAAGTTCTAATGTTGATTATATACAAAATTGATAAACAACACCATAAACTTTATTAAGACTTTGAAAGCTTAATTAAATAACGATAAATTGCAAAATTGTTTATTCGACCGATTAACGTAGAGCGTGGTAAATCACAAATTTCTTAGGCAATTACAGTAAAAGTCGAGTCTAGGTCATCTAGGTCACGCAAGTTGGCATGACTGGACCTAACGTGGATCTGTATATGCGATATGCGTAATGTCGCGTGCTGAAAGCTAGTATTTTTTTCTAAAGAGTTTATTTATAGCTTCATTATATTGTATGGTTCCGAAAGAGATTGGTTTAATGAGGTAAGTATATGAGTATTCGCTCATATACTTATTTAAAAAAACGTATAAAAAAATTAAATAGCGGCATTTGAGCCTATGTAAACCTGTGTATCTGTAAACCGTAAAAACGAAAACCAAGCCAAATTCTTACAAGTTTTTCTAGTATATGCGAATTGGAAAAAGGTAAAAATCATGCAACAAGTATATATCAGAGGCCAGTCATGGCGTAGGGGTAGAAGCGTGTGAGCGTAGATGTGACCGCGATAAGCTTTGAATAAAATATAAATAATTTGGAAATAATTACAAACTATTACAAAAATGGAGAGCAGAGGCTATTAATACGAAAAACAAAGAGAAAGAAATGATATTGACGTTATTTTTAAAACCTTGGAAAATATTTAGCGATGCAGCAAATAAAATGTTTATTTAAACATTTCCTCTAAGATATGTTTTGTATATCAGCCCGTCAGAAACATGACACGACCTACTTATTACTTTCGTTAACTGTACATTAGTTTTGCAAGATTTTCTACGAAGCTCATTTTATAAAAATGTTCATTTAATATTAAGATTTATATGCAAATACTTATATAAAATGCTAGAGCAGAAACACTTGATTTCTTGTGCAATAAAAAATATTCTTTAGTTTAGACAAAATACTAGCGAAAAATGAAATTAGGACTTCACAACATATAAACCTTAATAGTTTTACCTAGATAACCCAGTGTCACTCCGTCTTGTGATTTTCGTTTCGATTCCTATCCATGATGCATGACAGAACTTTGAGGAAACAGAAAAAAAATGTTAATTTCCCTTTGTGAGAATTGAATCCAAAACCATTGTGCTTACACAGTCACTGTCCCACTGCGTTACTATAGCCTCAATCTCAAAGCAATTCTTTAATTGTTTAAGATATAAACATATTAAAAATAAATACATACCTTTAGTATTTGTCAATTTTTCATACAATTGTACTAAAGTAAAAACCGCTTTTTTATAAAAATAAACAGAAAATACATCTAAAAAATTGTATATTACTATACCTATTTACTTTTTTCAATCGACGAGAAAGGCGTGAGGAAACGTAATTTAGGTAAACGATTTTTCAGCCTTTTTACCGTAATCGGAAATAAAATCGTTTTAGTACAAGGAAAATTATATGTAAAAAAATCTTGATAAATATGGAAAAATACCTGAAGGTCTTTGAGATTGATTGAAAATGGATAAACAAGTTATTTTATTGTAATTATTTTTATAATTAAGTAGAGATTTTGTACAAATGCGCTGTTGTCGTTTGTTAATATTTCTTTTAGGTGTAAAGCTTTCATAATTTAAAGTAAGATTAATTTACGTTTTTTTTACCCCGAGCTGACAGAAATAACCTAGTGTCAAGACACTCTGTTTTTCGTTTAATACGAGTTAAGGGAAGAAAATCATCACCACGCTTTGTCTACCAGAGCGAGAAAATAATAATAAATAGAAAATAATCCCCTTGAGGGGGAATCGAACCTACAATACTAACTAAAGCATGTGTAGTTAAAAAATCATTAACATAAGATAACATTTTGTATAATTTTTATTCACTGAATAATTAATTCTCAATTGTGTAATTGTATTAAAATCAAAATAATAAGCTATTTTTATCTTATTTTCACCCAGTTAACGGTGGCTGGAGTTCCTGGGGCCAGTGGACGCAGTGCCGTTGCAACGGTCGTGTAGCCGGTCAGAAAAGAACCCGCACCTGTACAGAGCCTCATCCTCTGAACGGCGGCGCGCCGTGCCAAGGACAGAGTGTCCAAAAGACAGCCGATTGCGTGTTATGTTCGAGTGGTAAGTTTATATGAAATTATTCATAAGTATTATTCAGTTTCACGCTGAATCCCGCATGAAGGAGGATAGACCATTGCCCGCTTTCCGCACAATTCTCGAGATCTTCAAATCGGTACATTTATCGGTCTATCGGTATATTTATGATAAATTAATTTTTATATTGAAGTTGTTAAGCGGCTCTTGTGGGTTCGGTTCCCAATCGGTGAATGAATTATTTTCAATTCTTCGTTCTGGTGATAAAACCAAACGCGCCGTTGAGTTTATTCAACATGCAATATCTCGGAAGTAGGGCGGAATGTGGGGACCAGTTTGTCTTAAATCTGACTTCGGGATACAGCGTGAACCTAAAAAAATATATACCGAAAAATATAGTGAAATTTCAAAAATTTGTAAGCTTCTAATAAAATGCGACGATGAGAACCGCCGCAGAAATAAGAAAACAACCCAATCATTGTAAATATTCTAGTAAATATTATAGTCAAATAGGGTAATAAAAATAAACAACCGTCATTTCTTAAACGCTTCGCTTGAATCATTTCATTACTTTTTGTTTCGGGTCTTCGAACTGTAATACTATTTGATCATAATAGATTTCCTAGTGATTGCCGGTGACAGTATAATTAAGTCGTTTAAAATGCTACGTACCATCAAATATCGTTACGGCCGAATAAATAAACACTTTGTCAAAGCAATTAAAATATACTGTTATAACGTTTCTAATTAGACAGTGAAAGGCTTGTGACGAGACCCGTGTTGAAAAGTTAAACTATTAACTTGTCGAGTTTTTGTTTTGTTTTTTAAATGATTGTCTATGATTTAAATAATTTTAATAATGACTGAATGAATATATACCAATAAGATATAACAAGATTTGCTATTATTACCGACTCACAAGCAACAAGAAAGCTACGAAAAATGAATAAAGAAGAGATACTGCGTAAATCATTCATACTATTCAAAGGTCGCAAAGTGTAAGGCGTAATAACAGTTGTATGAAAGACTTATTAACTCAATCTCTTTGATGGCACCACTATAATTAGTACGAGGCAGGCCCATGCAATGATTTGATAAATGGATACGGAAAATGAGATATTTGTAATGCTTCTTTATTATGGAAGATCAAAGTAATGAGTGGTGCAGTTCTTTCTGTGAGAAGAGCGATTGGCTATGGTTTCGGTTTAGCTTTTGATAAAATAATGGGTAGTTAGAGAACCTAGTGTTATGACACTCCGTTCCCGTTAAGACACTTCCATTCCCCACATAATTTAATATATCGTTACTTAAAGTTAACAAAGTATAGGCATGTAGGCATATAGGCATGTCGTACTTATTGCATGATTTATCATCGGCCTGGTCAGAGAATACACTTAGAGATATAAGTTTAGAGTTTATTTTAAGCATTCTAAGTTTATAATATATGATATATTACAATATATCTACTATCTACAACTACTTGTTTTAATGTAGATTTTTTTAAAGAATCATCATTATAATAAAAACTTTGTGTCAATTACCAATAAATTAAATTCTCTCTTTCTTAATGCTTTCCGAAGACGGATATAACATGGATCTCCAAGTGTATGACAATACACAACAACTGTTGATCGGTAAGTACATTTGTAGAGGAGTTTTTATTTAAAAAACTGTAAACGTTTTATTTATTATAAAGAGTAGGTACGTATTTTTATGGTTTTTCTTATATGTTTTATAGGTTTTTTTATATATATTTTTATAAAGCTGCTTATGCGTTCACAAAATACGCTATAACTAAAAGAAAAACAAAATATGACATCATTTTCCCAAAATCTCTATCAGATGTTGAAAATCATTTACTTGTTTGTCCTATTTCGAAGAACGGCAAACAAAGTTACCTATTAATCAATGTATAAAATTATTTTAAGGTCAAAAGGGCAGTCTAATTAACTCCAAAATGAGTATGCCTAGTAAAATTAATAATTAACTACACGATGGATTGACAGGAACTTAGAAACAAACACGCACATCATCTTGTTAATTGAATAAAACTCTTGTATATTTTAAAAAATTAACATTTCTATCTATAATCAATATGACATTCAATCATCGTTATTACAACCCCTAATTAAAGCCATGTTAGTTTGTTAGTGTATGTGAAATCTGACAAAGATCAATTTGGCCCAATTCAATCCAATAGTGGTATACGTGTGTATTACGGCAGTAAGTAGGGAGCGATGTGTTTTAACCCTAGATTTCTCTGCCTTTCTTGCTGTATGCTGTAGATGTGTAAAGCTTAAAAATATATTACTAACCAACAAACCGTTGACTTTCACTATTCACACACAATATCTTGAATTCGGACGGAAAGCCCATAGATGGTACTAGAATTTCCTAACATCGAATTCAGGTACAAGGTGACGAACGAAGTGATTAGAATCTCTTTGCCTCCCTTTCTTTGCGGGATACAGCGTGAAGCTAAAAAATAAGTCAAATCAAAAGTCAATCTCGTGCCCAATAACAACAAGCTTACACAATTGTTTTGTTCACAAGTTTTCATCAAAGTTGATTAGTAGCTCTACCTCTATAGAAGTACAAAGCGAACTCGTATAATGCCCAATTAAAACAAAGGAATATAAAAACCACCCACTCACTCTCAAATAAAAGACGTTAACATAGTGCACGTGCCCCAATCCTTACAAAGCCCTAATATCTCAAATCTACATCAGGGATTGTCAAATTGTAGTACGTTGATTAGATTTATTATGAAGATATCCATAATCTTTTATTTATCATTTATTATTAAATTTTCTTGTTTAATAACAAGGCAATACGTAGCAAAAGCAATATCTCGTATTTTGGAGTATCTTAGCATTAGATTACCTTACTTAGGTGATACGGCGTGAGACAGACAAAATATATACATAAAGATGCATTTTTTTATATGAAATTATATGAATGAATATATACCTACATTGTTACAGAAATATCAAGTTGCCAGATGCTCTATTGCAAAATAGTCATGTGAACATTATTATGTCAATACTAGGTCGCAACTATTATATTTTAGTTTATTTTGGTTTGGAGATTCTGACAAAGCCTTTAGGATTAGTAATTTGTATAATTATATTTTTTATAGCCTCTCATCTTTTCCCTAGTGGAATAGTAGGAGAAGAAGCTCTCATCACTACAGTACCACTGACTCTTGTTTCATAAATCTCTAACTGAAACTATTTTCATACTATTGATATGAGTATTTCTATAATTTTATCTACATTAATCAAAAATTTGATTGTTGACTCTTGTCACTATATTATTTAATATTGGCAGTGGATTTGATTACAATCTAAACATTTTTTTATTTGCTTAATTTACTATGTTTTAATCTAAAACGACCAAACGACAAAACTGACCAAATATATAAAAAATCTATTAGCTAGTTTTGTTTAATTCTTAACATATAGTAACTTTAACATTTTTAAATACAGCTAATATGTCAAAGTGATTATAATTAAAAAGAAACGAAAAACTTTATAAACTTACAATCAAAAATCACAAAGAAAAAGTTGAACACATCTGGCAAACTATAAAAATCCTGTGGTTTTATATGTTGCCTATAAAACAGCGGCTGGTCACATCAAAGCTTAAGTGTTTCATAGCGATGTTAAAATTACTAAGCAGAAACTTTAGTAAAGGATTTTTACTACATACAGTTATGGTCTTTGAAGAGCTTTTGTTAATTGTCCAAGAAGATATAATTTAATGTTTAATATGTTTTGTAGCTTCACGCTTTATCCCTTGCGGGGCAGCCAGAAGAGTCTTTGCATACCTTTTTCACCTCTTTCACTAACATCAGCCTCTTCTTACACGAGCACGTGATCAGAGGCCGAGGCGAGAGTCCTTTGGGTCCTTTTGCTTTTTACTTGAACTTCCTCCAGTATTTTTGATACTGTGTCTTCGAAGGTCAAATGAAGTCTCCCCCTCTCCTCATCTCTCTTTAAACAACTTTATATATATATTACAATTATTATTTATTTAAGTTGCCCGTTTAGTATATGTGGTAGCATGTGATGAAATCTTGTAAGCTCAATTTGTTTACTTCTCATACTCTCACTTCCCAGTATCCGATTAAACTGAAACCTGGATTCCGAATTTTTCTTAGTTATTTTAAATCGTGAAATAACTAATAAAAATTCTGAATCCAATTTTCAGTTCCGTGAATTAGTCATTTTAAGCGTGAAACTGAAAAAAATCAGTAGTCCATCTAATTTCCAGAGCAATGTGTACCACAAACTAGACCAACCGGGTAGACAATAAAATCTAATCAACGGCGTTTATTTCAGTGGGACGGGGCATTGTTCATCTAATTGCTAACACATGTCGAAGTCGCATGCACTAACTTATATAGTTATAGCTAAAATATGGATCTATTCTCATGTGAAATGTATGGAAAATTGAAATATTAATACGTATTTTGTATTATTAATGTGACAGATTTACTCCGCGTGAGTCAATAGGGTGTAAATTATGTTTTAAAGTTTTTTTAAGTCTCTTTTAAATTTTTAACTGGTATAGAATAGAATATTATATTACTAAATTAATTACTAACTTATATATAATTCAAAAAAAAATATTTAAATCTGTAGTTTTATTGATTGATCTTGATGAAATATGTAGATTTCCATTCTCTATTTAATTATACACAAATTGACCTGATACGTCTTACCTCTCTTTTTTTATCTTCACGCTGTATCCCACACACAGCAAGGCAGAGTAAACTCCATTCCCATTAATATAGTTCTGTTTCCAATTTTTGCCGAATTCAGGAGACATTACTTATTACGTGACGGAACTCAACGCCGCGCTTTGCTCCATTACCAGAGCGACTGTCCTAACAGCCAAATATAATATATTTCAACAATTAACAAAAAATAATTGAACTTAAAACCTTACCCTAAGTATTCACAGAACATTAGTCTTTCACGCCTAAATTTTTAACCAAGACATTACAAGGCATCATTGTTCCTCCTCTAACGAACCTCGACTGACATATGTGTGTGCGCGCCTTAATTAATATCATACAAACACATGTATCTTAATAAATATGAGCCGGCTACGGTGCGGCCCGTTTTATTAGAGTTATGCGATATTATGAAAATATGTGTGAGATATCATTTAATACAGAGGACTAAGTGGAAGAGGATTGCGTTTTTTTTTTTGAAAATAATATAGCATAAAGTAGCGGATCTCTGCGCGTTATGCCTTATTTGAGCGGGAAAATGAAAATAATTCTCTGAGTGGAAAACGCAGCCACAAAGCTTCTGTATATATTTAAAAGCTGCACACGCCACGATCATCACAAGCAATTTTCAAAGTTATATTTGCTATGATTTTTAGTACGTCTACTTTTATTCTATTTTATGCAAACTTAAATTGTGTTCATTTTTACGTACAGCGTGATTAGTTTATTGTTGGAGCCCTACGGGGAATCTTAAGCTTACTTCACAGTTTGTTTTCCCTTTAAAAGAAAATAGGTAACTCTATTGTACCTAGTGAAAAACAAATTTACGACCATTTATAATCAAGAACCTTCATGTAATCGCCATACGCTTACATCTTGAACACTATTCTCAGGACAAATTCTTATGTCTATTACACGTTTTGTAAAAAAAACACTCGTGATTTATCTTTGTAAGGGCCGGAGCGCTCGGCATACTTTAATTTCAATTTATAGTACAATACTTTATGATGTGTTTGTATTTATTTTAAGATAGAATTAATAATATGTAGACGGTGTATCCTTTTTTCCTTTATTTTAATTGCTATTTTGAAATAGATATATTGTTTCTGCTTATAGCATATTGTGTGTACCTTATGGTTTATTAATATTGGATTTAACTTGTAAATACAGTTGTAGGTCCAACAAAAGATTTTTTTTACACTTGCCTAATGTGGAGGTTTCAAAAGAGTATCTTATTTTCATATCTTCACTTTAGAGGGAAAGTTGGAAACGGAGTGTCTTAAAGAAAGCCTTTCTGCCTTGCTATACAAGATTGATATATGGAAAACATGAAGCTAATAAATTATAAATATTGAAATTAAAGTTAAAATTCACTTAATAAGTTAACAGAATAACGTTTGAGTCAATATTTTTTGCATAATAAGATAGATGCTCGGTCCGTTCTACACCTTTCGTTTGAAGAATATATTTATAGAGTAATCAAATATATTTACAAAAATTTCCACGATTGGCAATCGAATCCATTGGCAACACGATTAATGGACTTGGATATGATATTGTTTCAATTCATTTCATGTAATATTTTATGAAAAAACCTTTGAAACCTTTTTAATTAATCATATTGCAAGGACATATTAAAAATAATATAATAAAATAGAATTGATACTAAAACTGTAATCGCTTAAACGGTACATACATTAAATTGGCCACAATATTGTATACAATTTATTTTGATACACATTTTTATTTTTTATTTTTTAAATGTTTAAATAGTAAACAAAATATATTTAAAGTCTGTTAGATTTGTTTTTTTTTCCTATTATATATAAAGAAAACCTATGACTTTACAATAATTTACAACGCTTTCTATATTTTCTTTTTTATGTATGATATATGAGAAATAATTAAGTTATCTAATTTCATTAATTGCTTCATTCCCAATCGGTAATTGTAAGAAATGTTTCGTTACTATTATCAAATTCTATATATCGTTGCTATTATTATACCTAACGTAACGTTTGATCTAACAACAGAAATGGAACTTTAGTATTAGCTTTATCTTCACACCTAAACCCGGATATAGCAGTAGAGAGAGGTAAAGAAGGCCTAAAGCTAAGACACTCCGTTGTTCAGTTCCCGAAATACTGCGAGTTAAGTGATGAAACTCAACGTTTACCATTTATGTTTCTATTGCTTAAAAATAGAGCGAGAAAAAGAAAATATTTGTTCTGAATAGAGATTGAACGTACAACCAGTGGCGTTAACAGTTAACCATTGCACCACTATACCTACTGCGAATATTGATATATGAAAATAAAAAGCAATATCATTTTTTTTAATACCGAAAATTCTCATACATATATATAATCGAAGCCCACTGTACCTTTTACGAAATTGATACGTTACATCAGCACATGCAATATTAATACACTGAAACATGCGATTCCACCATTCGCAAATTCGATACACACTAATAATGGAGTATAGACGCGAATAACCATTACATTTTATTTTTATTTGTAAGAAAAAAAGATTAAATTTTGGCTTATGTAATAGCTGTTAGGAACAATTGCTTCCAGTAGTAGCTTAAGTTAAGAAAATTTTTAAGCTTTAAAAGTTTTAAAAGGATATTAGAAATTTTAAGACACCGTATTGGTTGTTGATTCAAATTATACTAATAAAGAAGTTGCCATTTTGTTCTGTTTAAAAAAATATGAAGTTGAATGTATCTAAGTAATTTATTATATCTCTAAATAAACGGAAAGTCTATTTAATACAGAAATGAAGATACAACAGAAGGGAAAAAATAAATGGATTGAGGTCGTTGTCAAAATTCTCTTCGATATCCGAGTAGGGGTAGGGGAATTACTTATTTTCACTACTCCGCTCTGTTAGACCTCCTTCCCGTTCCGTTATTCAACACGCAATGGGCAAGAAATGGGCGAAAACGTATGGAATATAGTTCCTTAACACTGAAACGGAGCCTCCTATCAAACCAAGGAAAAAATAAAAAAAACATTTTGCTTTTATTCGGAACAAGTCAAAGCTCTTTGGACAGCGCAATGCGGATCTATAATTAAGGAGACTGATAACTTATGCGGAACATTGCATATGCATACTGTATGTCTGCGGTCGGGATTAGGACGTATGAATATTGAAGGATTGTTCGATTGATTATTATATTACTAGTGTTTATCTCTGGCTTTATCTGAATATTTACATCAACATAAGAAAGATTATGAAAATATATTTATATATTTTTTTAAGGTTAAGTTATCCTTAAAAATATTCTATCTTAATAAAAATTATATCTTTATATAATCTATTTTTTTTTTCAAAATTTAATAAAATAATGTTTTATTGTAGAGTCAAGCATTTCTGAATACTGCCTTAAGAGAACATTGCATAATGCCGTACATGATCTCGACAAATTATTATTTAAAAAAAATACCGATTTAAGCAATGCGAATTACCTAATACATATTTTAAAAAAAATCAGGCCGTAATGATCCCAGTAGTAGAAAGCATATAGCTTTCTTTCAAATAACTCATTAATTTCCTAGCTATTTTAGTAATTTAAAGGTGATTTCTCAATATATTCTGACACTTATATTCATATACATATTTACATAGTTAAATATTGATAAAACGAGGCTTTTAGGGCACAGCGGGACAGCGTCTGAATGTAAACGTGACCGTTCTGAGTTCGATTCCCACGCAGGAATGCATTATTTTCATTTCTTTGTTCTAAACACAAAATAAAGCTTGGCGTTGATGTCCACTACTCAATATACAATATTTTAAAAATTGGGTGACATATAACTAGACTAATCTATAATTAGAAGAGCAGAACTAATCTATAATTTCCTTTACAGCATCTCCAGGTCGATGGGGAGTATGGACAGAGTGGTCTGTCTGCGGGTCAGACTGCAGACAGACGAGACGTCGCTCCTGTCTTGGAGACGCTTGTTCTGGCGCTCAGGTACAGCACGCTGACTGTGTGGGCGACTACTGTGGGGTGCATGGTGGTAAGAACAGTCTAAATGTATTTATACTAGGGAACCATTTGTAGTGTATACTAATTTATACTTTACGTTTATGAATTATTTTAAAAAATGCATACATTCTGCACCCCTTATCCGGTTAAACTTTGACTGTGCCAAGTTTTAATACTCCTCCATCAGCACAAATTTCGGAAAAACAATTATAAAGTCTGCGAATCACGATTTCTTCTAATACGTGTATAATATTATATACTGATGACAGTCTACCGATTAAAGAGTTTCATTTAAAAACAACCGTTAAAATCAAAAGTCTTACTATGACTTTAAGGATTTATATGTATTTAAAAATTCGATAACTTCTTATCTAAGGTTATTGTGACATTAATATCACTACAAGACGATATAAAATACAAATATTTTAAATATTAAAAACGTGCAACAAATTTAATTGAAATAATATACTGAAACACTATTATTTGAAAGTAAATAACAAATATCTTGAGCGAAACTACAAGAGAATCTTAACTAGATTCTCTTGAATCATGAAATGCTAAATAAAAGCTGTATTCGAAACTATTCTCAAGTTACTCGCAACCCAGTATTGACACAAAGAACATACGATACAATAACAGTCCCCATACATTCTACTAAAAACTTACACAAGCGTATTTCGAAAGAAACTCGACAAACTCCCATTTATCAGTTTGTGAGAGGAAGTTATCAGATACATCGAAATTCCCGATCGCCATTTTATAAACTTAGCAATTTTACGCTGCTGTTTTTCGCAAAACGCAAATAACGAATCAAATGATTTTATTTTTTATTCATTTTACTTTTCCACGTATTTCTACAGTATATAGATGAATTTAGTGTCACATCTCTCCATTTTCATTCTTTCCGTCCTTCAGTTTCATAAATATTGATTGTTACATATGTTTTTTTGACAAAACAGAATCGCCTTTACATTTCTGACGCTAAATGGAAATACAAATATAATAAATAACAGTCCAACTCGGATGGACACGTTAATTAAGACGTTTCTATGAAAGTATGGGGCTCTGACTAAACAGATGCCACGACTAAAAATATACTTCCTTTTCCGCGCTCATAACTATGAAATGTTACAGTGACTGGTCTCTTAACAACGGCTATCGGTAACCCTCCGCGACCAATGTAACCTGACCTCTAGTACCTTGGCCATGTAAGAGTAATTTTGTGGGCGAAACAAGTTGATAAGCAGCTTTAAAGCTCCACTTTGGGTGGTCGTAGAAATTGGTGATAAGAAAGTCGGGTGCCGTGACCATCTGGGCGTTATACCGTCTAAATATAGTAGTGATCCTAAAATTTTATGATGTACTTACGTCACGTTGACTTTATTGTGTTTTCACCGATGCTTACGGCATCATCGCACTGAGAAACGACATATTGGATATAATAATGGACCTACCTACCTTAGTTACTTATATGCTTGTCTAGCATCTATGCTTTTATATATTTTTACTAAAAAAGACATAACTCTTCAAGTTAAACTTACACTAACGTATTTTTGCTTCTCCTTATATATTCTTATATTTTTGCTTCTTTATATATTCAGATAACCCAGCGAGAAATTTAACAGTCTCTGCATACTTTTTTCTCCCCATCCACAGGTCTACTGTATACCTTTTCATGTATACTCTACGTGGACTCCCAATACTCTTCACCTTCCCCTGCTTTTCTTACCACACTTCCTTTATAAATCTTTTTACAATTGTTTCATCAGTCATTCTCTCGATGTGCCCAAATCACGTTCGCTCTTCGTTGGCTCTGTTAATGGTAGCAATACGCCCATATTGTAATATTTACAATTTTTTTTTCTAGAGATAAAATATGAGATTCTTTTAAAAATTTAGTATTCTTAGTAGAAAAATGATTTTATTTTAACCATTGTGTAAATGATTTTATTTTAACCATTGTGAATCCATATCTATATAGCTACATAGTAAGCAGTGAGAAATGGGACACTGCGTTTTTCACTTTCCAAGTAAATTTGAGAGTTACGCCGCGTACTATATAACTGAAACGGCTAAATAGAAAATTTATCATATTTCCATATTTTAGTATCATGAGAACACAAAAAGCTAAACCATGCTCAATCAGTCTATCTCTACGAAAAAGAAAACACCAGCACATATTTTTCACTAGATTTTATTACAGCCGGTACAAAGTGAAGGCTCATTTAAAAACAAATGGATCTTTTATTTGCGTAGTTAGCGAGTGCCAACAAGGCTTATTTATGTAATTTCACTAGCGTTTCCCATATAAATGCAAACAATTTGCGCCACGAACTGGCTTTATTATGAGTCATGTTTAAGCATATTTTTTATATTTTATGAATTCATATCCAAGTCCATTTGCTCGTTTGAATAGTTTGTTTTCTTAACATCTTTATTTTTATCGTCGTTTAGAAGGACCTATTTGTTTTGGTCTTTTGGAAAATCTGCCTTTCGCTAACTTTTGATATTTTTTTTCCTATTTACTTTTCTCTCTGTATGTAGTATATTGTAGAAATCGTCATAATCTCGTATATCTATGTGTCTGACTCACCGCTATAGTTCTCAGCGAAAACCGCTCTTGTATGGAACATTAATTGAATATTATTTCTCCTCTACTCGTTAGATAAAAATATCTCCTTTTTAAACTCTTAATATTTTCTTACTGGCTTGCAAAACTCTTATGAATTATATCTCTTACTTAAGCAATTATTATATTTATATAATATTAAAAATGAAGCCACCGTGAAGCAAAGGCACAAGAACGAAGGAGATATTAAAACATTTTCTTAACAAAAAAATAACTAATATAATTCAATACACCTGATGATAAAATTTCTCCTGATATAATTACCAAACTTTCGATTAAGTTATTTTTTCATTAACAATCGCTCTGGGGCAATTTCTTAAAATATTACTCTATATTTTGTATATAATATCGATAAATCATCTATGACTCCAGTTTTCAATTTCCTAGTCTGTTTATCGAGCATTTTGATAAATAGCCCCCGGCAACCAATGTTGGGTACCATACAAACGCTTTCTTTCACGCTAAATAAATTTGCAATCTGACATATTTGCTTATAAATTCCCTTTTTTGTGTATCTTTTATGTGTATATATCGATTGTTGCAAGCGTGTTTATCTTTGTTCTTACATTTTTTTTTAAAAGCAAGCGGTAGTGCAATTTTAACGAATTTGGGAAAAACTTGTTGCGACTATTTCTCTATTCCTACCCAACGCTGCTGTCAATCGAAAATATTAATTATCTCACACATTATTTAGATTTGAACATTTGAGTTACATGAAAGTGTTTGAAAGAGTAAAATTTATTATACAGATGCTTTTTCCATCAGCTTTTTATGAAATATGCATAACAGGAAGTCTTACCGAATTATATATTTATAAGGAACCAATACCAATTTCGTTTTAGGTTGTTGGTTGCCGTAAAATTTCGTTTTACGCTGATCAATTTTCGTATTTCTAATAATATAGCATATGAAAACATGAAACTGAGGCCGTCGAGGCGCAGAGGCACAAGCCTGCGACTGTAAACGATTGTGGGTTCAATTGCCACTAGGGAAAATGAAATATTTAATATTTCATTTTCCTCTATTCGATAACAAAGCAAAGCGCGTTGTTGTGTTCGACAGTGACAGAGTGACGACTTATAACGCAATGCCTTGAGAATTCGCCGGAAAGTTTGGAATGGCCTAATGGGAACGGAGTGTTGAGTGGCGGCACTCAACGCTGGTCCTTTTGCCGTTTGTGGAACAAAGAACGAGGATCGAAAAATTAGGATCTGCGCGTGGAGACCGACAACCTCCGACTCCACAACCTTCGCGAGGGGCTTCGAAGCCTCTTTATTTCAAAAAACCTAACTTTAACCTACTTCCATTGACCAAATCTTTTCATTTTCCTATGAAAAGTAACGCAGTCAGTAGCACCTATCTAATATAGCTAATACAAACCACATTAAAGGTGAACACGAAGACCATGGGAAGACCGTTCATTTACACCGAGCGCCCTTCATTAGCCTAATTGCATTCACAAAGGGGAAATGTGTTTTATAGCTACTTTCATCTTTTGTTGCCTAAACATCGAATAGTGGTACGATTGTTTCGTAACTGTTCGTGTATTGAATTTGGATTGTTAAAACGTTTTTAATTTCTGATAAACAATGGTCGTTGAGCATTTTTACATTCTTTAAATTGGTGGAACTGTATAATTGTATAATTTTGTATATCAATCGTGCATGTCAAAATTAGAAAGCCACTGAAGTAATATTTAGACCATGCCACGAAGGGACAACAGAGGAAGAAATTACTTTAATTTCATTGCTCTGGCAAGACAAAACGAGTCATTGAGATCCGCAACGTCATTATTTTACAGGGAGAGTAAGGAGTTTCTTGAATCTAGGTTCTCTATTCTCTTCCCACCCAGCTATACAAATAAATTGTGAAGCTATAGAAAATAACTATAAATATTCCACCACCATACAACGCACTCTAAATTCTTAACATCTCATATATTTATTTTCACTGTAAATTCAATTCAAAGTAGATACCGTTCATGTTTCTTAAATGCAAATTGATTACTTGTAAATCTTCTCAATGGGTATTGAAAAGACCATCTATCTTGGTAAAGCGGTTAACATAACTTTCTTTTTGAAGGTGAACAAAGCTGACAATAAAATGGAAATGCCCAACATTGAATACGCACAGATTCTTTATTGATATATTGATAATAATTCTACATAAGGTTTTTTTACGTGAAAATAAGTTTTTCTTTTCGTTAAAATGAACGGTTAATAATGGAATATTGTACCGTTTAAAGTAACCGTAGATTTTTTTCTTTGTACCTTTTAATAATGTATCGAAACTGTTATGGCACTATAAAATCCTTATAAAATATCACCCTGTTCTCTACTGTACCCTACGCAAGGAAACGCAGAGTATAAATACAAATATTGTCATTTTAAATATACAATTATCAGTTTTAAGCAAATACTCTTAACCTACAATATAACACTATATAAATCTATAAATCTATAATCACTATAATCTACAAAATGAAGCAAATAAGTATATATTTTGTTTAAAAACCACGACCATATCAATCTAACACGAAATAGAACTTGTTAAGAACAAGAAAGGCCCAAAACTACACACACGTATTGACAAAAACAGTCATAAATAAACTAAAAAAGACCTTCGAAATGTACAACTTTATTTGAGAAACCAAATTGAATCGACAAACTTTTTTCCATAGTAAATAACTTTGGTATATACGATGCATTCTCATTACGCGAGGTGGGCTCTGTAAATGATTTGTAGTGATCGAGAGCTCAGCGGGCGGTTGCGAAATGCATTTACACTTGCTTTTGTATGAAACAAACATTATATTAACAGGCTATGGGACTATATTCGAATGACCAGAGAGGCTTTAATTCGCCTATAGCTAAGCGACAAACATTCGTAGGTATCGATAGTGCTGTATCTCACATCTCCGGCGGCTGGCACTAACAAATGTTCACAGTGTACAAATTTCAACGCAACCCTAGATTGGGTCAGCGGGGTGCTATAGTACCCTATTGACTTTTTATTATTAATTTTAGAGAAGGAAATATTGTTATGTGTATTTTAGAAAATTGATGCTGTGATTGGGATATTTTGGTTAGGGCTTAAGAGCTGTGAGAGATCTCACGCAGACATTTTTTTTATATTTGTAATTTTATTTTATAGCTGTAACTCTTGATCTTGTGCAACCATTGTATTAATTTTACGATAGTTCTGATTAAACAAGCACGAGACTGTTATTTCTTATAATTTAGACATTTTTGAGGTTAAAAATGCGAGATTATAGAATTAGATGAACACGTAAGATATAATAGCATATTTTTTTTGTAATTTGTCATACACACTTAACTAAAATTATTACATAAACAAATCAAATTGGAAACCAAATTTTATATAGTTAGAACTTTTACAAAGTGAGATTAAATTTTATCTCTGAAACATGAAAAGATATGAAAAGAGCCACTTCATTAGCATGCGGTCTTGAGAGTCACTTGTGTCCAGCACGTGTGTTCTTAAATACTAAGCTGTCAAGGGTTAATCGGATAAGCACGTATCACACGCAAATTAATTCTAGCTTCGTCAAACTTTTATGATATTTCACTTTATGGCTATAAGTAGCGGATGTTTGATTTATGGTAATAAATAAGCTCATAAAATGTATGTATGTATGCAGGACTGTAGGTAGGTATATAAACGCGGAAACTAGTTTGTGAGATTTATAGGTTATGATAAAGTGCGGTCACAAGTACAGTAGCGAATGCTTGAATTTATTTAAATAGACTCTACTATACGCTTACTAAGCTAATATTATTTTGTTTAGAATATTTTTAATAAAATATTTCAGATATAATTTCATTAAGCTTCACGTTGAAATAGATTTATTTTTATTTTCACTTTCGTTTTAAAAGAAATTATATAAAATTAAGAGACAAAACAAGAAGGGCAAGATATTTATTAGATATTTTTTATTTTAATTTTCATTGATCTGGAAGTAGGAAAAAGGGTTGCGTTGCGTTCCGTCACTCAACACGCAATGCTTCTAAAATTTGGCGGAAAGTAGGAAACGGAAGGGTCGTAAAGGGAACGGAGTGTTATAACACTATGTTTCCGGTTTTCCTTTGTCTACCCTGCTATTTGTGGTATACAATGTGAAGCTAAAAATTCATCCAGAGGATGTCCTGACTAATATCTGTCCGATATTTGTTTGTGGGCATACGGGTACGCGACCCCGGATCCTCGAGCCGCCACTCTTACACCCTCATCCAGTCCGTAAGAATGGTGTCCTAACTCCCCCCCTTCCCCTCCTTTCCTTAGCTCCCTCTTTTTACCTATCCTACCCCTTCTATTTTCCTCTCCCCTCGGTTTTTCCCCACAAAGGGGTTTTGGAGGTCAGACGGCAGTCGCTCCAGTTAAAAACCACCAACCGCCGCTTAAATGGACAGTGAACGAAAAAGACTGGATACGACTAGGGCGTCGCCGCAAAACGACGCGCAGGCACATCGCCCTACACCTGCGACAAGTGGGCAAGGGCTACCGTGTCATGTACGGGCACGGCTAAAGACG